>CM060912.1:407085809-407685809 GCA_030737875.1 Allium sativum | reverse complement strand
TGCCTTCAAGAAAGATGAGGAAGCTCTTACACATCACGACGTCATTGGCGTGAGCAGAATCCATGTTACACTCGTAGCAACTTATGATGTTTCAAGGATCGGAGTCCCTCGAGTAAACCGTAAAATATGGCATGTTGAAGCATCTTGGCCATTCGATGTTGAGCACGTCTTTAGTGAATGGGTTACGTCTCGTACAGGTATCCCAGACGTCGGTGACGTGCCTCCGCGGTTCTCTCACGGTCCTTTGGACCATGTTGGTGAGAACCGGAGTTTGGATCTCCATTGGACTCCAGCGGTCGTGACCCAATTCAAGAGTGCGGGGACCAAGGCGCCTTCTTGGATGAATATATTCATCGTTGTGTGAGTATACAAACTTGATTCTTTGATACCGTGGAAGTCAGTTAGGAGGAACTTGGGCATGGTTTGTTGTTAAAAGCGTAGGCGCCAAATTCTGGAATGTGGCAGATGGAGCATGTATAGTAGTGGATTGAGTTCTAGTCCCATTTTGGGAGTGGTGATGTTTATGCACTACCTCTTTGGTGATGGTTTCAGCATTGTCACGGTTAGTTGTCCTCCGATGGTTTTGGTTCGGCCCATAATCACATATGAAATAGCTGATGGGATAAATTTAACAAAACTTTTCACTCAAGATCTCATGCAGGAAAAAGATAACGTCCAACTTAGAATTGTCAATTATATCCTTTATGGTTTCGGTTTCGGTTTCTGTGGAAGGAATGAGACGTAGAGCTCGTAGAGACGTAGTCTAGAGGAGGCTGAGTGCTCATATTCATCTGACGGCGTGTACTGTCTCGTTGGGCCCTGCGCTGTAGAAGTTGCATCAATTTAAGGTTATGGTTGATTTGCTCGCAAAACCGCCTTTGAGTTTCCTCAAGTTTTCTCGTAAGTTCGGTCGGATGGGCTTGAGTCACAGAAGCCTCAGAATCAAGAGATGCAAGCCCTTCGATGATGGTCAAGAGTCTCAGGATCTGTACGTGTCCCGGAGTATTTAGCGTTTTCTACTCTACTCTTGAGTGCTTTGAATCCTCTCTTCTTTGCAAGTTTTGTATCCCGACACACGAAGTAGCTTTCGTACAATTCCCTGTGGGAATACGAATTCTCGATCCTAGGGTTTAGGGAGTTGTGCACTCGGGATAGGAAATGGTGAAGCAAGTGGGGAGTTTGATGGTGGAGTACCGATCCCGGAAGTTGCTTCGTGGGGATACGAGTTGTCGAAAAGGCTGGAATACGAAATGAGGTGTGAAGTTGGAGATACGAAAAAGTGGGGGGAGGGGGGGGGGGTATGCCGAGATACGAAATGATTGTACTGATCCCAGGATACGAGTTCGTCAATCCCGATCCCGAATGTATTGGGTGAACTTTTGGGGAGTTGTGCTGGAATTTAGGGATACGCATCGATCCTACAGAATATAGAACCGATCCTTAAACACTTAGCCATCTGAGAGCGATTTTGATGAGCCAAGACGGTCATACTTACACGACCCCATCTGGGCTTGATTCTTGGGTGTTTTGGCAACACTTCTAAGTCGTTTAACCACGCGATCGTGTGATCCTGGACTATTTCTGGTAGCCTTTTGGTCCGACATAAAATTTTGATACAATAGGTGACACAGTAAATCTACACCATTGGATTATCCTATAAACTTCACTTCTTCGTATAAAGACAAAATGATCAAACGATCAAGGTTCTATGTCTCTCAATTTATGTTTGGTTTTACCTTGTGCAGTTAAAACATTTAGTGTATCCAATGCGATGGAGATTCAAAAAGTCATAGTAGAGATAAAGCGAGGAAATAACAGGATATATCGAATGACTCTAAAATAACACATTTAACTCGTTAATAATGTTATTACGAATGTAAAACGGTACTTAAATGAAAAAGTAGCACTCAATTTAACTATGATTAATATATTACCATAATCTTACCATAAGAAGAAAAAGATAAATAACATAATAACAAAATTTACATATTGAAACACTTAATTCCTTGGCTGATCACTACTCAAGACCTTCCCTTCATAAACACTTCATCAAATATTTCTAATCATTAGAGACACGATGCGATTACAAAAGAAAATGCAAAGACTGCACACATTTCTCATCATTAGAGACACTCTGCGAATTTTAAAAGGAAAATGGCTTTCAAGAAATATATACCAGCAAACGTCATAAACAATAATAAATACCAGCATCAAGTTCGACAAAAAAATCAATCATTTACATCCTACATGTTGTTCTTTATGAAGCCCAAAAGAAATAAAAAATAAATGAATAAATAAAAGAAAAGAAAAAAAAAACACCAAACTACAAGCAATGGTTAAATATTCAGCCTAGATTTCTCTCTAAAATGGACGCAGGTGAGATGAGACTTTCATTATAAGCACACATGTCATGATATTGTATTCTGTTGTACACAACAGATACGCTTGATTTTTCAATATCATAGAAGGCAAAGACCCCGATCTTATACCACAAAATTACTCCATTGCGAACGACGACCGGACTAAACCTGTGTTCATAGACAATGTGTTCGACATCCATAGCCCGAATACAAATCCTTTCCCATATGAGATTTTCACGGTCTTTCAAAACCCATAACTCCATGCTACGGGGACACTCATCCCAATAACCCATTTTAAGTAAAGCTACAATGCATAAACATCCTTCAAAGTCTACTAGAGAGACAGAGCTTCCAAACCTCTCAGGAAAACCTTCTGGTATCTTTATCACATTAATAGTTTCAGTGCTAACGTCAAACGAAACGACAACGTCCTCTTCATAGAATGGCTGAACGATCCAATGTATGGCTTCATTCACGACTACAGGAACAGGATTAGGGAACCAATTACTCGAACCTGGCAACGAACAAGGACACTGTCTCCATGAATATGTGCTCCCATCAAATACTTCACATAATAGTTTCGAAACTGGCACAGTTTGCTTTTCACGACCGTAAGTTCTCACAATTTTGTACTCCCCAGTTGAAGCAATTTTCACCAATGCAACAGCTGTGATTGCATATCCGCTTTTTACAGGTGGAAGCACAACTACTTCCTTGATGCTAGGGTTCATCAAGTAAGTGGTCGTAAGCCCATATATGCATATCAAACCATCGCAAGAGTTTGATATCTCATAGAAGAGCTCTTTGTCTAGTGGTGTTATGTCAAACTCATGAACTCCATTAGCAAAATACTGTACCGAAAGCTTTCGTTTTCGATGATGTTTAAGAGCGGCTATGATGCCAAGTTCACCTACATTAGGCTTGTTCATCTGCATGTGTTGTTGAATAAAATGTTGCTCGTGGGTGTGAGAAAACCAAAATTTGCAGACAGACCTCAGTTTCAAGATGGATTTTACAGGAAGCCTTGCAAGTATATCAACGGTAACATCGTCAGGGATTGACCTTGCATCCTTGCACTTGCTCTCTTTCAGGAGGCTGCAGTGAGGGAGTGCGCGCATTGGCCTGGACTGTAATTTGAAAATAGCTCTTTGCATGAGATCAAACTGTTACACTACTACAAGAACAGGTTTATGGTCCCTAAAATTATACACTCTGTTTTCCATGAACTCTGTTCTACACAGAAATACAATATAAGGTCGTGTGCTAATTTTGTTAGAATTTTGCACAGAGAAGATGGTGAGAGATTTAAACGTAAATACGTAGAAAACTAAGTTGTTACTGCTTGATTAAGATAAGAAATGTAAAATTATAAACAATTCCTAAACTTATAACCACAACACCACTTCTACCATACAAATATCACACGTGTGTTAGACTTCTTCTTAAACATGTGCAACTCTTAACAAATTTGAAAGGCTAAATCCAGTTTATTTATTTTTATTCAAATACACTGTTTACAACTATTTTTATTATTCTTTAATCTCCTCTCAATATTAATATCAATGTTAATGCTGCACCAACTATCTTGAAAAGAAAAAGAAAAAAAAACTTACCATTACTTGAATTTGCTAGTCGGTTTTTTATATGCGCACTTTTGGTTAATTCATTTGCTTCATTCACAACCCATTTAAGAATGGTATTTGTCAATCTTAAAAAACATTTCTATTCTTCCAGAATCTAACTTTAAGGATTGAAAGAGAAAGTATTGGTTGTCCATTACTGCACGGATCTAGACGTTGAATACGGGACGCATGCACCCTTCCCTTTTATGACTGAAATTCTTCTAATGTTGACAAAACTTAGAAAGGTAGGAAGGACCGTTTGAACCGGATAAGTCAAATGATCATAAAGCTGAAAAGATAACTAACGCTAAAAAGTTTGTTGCTAAGGCTGAAAAACATTTTGCCAAAAACAACAAAGTGGAAATAATCATACTTCTGCAACTCCTGGTTTCCATGAACTTGAAGTACCAAAGTAAAGGGAACATAAGACGGTCCGTTATGTAATGTCTAGAATCACTTCAATATTAACATTGTTTAAGCATCAGTTGTCTGATGATTTTCTCATGCATTTGGCACTACTTTCTGTTCTCTCGCAGTACAATCAGTTCAAAATCAATCATAACCATCAAATAGAGAAACAAACTCTTAACGGGCTGTCTGCAAATGTTTTGCAATAGAAAGTCTTAATGGGCTGTCTGCAGATGAATTGCAATAGAAAGAGACATCCAGGCAGAAGTATGAAAGAAAAGAAACAAACAAAATCTTAATAGTTAAGGATTCATATATCAAACAAAATCACTTCAAACAAAACAAACAAACAAATAAATATTTGCTTAACTAGAACAAAATCTTCATATATCAAACTAAAAATTAAGGATTCAGTACATTTATAAGCCAAAAGTAGCAACTTTTAAAACACTTAAAGTTGTGCGCTACGATCCTTTTTAGCATAAAATTTATCGATATTAGATATATTACTGGCTTCACTCTGAACACTTTAGTTCAAGATTGTGTTGTATTTGCCATGGATATCAAGTCTTATTCACCATGATAAGAAGTAGATATATATAGTTGCATTTTCAACCATTCAACTGACTTCTCGTAATGCTTGAAAAAGGTGATACATATCAGAATTATTCTGACTAAATATAACTTTTATTTATATAATGAGTAAGATTCAATGCAATGATTTCTCATTTTGTCCCATGTGAAGAAATAATGATAATAGCTAAAAGTCAGTCAAGAAGAATACAGTACCCGCTTATACCGCCATCAATCTCTCATCTCCTAGTCGTCATATTTTATGATAACTGATAGCTTATATCAACCCACTAGTTTATGATCTATGCCAACTCACAAATGGCTTGAACATGCCAAGAAGAATATGCAATTTTAAAATCATGTGTTTAAAAATATCAACTATATATTTAATATTTTCATAATATTTTACATAATTTCTTGAAATTATAGAGGTGCAAAACCAATCTGTAACCTGAAACAAGTAGGAGGGTTCATGTTATAAGTGCCCTGGAAATTAAAGAAGTTTGCAAACTGCTATACAGATGATATATAGACGGTATTCTATTAGCTAAGTTTAAAAAAAATGTAGATAATTAGGGAGAAAACTAAAGTGGTACTTCTAGTCCTTTAGCATGTCATCTGTATTGAAAATTTGCATTTGATTTTGTAAAAGGTGAAACCTTGGGGGGCCATGGCCCCCACTGGTCCACCTTTAGTTCCGCCCCTGCATCCAGGCCTAGTAACATACTCAAATCACACATTTCTCATAAAAATAGTATCTGCGGATATTATAAAAGCCATGAGTTGAAGTGGACATGTACAACTTAAAATCCTGAAGATTTTACCGGTCTGCTAAGTTCTTTGAGAGAGAGAGAGAGAGAGAGAGTGTATGTGTGTGTGTGTGTATTTGAAAAAGAAAAGAAAAATCTTAATAGACCATTGTATTGTGTGCAAGGAGATTGAAGAAATGCTCATTCGACATACCTCACTAAGGGAAAAGACAAAAAAATAGAATGAAAGAGGGATAAAGAAACTGTTAACTGTTGAGTACAAAAGAAACAACAGAAGAACAATGATGCTCGTTTAGAAGTTTTGACATTAAAAGCCTTTACCAAATATCACGCAAGGCATGTCAGAAAAGGTATGTCTCTTCTTTGGTCAATTCCAAGGTAAATTTAGCTTCCACGCCTAGAAACTTGGTCATTAGATTTCACTACCACTACTCACATAGGAGTTTCTATGCAAGGTTGTCTAAGCTGCAAAAATCCAGCTAACTATGAAATATACATCTATAGGGGTGATGAAAAGTGGATGAAAGTAAAGACTATCAGACATTTTAAGTTGTTATTGTAACCCATCACTATTGAGATTTATTTGATATTTCAATTACCGCCATTTATATGGAATTTGTTTTTCTATTTCTAGGTTGGAACAATCAAATTGTTCTTGTTTCATTTGGAAATAATATGTTTTATCAATAAATTCAACTCTTTTGTAAACTGATTCTCTTAATGTTTAAGATAACTTATATGTGCTTGATGTTAATACCTCTTACAGTGAAGCTTTGCAAGTAGAATCACGAGCTACTAAAAGAAAATTTAAAGAAAACTCAACCACATTATGATAAAGTGCTTAGATCATATATCTAAAAATAGTCAAAGGCTTGTGAAAGACGGTATTTTGGAAGTCCTTGATTTTTCTGATTTTGGTGTCTACGAGAGCGTATCAGGAAAACAGGCAAAATATAAGAAATTGAGTGCCAATAAAGCAACATACATAATTAATCTTTTCTTACAATTTATTGATACAGATACTTATGAGTCATCCCTTGAGCCATCATTGGTCAACAACTTAACAATATTTTATAATATTCATAAACGACTATTCAAGATATGGCTATCTATTTCTTATTCAATATAATAAATAATATTAAATTAGATTTGGCCTTCCAAATTAATGCACAATCCTGTATCTGTATTTTTACATAACGTGAAGTTTATAAAAAATAAAGTGTGATTTGGAGTCCATAATAACGTTTTTATAATAGTTCAGCTTTTCAACTGACTCCTTCAGTAAATTTAAATACACAATATTTACATGACAATTGTACCTTAAGCCTGGGAATATTTTTATTTTAGAATTGAATAGTTCAACCACGTGTAGTTAAAAGATAGCAACGTATATTCAAATTTCACGTACGTGGCCCCATATTGAATAATATTTCGGACTATCATTCATCAGGTTACATATGTGGTTTGAGTATCCAGCATGAGCCATATGTGAAATTCAAATATGCAATGTTACTTGTGACTAAGCCTACCAGAAGTAGTCTTTTAAGTGAGGTTTTTGTTTTCCCCCCCAAAGATTTAGGGTTATAATTACCATGCAAAACTATAAAATAATAGTAAAGCAGAATAACTTCTAGCGCTCTCATTGATTCTAAAAGTTTCTCTTTTGTTTAGTTCTATTTTGATATTTTATCTTTTAGTCTTTTAATTTGTCAATTTACATTATTCTGCTATATAAACATCTCTCATTATTTTATAATTTGGTGTATATATTTAAATTTTTATATAATTATTTCAAATAATTCATTGATTACCTTTTAACATTTTATATTCAAGTCTATATATTCGAGTAAATAACGTAATTCATAATTTAAACTTTGTAAATGAATTCGATTAACTAATGTTTATTAATATTTCTAAAAAATACCAAAGAATGACAATTTCAATATGCATACCACTGTTATACCAGGTAAAATAAATCTTTTATTCGACCATGATATATAAATCACAACAAACAAAAGTAACAAATTTAATTTGTCATTCACTTATCTCATAAATTTATCATATATTGCATTGTAAAATTCAACTAACTTGGAAAACCTACATTTAAGATTAACACATTTCTTTACAAAACCAACTTCACTTTTCCCTAAAACTTAACATTTCAATGCATATATTTAAATTAGCTATGCAATCTTTTTAAGTTCAAAATAATAGATAATTACTCGTTGGTTCGTCTAAATTATGAAAAAAAATGATAATTACAAGATATATATCATACTAATATGAAAAAATGAGGTAAAATTACAAATTCATTAAATTAAGATACATAAGTCACACAACATACAAATATACATAAACACATAACTTTTGTAAAATGACATCTTTATAGATGTCAAAATATACAACTGTCCCTTGTTAAGAATATGTTTAGAAAAACCACTCTTACTTTTAGTTTCGGGTAAACTGGAAATAGTTGCAGTAAAAACTGTAAATATTTGCACTTCCGCAAAAAATCTTTTATTGCTTATAGGAACATGCAATTAAGTTCATATTTGTTTTTCAGAAAAAAAACAAAACTAAAAAATTATCAACAAATTCATCATACAACGCATACAAAATTATGCTTTTTAACTATGAATACCTTAATTTTAAAACTTCTGCAACATTTTACAAAACCCATCAATTACCTTTTGTTATTTTACAATTAACTCCGTATATTAAATTAATCACGTAGTCTTAAAACAATTTAAACAAATTTAGCAAATTGTTATTTGATTATTTGTCTAATGAACCATAAAATATAGAAATTTCAATATTTTGATCATATACTTTTACAAAAACGTTATAAAATTAATTTAGTATATAAACCCATTGATCACATAACATAATTATACACGTAAACAATAATTAATTTATGCTTTATCTATATTAATATACAACATTAAACAATAGAATCCTTTTTTTAATCTTGTTTACAAATCCATCTTAGCACATAATTTTGCATATACGTCAATATATTTCAATTAATTATGTAATATTGGATTTAACTATTCAAATAAATTCAATCAATAGATATTTGTTAATTCCATGGTTTGAGATTCCAGCCGGCACGTCGAACTCCGATCATTCCGGTCTGGTTCCAACGCTAACCAAGCCGCCGCAATCCACTCAATTCCGCTCCGTTCACATTTTTTTAAAAAAAAAGAAACCAGTTCATGTACCTTAAAGCAAAGCGCAACTCGAGTTTAATATCCCATGCGGTGTGGACTTACAGGCGGGACCATGACAAAAGAAAACATATCTTGACATTTAAGATTTGTAAATATGGGTTGATTTAATAAAAACCAAAAGGAACTAGATCTTTGATGAAAGCGAAATGAATTGGAGCTAAAATTAAGAATTGTAGAGATGATAACATGGATTTTAACTTGTTGAATTACAAACATAGAAAATATAAGTCCAGTTCCAGTTATAATTATCCGCTCTTATTAAAAATATTGTTATCAAATTGGAGTATATATCTTAATTTATTTTAATACTGAACATTTATTGTTGAATTTAGCTCTTTATGTAAGAAAATATAAGAATTTTCAAATTGGATTTTTTTTTAAAAAAAACTAAGTATCCAAACGGGACCAAAATTTCAAAAACTATGATGACCGAAACAGAAACAGAAACAAAAAACAAAATTTGGAGCCTTGGTTAATTCATCAAATAAATCCTCAAATATGACGATTTACATATGTGTATGTTTCATATTTAAAATTGATTTATTTTCATTCAAATATAAAGATACATGAATCAAACATATCTACTATTACTAAAAAGAATTCAATGAATAGAATTTTCATGGTGTCTTCTTAAAATTTCGAAAGTACCCGTATCCCATTAACGGAGTCTCAGACTCTCACTGCTGGTTAGCAACCTCCACCACTATCTACTTTTTGATTATCCATCAACGGAGTTTTACTATCAATTTGCCACTAAGGTCACCAACAAACCAACTAGAAGCGTTATAGCTATCTAAACTATTGCACACATAACCGTTTACTCATTTTTATATTAAATAAAGTTAAACATATCTAACTATTAGATGCACATACGTGCGTTTTCTACTAATCATTAAATGCATAAACATTATTGAATTTAATTAATTATCCATTAATCTCAATATACTCATCATATATATTGATTATAAAAAAAATAACTTCAAATACCTGTATTTTAATATTTAGGTTGTTTATAACCCCTAAAAAATTTCTAACAGTTTAGGCTTGAATCCATCTGTTTAAATTGCATATAAAATCTCAAATTTAAACTATTTAATAATTTCCGTAAACGTTTGGTTTATTCTTTTAATAAAGCCTATAATATATTTTAATTATATATGGAGAGAGCACTAAGATCAATAACTCTCTTTGTTTAACATCGTTTGTAGCCCTTGATATTAGATGTTATTTTTTATTTAATATTTGGTCCATGTGATGTGGTAGAAGAGAAAAACAACAAGTATCTAAATAGAAGCCCCGCGAAGGGTCTGCCCACTTCCCTCCGAACAACTCATGACCGATCGGATGCATGTTTGCAAACAGGTCTCGGATTTGATGCTCACAAAGTTGCACCATTTTCGTTCTCCAATCTCCACGCATCAGATGCGAGGACGGGCAAAATGATAAGACAAAGTGAAATTCTATTTAAAAGCTTAGAATTGCTGAGGGTCTTATGGTAATGATTAGTTGCCATTTGACAAATATCACTACTGTACAGTTTTTACTAATAAGCTATACCGATAATCGGGTAATTGTTACACTTGTAATGCTAAATTACCGTTAGTCCATCAAGGTTTTTATCTTAACATGTTTTTTGTTCATAGTACATCTTTACTATACTGCATACAGTGTTACTTAATAAAAAGAATCTAAATGAGAAAGAAAATTAGTGTACCGAAATCATTTATTTGGTAAAACTACCGTTATCGTTGATATTGACGAAATGTTTTCAATAATTTACCATTAAAAATGATAAATTTACTATTATTATACCATTTTAACTGGTATACCAATTTTAATCAAAAACGGTTACTGATCAACTAGTAATGGTATGATAATGGTAAATTTATCATTACCGCAACAGTCCTAGAAATTGCTGGGTTCATCCAAGAAAATGTTTTGTTATACTTTTCAGAGACCCTACGAGGTGCCGTTTGGGCACCACGTAAAGGCCATACGAGGTGTCATAAATGCACCACGTAGATGCTTTACGAGGTGTCTTTAGAGTACCTCGTATGGTCGGGTAAAATAGGTCTTTTTTAATTATGTACGAGTGAACTCAGCAAAATATTGGGTTCCTCCCGTTTTTTCAAATTTGCTGGGTGAACTCAGCAAATTCTAGTGTTTAAATAAAATTTGCCTAAGTTGTATACAAAAGAGTTGCAGCTAATGGTCCAATTGCTTCTTCAAACTTATTCGAAAATCTTGTTTCTAATATGTTAAAAAGTTCAAATATTGTTTAAACAGTTCAAATTTTAGTCCAAGTCCAGAATCATGCATTCAAAATATAGAAATCGTCCAGAATTATACAATTGCTATAGTAAAATTTTGATTTTGCTAGTGTGTTTTTTAATTTTTGTATTGAAAATAAAACCTTATAGATTATAAACTGAATTCTGAAAAGACATTTGTATTAACATGATCAAAAATACAAACTTTATATTATTATAATACTAAATACGTTATCTTATTCGTAATGCAAGTACTTATATATTATAATGCACAAGTAACACACTTAAATATCTAATTATTTTGGGTTTTTCTGATGATCTTTCTTCAAACCAAGTTTCTCCTTATATAACTGTTAAAAAAATTATTGAGAGCTGCGATCTCTTCAGCGAATTGTTTGTTCCTATCCGCCACTGAAATATTTTTTTTCTTTGTCTTTTTAAAACAAAATATTCTTCTTACCATTATGTTCCAACAGGCCCAAGCTTAATGATTCTAGAATTTTTTTGACCATGGTTATCTTATTAGTATAACTTTCATATTGAGAAACAAAATCATATAGCAAGATACCCTTGTCTTCATGAATTGAGTAACAAGTTCCAAGGTTAATTGTCTCAATAAAAAATTCATTACCAACCCAATGTCTTTCTTTTTATTCTAAGAATTCCATTTTATCAAAAATTTCAAACTCATGTTGGAGATGGTTCAATGACTTTGAAAAGTTCCCAAATTTAAACTAATGTATAAATGCAGATATATTGCATTTCTTCCCAAAAACTCCATATTTTAAACAAAAATATATTTTGGAATTTTTTGCATGTTCAAGAACTTTCGTTTTACATATTTCAGGAATATGATCTGAGAAGTGTTTTGGATAGGTTGTGTTTACGTAAATTTCATGAACCAAACTCTTTTGGATATGTTTATTATACTTGGGAATATCTTCAAGGCATGCTAAACTCCTTTATCTTCTATTTTTGTTTTTAACCAAGTGCTCTTTTTCAATAAACTTGGTGATTTCTGCATCTTCAAGACGATTAAAAAATAAGAGTAATTGCTTTTCATCCATAAATTGTTGTTTATATTTGTTCCTTATGCCTTTTTGTTCTGAATTTGACAAAGTTTAAGTAGATCAAAAAAATCTTGAAGCCTTAAATTTACAAAATCATTTGTCTATATTCGAGATATTATCTTTTCCAGTTTTGGTTTTTAATGGAGGTGCCACTGAATAATTCTGTTTTTTTGGGCATTACGTGTCTTACTTCTTTATATATTGCAAAATCGTAAAAGTTTGATACTTGAATTTTCATCTCATTGGCTGTATTGTCCATGTTTGTTGAATATTGTTTTATGTTCCAATAAGACATTTCAAGTTGGGTAAGCCAAGAATTTGCTGCTTTTTGTTCTTTCAATTGAACTGCTTTAAAACAACCGTTAAACTTATTATATAATTCTAGATCTCCTTTTTTCATTTTCATCTTGTACCATTCTTTTAAAATTGCTTTGACATACGATTTTTGTGTTGATACTAGAGTGTTATTTTTATTCTTTGTTTTGCTCCTGTTAATAATTTTGTACAAGCTTACTTTAGTGAGTTAGCGTTGTATGTTGGACAACTTCTTTTCCTATTGCCGAAGCAAAAGTTTTAATGGAGACTTAATTTTTTTTGAACTCGAAACTTCTATAGAGGCTTATTTTGTTTTCTTTAAGAAGGCACCTTGCTGAAATGTTTGTTGCCTTTTCATTTCTTTCGTAATTAGATGAATTTTGTCCATTGATCATACCCTGGTAACGAAATTAGCTGCAAAGTTAGTGTAACCCGAAATATATTTAACATCATAATTATATATTTCTAGATACGCTGTTATTCTAATCCTTCTAAGATTTTCTTCTGCATTATATATTCTCCTTTTTTTTAGAAATTATGTCACAGACTTATTGTCTGTTTCAACCACAAAATGTCTATTTAATAAATATATCTATAGAATTTTGATTGTTGATTTAATAGCAAAAGACCTTTATCATAAGTTTCATACTTGGTTTGAATTTTATCAAACATTCCAGATGCATATGATATAATTTCTCTTTTCTTAGCAACTAATACTTCGGCTCAGAAATCTTCTGAAGCATCTATTTGTAAAGTAACTAATTCATCATCAGAAGGAAAATAAAGAATTTTTTGGTCTTTGACCGTATCCTATATTTTTCTAATTTATTCTTCTTCTCGTTCTTACAAAGTGATTGGAATTTTGTATGTGTTCTACCTTATTGGTTGTTCACCACTTGATTGCTTGTATTTTATTTGCTTCTCAGCAAGCCGTCTTGTATGTTCTCAACTTTCGATGATAAATTTGGTATAAAATTTCCTCCATAATTTAGTAATCTTAAAAAACTTAAAAGATCTTTAAGAGTAAAAAAAAGATTTTGGAAAATTCTTTATTTTTGTATAATTATGTTGTAACTCAATTTGTCCTTTTTTGATTTCTTTTCAAGAAAGTCTATTTTTATAAAAACTGCCCGATGAAATCGAAAGCAGTAGGTATACCACTGTCCTCCACGTGTTTCCCCAATTGATGTCAGCCCAGCAAGAGCTTCAATCCCTAGCCCTATACAGGAATCTAAAGGGATAACCACTCCATGCCTTAAGGGAGAGCACAGCGCAGCAAGTAGGACTCGAACCCACAACCTCCAGGAACTTTGTTCCATGATTGCTAAGCGGCCTTACCAACTGGGCTATGCTCCGCGGACGAGAAGAAAGTCTATTTTTCTCTAAACAAGTCTATTTTTAGGGATTAGGGTAAACCCATTTTCGAATAATATTTTTATTACTATTAAGAATATTGTTTGTGTTCATTTGTTGAATTTGAAAATACTATATATCACCAATATATACAACAATAAATGGTAGATGCCCAAACTTGAAGTTCATCAATTTTTGAAATATTTGATGTGCATTTTTAATCCAAAAGGCATAATCAGCAATTCAAAATGTCTTTGATGACTGCTAAGAGCCGTTAATTCGGTTGATTCTTATCTAAAAGTTTTGTTTGCTAAAAACCAGATTTAGCATTGAATTTGCTATAGAATTTTGCTTCGTATATTTGTTTGATTAAATTTTCAAAATAGGTATAAAATATCCATCAAATTCTGCATAATTGTTTAGTTTTCTATAATTTATTGCTATTCTAGTGTAACAACCGGAATTATTAACAAACAAAAATTAGAGTAGGTTGAGAAAATAAATAATAACCAGAAAAATATTGAGAATTGGGAAATGATGGTTGCGCCATTGGGTCCGTTACTAAATTTTGGTAAAGACTGACATTTGGTTTGCTAAAATCGAACTTAAAACGAAGAAGTTATAGTTGTTTGAAGATTAAACTAAAATCATGAATTAAAAGAATTAAAAATATATATACGTTGGAAATGGGACGACCCAGTCCCTACCGGGTCGACTATTGGGTCGGTCTAAGACCCAAGTGGGTCGACCCCTGTGTCGACCCACATAGGGGGTGGGTCGACCTAGGTCATGACCTGGCAACGTTGTTTGTCAGGAACGATTTCCACCGATCGAGCTATTTTTTAGGGTTTTACTTCTAGATCCTTCTTTTAATCTAATGGCCTGAAATCTAAACCTAAAATGCAACGAAACTGAATATCCTAACTCTATTATAAATAACCTCCAAAACCTAACCTAATCCTCACCACTCCATTTCTCTGTCTCTCCCAAATAACCCTCTTCTCAAATATAATTTTAATGGAGTATTGAGGTTTAGTTCTACACATATTTCTAGAGGATATTTATAGATAGAAAGGATCTATCAGGGCTTACTGGATTTGCTCAAATTTTAGGTGAGTACTTTCTATGATTACGATATTTGTTCCAAGTTGAGATTAAAATTGATTCAATAGTTGTTATAGTGGTTTCAGATCTTAATCTTTCTATAGTTGTACACATATCTAGTTTATCTATGGTTTATTTACAGATCCAACTATTTCTAATTATTTTCTCTATAAATAATCCTTTTAGGTCTGATTTCTGTTCATGTTCTTCCCTTTTGCCTATTTCAGTAAATCCAGTGCTGTTGTTTATTTAAGTTATATATTCCTTTGTTCTTTAGATAAATTTTTAATGCAGTTCTGTAATTAGCCCTATTTTCATATCATATCTACTTTTTACTATCTGAACCTAGGCCATTTCCTTTTTTGAGATATATATAGCTGCTTTTATGAAATTCCCAAAATACAAATTTCATATCAAATTACATTAGTCCTTCAAAAATTCCATTTCTTAAAACTTTATACATATGGGGTTTCAAATCAAAGTGGTTACACAAATTTCCATAAAGCGCCTTGTTACAATCTTGTCTTGGAACACAATTATCCGTTTAAAATCTCTATATTTTCTCTATTCACCTATCCATTACCAAACTTGTTACTTGCCTCGGTTCTGTTGCCATATAAAAGTTTAGTTGCAACTCCTAAAATCCACCTCTTTAGTCCAAATGACAAAATCCTGATAAGCATCAAATCTCAATAATATATCTTAACAAATGGTGAATTCCTATCCAATCTTAAGATACAATCTTAGGTTAAATCTTTTAGGCGCACAAAATATTCCTATTGATATTACATGAACCCTTTAACTTCCAAAAAGCCAAAAATGGTTAACTACATCCTTATTATATGTTTTTCAAGGAAATCATTAAAAATCATCAGGCACTCAAATTCGATATATTTTCCTTGTCTTATAGCCCCAATTCCTAGTAAGGAAACAACTAACCAACAACCTATGGTTACTGCAAATTCAGACTTCTCTCATAGTAGGTAATGGTCCCTCTCTCATAACAAACCAATGGAAGTTAATCTGAGACAACTACCTTTACAAGTTGTCTTACCAATGTTACTTTAATAGAATTTGTACTAAAGCTTTCATCAGAAAAAGGTTTTCCCATTTTGTCTTAGACCAACATGTCACCAATGCAAACTTTACCAATTGTCTTACTACACAAGTCAATAGCTAGGCTTAGGTACAAGCTATCCAAAAAGGTTCGATAACTGTTTCAAAAAAAAAATCAATTGGACGTTCTACGAACACCCTTTATTCCTATATTTCTTTTACCACTATTCAGAACTTTATCGGAAATCCCAAGCAAAGATTCTAACCATAGGGAAAATCTGGCTCGTAATCATTCCAGAAAGACCGTCCACACGAGTTAAGAGAAATGTTCATTTCCACACAATTCACTTTTGACTACTGCTAAACCAAGGGAACTATCCGTCTTTGAAATAAAGGAAAATGCTTACACTCATTAATCATTTTCAAAAAGTTCCCTATTTGGATTTTTTTGTTCCAAAATCATTTCACTACAACTGAATCCAACTACTTCCTTAAAATACATGCGGAAAGTTCGAACATAAGTGTCACACTATTCTTTTCAAAGGATACGGTTTAGGGAGTAAAATATTCCAACTAACCCTTCATAGGTCAACACTCGGGTTCGCTTATAATACGTACCCCTATGAAAAACCACTTTCCTTCCAATATCTTAGATGACTCATTATCGACAGCACGATTCCCTAGCTAGAAAAGATTCAGACGTAACCATGAAACTAATTAATTTTCAATTATACCCGCAAAACCATGTGCTTTATCCAAAAAACTACAAGTTTAGCATCCTTACTAAAATGGATCCAAAAATCAATCTCTCTCCTAGAGATAATCTTCAACCGCTTACCATATTCGAAATATGTAGCATAAAGAGAACTAAATCGATACTTCCTAGAGATGCACTAAGGAAAAAATAGGAATATCAACATGACAGACCATTTGGGTCGCAAGAAGTCTAAAAAATTAGTCCATCGCATAACTTGGACTGACCATTTTCTTCTTGCTATCTAAATAGCCACCAATTGGCTAACTAATCAATCCTCTAAACTTTCAAAACCTTAGGATATAAGCACCTCAATCAAACTCTGTTACTAGTGCACAAATCTGGGATAACCAATTATATGGTTGATCTATCTTGACCCAAAACCAACCCATACCCAAAAATGCCCCAAACATCTCCTAAATCAAGATTTTTAGTTTCAACCCCGACTCACTATAGATAATCAAGTTGATCTCCCTATGGGGTTTAGAATCTACTATTGGGCCTAAGTGCAAAACAGTCAACTGGTGCTATCATCATACGATTCACACCCTTGGGATTTACTATATCTGTAAATGGCAGCTTCGTTAGGTCTACAATACATATGTTCCACATGACTTAACTCATCTTAACATGGCCATGGCCCCACCAGCCACCTCAGTCAACAGATCAAAGGTAAAGGGAAAAAATATTCCTCAACCAAATAGGAAAACTAGAAAGAACTGAAGATAGATAACATTCTTTCTTTCACTAACCCTTGCCTTTTCCCATGCGTATATCACTTTTGATCAACACCTTTCCTCTTAATCCTTTCGACATTAATATCTTATGTTGATCTTTCACTTGTCATCCTTAAATTTACCTTTTAGGAAGTTCTGCTCATTCCTAATTGATTGGTTACTGAAAATGTACAAAGATTTATTTCCATGGTATAAGACAATCTAATTTATAGAGATCAGTAATTGCAAGATATTTCTTTCTGATTATCTCTAAGTTGATGAGTAGTGCGCAATACGGCTAAACCTCTATTTTGCACCAATCCATTCATTCTTGCAATGACGTTTTCTATGTTCATTTCTGTTAGACCAGAAAGTGGTCCTAACACCCAATTTAATAATAATATGAAGAAATTAAAAGAAAAAGAAACAAAGAGAACACACGATTTATAGTGGTTCGGTGTTAAAGAGCCTACACCCACTTTATACTTTGTTGATAGAAGGTTAAAATACAAATATAATGATGATTATCACTCAATCTCTCTATTACAATGGAAAATTTCACTCAATCTTTTATGAAATGTGCTCCAAAAGTTGATGATGATCTGAATGAAGCAATAATATTCGGTTGTAGAGAGAGTTTGAGTCAAGATTTTGCCAAAAGATCCCTTCAAATGACGCTTGGTGGTGTATTTATAGGCGAGGAATTCCTCTGGTGTGCCTTCGGTTCGGGAACACGTCGGGATCATCCCGTTAGAGTTTGATTCGGAGGAGTTGAAACGAGGACACCGCATTGGAGAACATGGGAAAATAGAAGGTGACCGCTCCGCATCTTCAAGAACGTAGAGTGTAACTGCTGTGCTGGCCCTCATCGATTCGGATCGGTAGTTAAAATGGAGAATCCGGATCGGAAATCACCGAACCAATCCGTATGGGCTTTCTCCTAACCATTCTCTGGCTTTGTTAGTCTAAAAGCCAAGGAGTTCGGGTCGAGGACCTCCGAACCGATCTGAATATCTGCTATGAATTCTTGCCCTAAACCCATATGCTTAGCAATCTCTTAGCTTTGTGTAGCCTGATCACAAAGTAGGCTAAAATTTTGCCCCCACGAAGTGCGCATTTATTAAAAATAAGGCGTGCTTCGAAACGATCCACTTATTTGCTTCTGAATCGGAGTCACTTAACAGCTGTTTCCATTCATCTACTAAGTGTCGACGTTTCATAGAGTTGCATATTCTGGTGTTTATAAATAGGATATTGGGTGTGCGAATCATCCCTGTTGCATTCAATGACATCGAGAATCTATTTAGTGCCCGAGTGATCTTATCTGGTAAACCCTTATAGCATGAATTTATGAGTTTTTCATTCCCCTTTGGATTCATTTCATGTGCTGAATTATCATTAGTGATCACGCTCGGGTTCGGATCAGGCCCAACCGACCCAGTCCGTGTTTCAACATCACTATGCCAATGGGCTGAATGGACATGGGCTTGCTTTCTATTCGGATCAGATTAGATTGTCATATCGCTTAGAACACGAGGAGCCACCTTATACACATATATATTCACCTTCTCTTTATCTTTCACTTTCCTCTTTCATTTCTGTTTTCCCCAAAATCTTAAGTAAAAACCCTAATTCTCAAGCTTTCATATTTTCTTTTAAACTGTAAAACAAATCTAAAGGTGGGTTTAAATCTCCTTCTCTTCGGTTTAATCGCTGGTTTTGTAATAATCATAGTTGAAACTTACTTCAATTTACGTGAATCCATGGTAATCAATGTTGACGTCAATTTTGGGGAGCTTCAGCTCGTCGTCGTCGTCGTTGTTGGAGCTTTCACCACCTCGGGGTGTCGTAGCTGATGAACCAAGTCATGACGTCATGGATAGCTGTTTGTGGATGAGATATGGGTTTCATTAATTTGTGAATAGAGAGAGTGAACTTTTGGTTTGATATAGGAAGAAGAGAGATGATGAATTCGGAGGAGAGGGGACGGATTGGTTCGGTGTAAAAGATTCTGGGGTATGAAGTTTTGGGAGGAAGGGATTGAATCAGGGTGGATCAGATGGACTTAAGTGACTGTGGTAAAACTTTGAGACTATGGTGTTGTTCGGTTCGAGGCTGACCGATCCGAACAGAGCTTTCTCTTTGAAGATCCGTCTGATCCCACATGTTCTTAAATTCCGTACCGATCCGCTATTCTCTTTCTAGGACCTCCGATTCAATCCGAGGGGTGGTAATACATTGCCCCTTGAGCTGGCCTTGTTGCGTTAGCCAAATTTCCGAACCGAACCGCTTTAATCATGCGCTCCCGAACCGAGCCGAGATCAATTTATGTGAAACATAAACATGTTCAAGTTAGTTTATCCAATACCAAGTGCAACTTGTGAAATCATGGACAGTTAGGATAGAGCTCTTGATACCGGATTAATTTGGCTTAATGAACATACGATTACTTCTTTTGTTGTTTTCTTTTCTATTAACTGTGATAACCCCAAACTTCCATAGAACGAAAGCTGAGATGATCATTGGAATACAACATAAATACAGCAACACATAACACAGATAACAACATAAATATAAGAAACTATAAAACAACAACATCAACATAGCAGCGGAATATGGATGTCATCATAACACAGAATCCCAGTCACAGAGTCCTACTTATTACATCAAAATCCAAACAAATGGAAACAAGTACATAATGCAAAAAGTACAGTTTGAAATGAAATGAAATACGTTCAAAATGTCTCAAAGCCTAAGCAAAAATAAAGATAAAGATGAGGGTCTTCATAGCCCAGCAAAGCACCTCAATAAGCAGCAACTCCAAAGCAATAATAAGCAACTCCAAGATCAGCAACTCCAAGAAAGCAAACTAAGAACCTGTCAATTGGCTGCCCGTGTGGAAAGAGGGCACCCGAATTTGCAAAGTGAAACAAAATTCGAGTCAGTCGTGGGACTGGTATGAGAAATCTTTCTATACTAACTAACAATATGGCGAATCACAGGACCACACCGCTAAGGCGGAACAGGTTTACTCCGTTGGATTGCCAGTGCATAATTAAGTAAATCGTTTAAATAACGCTATGCTTTTAAAGAAAATGAGATCGTTATAAGACCCAAGTCCCATCACACAATGCAACGCACACCAGAGGAAAGGGTTTTTCCTTATAACGATCAAAAGGTGATAAATACGTAAAACGGATTACTACTAGGGTGTATATGTTTTCATAAATCATTCAATATAAATGTATTAATCCTAGACAACATAGGTACCATATATTATGTCGCCGTATATAAGTATACAACTAAAATCGTAATGTCGTATTGGAGAATTGGTTTCCATCATGAGTCAAGGCTAGGGGCAAGCTCCTCTCCGATTCAAGACACTCTAGCAAATGCCTCAGGATCCCCCGCAGTGAACCCTTGGATGCGGTAGGGCCGGTCCCCACCTAACGGTAGTAGATTAATTATGCCTGAACACACGTTTCCCGGTCCCTTTGGACCTATAGTATGACCACCAACGGCCTATAAAACACGAGGTACCTCAAAATCCATCATCCACATAAGTAAAATGTCAGCGCTGGTAGGTCCCTGACACAACTCTAGCTAGAAAGAAACGTGTGCACTCCCTATGGTCTATATCCCGTTTTTGACTCATACCGGGGTGTGAGGCTCGTGAGGTTACGCTATACACAAAGCTACGCCTAAACAGGCCATGCTTTGATCATCTTCCACAAGGCCTGCTTTTCAACAAAACCTTGATCATTCGCATCTTAGCGTGCCACATTGACAATTCGCGTCATGCTATCGATAACTATTAACGTATACCAGGGTGTTAAGCAGAGAATAAATTCTCTACCACCAAACAAGCATACATTAATAAAAATTGATTTAATTACACGAAACGAATTCCAACGTCAGACGCGCGTCCATACAAGTCCGTTCTGGGTTTGAACGAAACCGGAGATACCAGAGAGGTTCTCGCTTATCCGGACAATCAACCCATACGACCGACCAACTACTACATCAACCCCTTCCTAGGAGCAAGTCAGTCGAAGGTCTCAATAATCGTTGTCCGTTCGACGTGAAGATCGTCGGTCTTCAACATCGTCTTCTATTATTTCGGTTAAATCGTCATTTGATTATTTGAAATGAGTTAAACTCGGCCTTTTCAAATAATCATCACATAATTATCATTTAAATCATTTCATGTCGTTTATATCTATTTATAACGATTTATTGCTATTTTTATTTAATTAAAAATAGTGCGAATTAATTAAACGACGCTTCGGGTCGATGGGCGACCCTGGCACTATTTTTACCAAAATTTGTTTTAAACATATCTTGAAATCTAACCGTCAGATTTTGGTGAAATTTATATCGTTGGAAAGCTCTTCCCAAGACGGCCATAACGGATCCAGTTTTGGAAAAATCCAACGGTCGGATCTTTCGGTACAACTGTTTAAAGTTATGACTTCAAAACGCGAACTACCGCGCGTGTTTCGCTTAGTTTTAATTTATATTATATATATACCAATATATATAGACCATGTAGCGCTTTCCACTATTATAATTTATTATTTTAAACCATTACATTTATATTCTTGTCCGCCAATTCTAATGCGACAAAAATAAGGTTTCCAACTATGTATATTTTATATTTATATAAAATGCTATTTTGTCCGCCAATTCTAATGTGACAAAAACAATGTTTTTAACTATGTATATTTTTATATTAAATAAAAATAATATTTTGTCCCTTATTCTTTTTGTTTACATGTAAAATGTAAATCTCTTTTTATCCCTTTCTATCTACATTAAAAATGTAAATTCTCTTTTTATTATTTTTATTATATTGCAAATGTAAATGCCTTTTTATTATATTTTTTTCTATTTACATTGAAAATGTAAATTCTCTTTTTATTTCATTGCAAATGTAAATCCTTTTTATTTTTTTCTATTTACATTGAAAATGTAAATTCTCTTTTTATTTCATTGCAAATGTAAATCCTTTTTATTTTTATCCTATTTACATTGAAAATGTAAATTCTCTTTTTATTACATTGCAAATGTAAATCCTTTTTATTTTAATCTATTTACATTGAAAATGTAAATTCTCTTTTTATTACATTGCAAATGTAAATCCTTTTTATTTTTTTTCTATTTACATTGAAAATGTAAATTCTCTTTTTATTACATTGCAAATGTAAATCCTTTTTATTTTTATCCTATTTACATTGAAAATGTAAATTCTCTTTTTATTACATTGCAAATGTAAATCCTTTTTATTTTTTTCTATTTACATTGAAAATGTAAATTCTCTTTTTATTACATTGCAAATGTAAATCCTTTTTATTTTTTATCCTAATTACATTGAAAATGTAAGTTCTCTTTTTATTATTTTTATTATATTGCAAATGTAAATGCCTTTTTAATTTTTTCTATTTACATTGAAAATGTAAATTCTCTTTTTATTACATTGCAAATGTAAATCCTTTTTATTTTTTTCTATTTACATTGAAAATGTAAATTCTCTTTTTATTACATTGCAAATGTAAATCCTTTTTATTTTTATCCTATTTACATTGAAAATGTAAATTCTCTTTTTATTAAATTGCAAATGTAAATCCTTTTTATTTTTATCCTTTACTTTGAAATGTACATTCTTTTCTTTTAATCCTTTACATAGAAAAATGTAACTCTTTCTTTTATTTTACTTTAATAAAAAAATGTAAATTTCTCTTTTTATGTTCCTTACATTCTTTACTTTTACCTTGGGAAAATGTACATGTTTTCTATCCCCTTTCCTTTACATTGCAATGAATGTTTTCTCTTGAATTGAAACAAATATTTCCTTTTTATTTCTCCTACATTGAAAAATAATGTTTTTATTTATTTTTCTTAACATAGAAAAAAGTAAATGTTTTCTATTTATTCTCTTAACATAGAAAAATAATGTTTTCTTTTATTCTTTTTTACATAGAAAATGTGAATGTTTTCTTTTATTCTCTTTTCATTCTTTTTAATCTTTATATTGAAAAATGTAAATTTACTATTTCTATGTGATATTTGCATTTTAGGATGCAAATAAAAAGGCGAACTTATTTCTATGTAAACGTCTTTTCTAGTGTCAACATTTCTAATACAAATATATTTTCAATGTAAATCTTTGATTTATTTCCACTATAATAACATGACGATGAAAGTTTTTTTTCTTCATCACAACTACATTAACATAACGATGTAGATTTTGTGTCATCACAACTATACTCAAAATTTACACAACGATGAAATTTGTGTCATAATACTCAAATTAACACAACGATGGAATTTGTGTCATAATACTTAAATCAACACAACGGTGAAATTTGTGTCATAATACTTAAATCAACACAACGGTGAAATTTGTGTCATAATTCTTAAATTAACACAACGGTGAAATTTGTGTCATAATTCTTAAATTAACACAACGGTGAAATTTGTGTCATAATTCTTAAATTAACACAACGGTGATATTTGTGTCATAATTCTTAAATTAACACAACGGTGATATTTGTGTCATAATTCTTAAATTAACACAACGGTGAAATTTGTGTCACAATTCTTAAATTAACACAACGGTGAAATTTGTGTCACAATTCTCATGAATCAAAATAAAAGTCCCATCTTAAAACAAAATCTTTAGACTTTATTAATATTATAAGTTAGAATGAAAAGATCAAATCTTTATCATATAAACCAACTTTCTTTTATTAAAAAAAAATATCAAAATAAAAGATAAAACTTTCTTTTATGTTATTTAAAACAAACTTTCTTTTTATGAAAAAAAAAAAATCAATCTTTCTTTTATGTTGAAAATCAATTTTCTTTTATGTTAAAAAAAAAATCAAACTCAAAAGGTCAAACTTTCCTTTTTATTTTAGTTCTCAAAATAAAGATCAAATCTTCTTTTATCTAAATCAAAATAAAAGATTCAACTTTGTTTTGATTTATTTCAAAAACAAAAGATCCAATTTTTATCATATTTTGTTTTTAAAAACAAGAAAAGATGAAAACCTGATTTTGGTTTATAAACCAAATTAAAATTCTAACTTTTTTTTTTATTATTTATTTCGTAGATCAAACTAAAAATTAAACTTTAACAGAAAGGAATAAAGATAAAAATAAAAATGAGGACTTTTACTATGATTACATCAAGAATTACAGATCTAAATAACATGGCTATTTCAACACAGCACAAGAACATTACATATCACATAACAATAAGTATTTTACACTACTACATCGCAGATCAACAATTATAACATACAGATCATGATTTCCAAATTTTAATTAAATAAATAATCAGAATTCTCACAGTCATTCGCGATTAGCCCAAAATTTTAATAGTTCAGAATCATCTTGTTTCAGTCCAGAGGTGTAGATCTTTACAATACGGTCACAACGTCGCTGAAATCATCGAATTCCGAGTTGAAACGCATTAGTTATGATCAAAACAAAGTTAATAATTAATTTATTAATTAAATTAATAAGAGTGATTAAGGATTAATCCCTCTTCTACCTTCAGTTGATTTGGCCGTGAGTTTTCAGCATGTTCAAAACTTTGAATTCAAATTGCAGGCGATTGGGTGAATGGATCAAAGTGCCGTCGGTTGGAGGTGGTGCGGCCAGGAGAGGCGCACGTGCGCCTGGGGTGGCAGGGGGTGCGGTTGTGCTTGGTGGGGCCGGCGGCGGCTGAAAGGCGGGGCCTTTGGGTGCGTGCTTCTCTGAAACCGGGGCACGAGGAGGACTAATTTCGGGCTAGAAATGAAGAGGAAGGAGAAATCTAGATAAAACTCCAAAGGAGTATAGGGTAATGGCTTGTGTGGAGGGAGAATTTCGAGGAGGAAGAAAGGAAGTGGAGGCGGCTGAAATGAGGAACGAGAACGATGGTGAATAGTGTTTTTAGGGTTTTAATTTCTAATTTTATAATAATTTCAATGTAATTTTACAAATAAACCCAAATCTTTCAAACCGTTCGGGTTCCAGCCCAACAGAAAGTGACCCTAGCCAATAGCCCATGTTCTGGACCCAATGGACTAGGTCCCGTCTGCCCCAACGGCTTTCTGTAGCCCGAATTATTTATTCTAATATTTAATTCCTTTATTAGAATAATTCTGTCGTACAAATAAATTCACCGAGGCCACGTACGGACTCAGAAAAATCCAGAAAAAATATATTTGGCTTCGTTATGACGATACGGTCCTAACAAAATTAATTTCATCGAATTTTGAGCCCGTCTGAAAAATGGCTATTTTTCAGTCGATTTAAATCTAACTGAAATAAACCAAACACGGTTTCTTCCGCCACGCTCACATATTAACTCGAAAAATTCCGAAAAATTAAACTTAACCATAAATCGACATTCCGGTTCCAACAAAAGTGGTTTCGTCAAAAACGGAGTTAAACAGAATTAAATTTTTGTGGGTCGTCCCCATTCTGTTTTAAAATAAATTAATTTAAATATTCAAATTTCCTATTGAAATTCCTAAAATAAAAATTTTAAATTGGCCCTAAAATTCCGGGTTGTTACATTAACTGTACATTTTCATCTTCAGCACTATACACGTTTGCACAATTTAGTACACTTATACACACGGGGGAGCACGGACAATTATACTTTAACTTCCGCTATTATTTCTTCGATAGCACATCAATAATGGCTGGAAGATGCTCACCCAGATTAGCAGAAAGAAGAGAAGCTGTGGGGACATCCGAAAATCTTACGATTGAAGATATACCCTCCACCTCAGATCCAGAATGGGACAGTAATGGTCCATATTACGAGATGGGAACTCATGATAGTGAAGTGTCATTCGGGGATGATGTTTCCATGGATGAAGAGGGTAAAGGAGGAGTTGGAGATGACCGTGATCCCGACGAGTTTGTGAATGTTACTATCTTGGAGAAACCCAGTGATTTAGTCGCCTCAACAATAGATAACGACAAACTTGCACGTATATGTTTGAAACATGGGATACTTTGAAGAGATACCGAGTTGCTCTCCAAAACAGATCGACCTCACAATCCTCCCGAAGGGTACATGGCTATTAGTAGATTAATATGCCTTGTTGGGGGCGATACCTCCATTTCTGCCATTCGTCGTCGATCTTCTGAGACAAATGCGGATTGCCCCAATGCAACTTCAGCCCAACTCCTATGCTTATCTGTATAATTTGCACATAGCATATAAAGAAATTCTAGGTGTAAAGCTTACTTTCGAGGACATTCATTTCTTCTATAATTTTAAGCATCGGATCCACGATTCTCCATCATTTGTGTATTTCGAATCAGTGCCAAAAAGGAGAATCATTAGTGTTCCTTTTAGCAGCAAGGTTGGTGATCCCAAATCCGAATGGTTTTATATTAAATAGCAACCTGGATGCGCCAGAAGATGGATTCGATTAAGTAAAGCCCTAACTTTTCTTTCATTTTGTCCTCTTTCACTATTGTTGAGGTATTAATGTCTGTTCGTTTTTACTTGCAGTTCCCAATCCGCCACAAGAAAAACATCATATGTACTTTAGTCATTTAAACCGACTGCTTAATGGTGATCAAACATTCTTGACCATCAAAGATTGCTTAGTGGATGATTATCTTCACCGTCATCAATTACCGGCTATCACTCGTAGCATAGGTCATGGAGAAGGTCCTTATGTACACATACCTCCAGTTGATGGACCCATTGAAACTTTTCCAGATAAGGGAGGAAACTCAGAGAATCCGGCTATGCCACTCGAGAGCCCTTCACCCACTTCAACTCGAGATGATGTATTAGCCAACATTCCTGCTAAAGAAAGGGATAAATACATTGCCCCCGAGAATATAACCACTCCCGAAAGACCGATTTCCACAACAAGGTCGCTACTAACTACACCTTAAGGTGGTGGCTCTCTCATGAATGATTTCATATATCGGGAATTGGAGAAGCTACCCCTGCCCGATAAAATTTATACTTTAGAAAATTTTCGGACAAATCCTATTACTCTTACCTCTGAAGATGACATTACCCCTGTAAAGGCTGGGGAAACTGCACTCAGCAGCCTATCTCCAGGCTCTGGTCTGTTAGGGGGAGGGATATCACTTAGGATATGCACAACACTTTAGTACTACACGTCACAACACTTGTGTTTTATACCAATGTTGATTTTAATACTTTCTTGTTTTGTCTTGTAGGACAAATGGGACACCCCCGATATTACACAAAAGATATCCGTTCGAGCGTGCCCCCAATGGATTTTGGAACAGGGCATGGCCAACATGAAAGCCGAGGCAAAGATGATAGGAGGGACCGGTCCCCTCGGCCTCACCGGTCCTCCTGTTCCCGATCCCCACACCGCAAAGATTGGATAAGAATAAGAGTCAAATGGTGCATAGCGGAGGAGACAAACTAGGGCTGTCAACGGATACTTTTGGATACGGATAGTGCCATATTCGTATCCGCATCCGAAACCATTTTCGGATATCGGATATCCGCATCCGCGGATACGGATGGATATCGGATAATTATCCGCTCCGCCAATGATCATAAATGAATTTTTTTAGTTTAATATTAAGCTTTTTCAACCAAATTTATTATTAAAATGCTAAAAATAAATAAATATGATGATAATATATATTTTTGAGCAATTAACAAGCATTTAGTTAGACTTTTAATTTTGTAAATTAATAAATTAGTATATTTAATTGTGTTAAAATACACATAATTTAAGCTATGATCAGGGGAAAAAAGCGGACGGATAATTTTCGGATGTGGATATGCTTATATCCGCATCCGCTTTTCCAGATATCGGATATTTATCCGCTTTTCCGATATGGATGCGGACGGATGTCGGATTTTTCGGGTATCCATTGACAGCCCTAAGACAAACATGCCCCCAAACTTCCTTCTTTGTCAACAGACAAATCTCACCAGGACAAATCTTTGAAAAAAGGACACGATTCAAAAGGAAAGCAGCTAGAATCAGGGAAAGAAGTAGAGAAATGCACGCCTGTAGTGCCATCAAGGCATCACAATATTGACATTACTACCACAAGCTTTTAAAGAAACAGTTTCCTGATCATCACTTCGGGAACATGCATTTCCTTCCCTCTCTCAGGCCATTGGATTCTAACTGGGCGACCGTAGCCAAGGCCAAAATTGACAAAGTAGATACTTGGTATAGGGAGATGAAAAGGTATGCGTGAACCCTGTCCAGGATCAATAATTGCTGGCCGACGTAAGGACCATGAAGGATGCTGCAGAATATGATGTGAAATCCATTGAAAATTCTGAGAAAGATCTCGAAGATGCTCAAACCCAACTTGCTCTTGTACAGCATGACGCAAACACATTAAAGCAGCAATTTGAAGAATTACAAAAGCGTCATCCTGCCGAGCTCGACTCTCATAGCCAGGAACGCATGGCCTTGAAAAAGCAAGCTGAGGATACTAAGTTTGAGAGCACCACGGCCAAGCTGGCTTGTACTCGTATTGAACAGGAGAAAGCGGTGTTAGAAGCCAAACTGATGGAGGCTGAGACTCGGGCTACTCTTGCTGAGGGGAATACTAATGCAGCTTTACAACAGGTTGAAAAGATTAATAGTCATCTCACGGAGGCTCAAAAGGAGTTGGATGAGAGTGCTGAAACCATGATTGGGTTCTTTTCCCAGGTGATTCGTCATCGAAACATTGCCTGTCTCAAGGATTATCCTACCACTTTAGTGTATGCATGAGATCAGGTGGTTGTATGGGAGAAGCATGAGCTAAAGGTGGATTCCATTGATGAAAATAAGTTAATGGAGAAGTATTTAAGTGGCAAAGAAACGACGCATCTAGCTGAGGGGCGTAAGCTTATTACTGCTGTTATGGAGGAAGAGAGGCGTCAGCTAAAACGGAAGTACACCACTGAAACAGGATCCTCATCCGGTGACGCTGGGGCTACTGAATTGGTGGGGTATGATCCTGAGAAACCAGGGCTTTCTCAAGTGCCTCTCTAATCCCCCGTTATTGAGCCAACCTCAGGAACTCCTGTTGTCCAAGTAGAGAAATTATCAAAAGCTATCTCTATCTTTTCACTTCAATTTGTCAGGGCCATTTCAACCTTTCGTCATATTGTTGGACAGGCAATCGAGGAGCCTATTCTTTCTCCTAAGTTAATAACTGTTACTTCTCGCTCTATAGGTGCAGTGCCTGCTGGGAATACCAATGAACAGCCATGGGCAATTACTGAAGCAAAGTCTATTGAAAAGGTGCAGGAGAAGAAGGATGAAGTCACCAGCTCTGATCCGGCAGGAAAGGCTGAGGACAAAGAGGGGGATGTTGTTGCGAAAGGCCCTCTGCCCCGTAACAACAAGGTTCCCCAAGTTAAAGATATGATAGATGCCATGAAGGATGACGACGGCAATGATGGGCATGAGGAAGATGACGACGTAACTGTGACTGGAGATTCTGGGAACGCTGACAACATAACCTTGGCCGACATGAAAGCACAACAAGATAGGTTTTTAAAGGACAAGGTTGAGGAATTAGATCTTGAGAATCTCAAACCCCTTGCGAAAGTTCCTCCTAGGTCAAGGTTATTTGTTAAGCTTTATACCAGGTCAATCACCAATGAACTTGCTAAAAAATCTTCTATCACTCCCAGCGTTCCAGCTCCAGTGCAGAAAAAGACAAAGCGTATCTTGATCGAGGCTGAAAAAGAGGAGAAGGAAAAACTTAAAGCCTCTAAGAAAGCGAAGTCTACTCCAAAGTCCAAATGAGAAGTGGCTTTGTCTTCTGTTTTAGTTTTCTCTTGGCCCGTTGTTGTTGTAGTGAGTGCGGCCCTCGCATCTCTTTGTTTAGCCTTTTTTGTATAAACTTATAACCACGTGAATAAAGTAGTTTGTTCTCTTCAATGTCAAATACTTGTAAATATATCATTTATTGAGTTCAATAATTGTCAAAACTTTTACTAAGCATAAATGGTAAACGACAGCCTATGCTTATTTAAGTAAATAGTAACAGGGAGTACGATGTGTATGCCCCCAATCAATCTTGAAATTGAAGTGCCTTGCCAGGGCTTATTCGAGATTGATTTGGTACATCATCAAACTGCCCCCAGTCTTTTAGTGGGGTTTAATTTTCTTTTTTCATTGGTGCTCATTCCTAGCATCTTTATACTCTCCTGTCGTATGGTTAGGTTACAGTGGGTTCAAGGCGGTCTCTTGTCGTGGTGCACCTTCACGCCTTATGGACGTCGTATTCCCGTCCTTTATACTCTCTCTCGACTTGTGAGAGTTAGAGTTTGGGACATCGTCTTCCTGTTTTCTTTACGTTGTTATGCAAACGGTTACTTCGTTTGTCCTAATATTGATTCAAATTTAGTGTTCCTCACTTAGATTATAACAATCACAACATATACATAACACAGATTCGAACGGAAAAAGTAAATCACACACAATGTTTTATAGTGGTTCGGCCAAGTCGTGACCTACATCTACTTTATAATCTTTTTTTTATATTAACCAAACTTTTCTAGGCAAGTCATGCTTTTTTACATGGCTTATAAAACAAAAGAAAATAGTACAAATTCAAGTCAAGTATCGCCGCAAGTGTTGGGCATTCCAAGCTCTAGGAATTTCATCACCCACAACGGTCGTTAACTTGAAAGCTCCGGTATCAAGCTTCCGTTAGATGGTATATGGTCCTTCCCACTTTGGACCTAAATGAACTAGAGGCGGGAAGACTCGCTTTAGTACTAAATCTCCAGGTTCAAAGGTCCGAGGGTGAACCCTTCTATCATAATAGCGTGCCACTTGGTGTGACACACCACATCTGTTAATGTCACTCACAAAGGGAATGCATTAAGTTTCGTGGAGCGTTTAAGTAAACAGAACAGAATATTACAAGATAGATACATAAAATAGTACTTGAAATTTTTTTAACTTTATTGCAACGGAAACAAAAACAAGTTTGGTTACATCTTCAAAACCTATCTTACTAGAAACCAAGTACATAATATCAGTCTTGTACAAAAGCCATCAGAGTATATAATTTCTAAAACCATAATCCCCAATCCAACATGCCATATGAAGAGTTACAAAGCTAAGCATTACTTCTAGCACTTCAAGCAGGAAAGTCCGAATCAAGCTTCAACTTGCCCACCCTGAGAACCTAGAGGGGGGAAGGGAAAGAAAAGAGGTGAAATAAAAAGGGTCAGACATAAAGTCTGGCGAGTCCAGTGACTTTAACAATAAAATTAGTAAAGCAGCATGATAAGAACATAAACTGGATATAAGAGATGACTGTAACATAAGCAGATATGACATGGCAAACAAGATGAACAAGATATAACGTTGATTTCGCTTCTAATCACTATAAGACAATTCCCACACCGTACCAATATTAGTTCCATACCGAAAGTTGATCCCTTTTGGCTAAATAGAATAATGATAGCTTCGTGTACTTCTAGCTGCCATCATAGGTAACCAACGTGCACCTATCACCACTAGATGTATCTGAAAGAGTCTATGCAACAGTAGGATCGTATAGAATGGAGTATAGGATATAATGTATATGGTAGAGTAGTAAGCAGTAAATCACACAGTCGATTTATACTGGTTCAGATCACTGTCCTACGTCCAGTCCCAGACTCACTTCTGGTATTTCACTAACACTAAAACCCTCACTTCACCCGGAGGAATAGGTTCACAATTACCCGAACCATTGAACGGGATTTCTTGCCTCAACCACCGAAGAGGTCTTCACTAATACAGAATAATTGTTGACTCTTTTGTGTTCTTGATAACACAGATTGTCGAATATTAAGTACACCCTTCCTATAGCCTTTCCTTGATGATAATCGTGAAGTGCATGAAGGAATATGGAAGTTTAAAAGTCTCAAATATTAAAGTATATAACTTTTTAGAATTCAGAGAGCTTTGAGAATATAAGATAGAATTAAAGTAAGAATTTGTTAATTGAAACAATTAATCAACCCTCTATTTATAATATATAAAAGGATACAACTAATCATGAAAGATTGTGATGAAGAGTTATGATTTAAATAGTTATGACTCTTTAAAAAGTTGGAACCTTTCAGAATCAGATGTCTGTTTATAGTTTAAATTTTAAAATTGAGAGAAGACATACGTTTCTGAATTTATTCAGACGTCTGAAAAATATGAGACAGACGTCTGAATATTATAGTTTGAAAACAATTCGTTTTAGCAAACAGACGTCTGAATTTTTTCAGACCAGACGTCTGTTTTCTGTTTCTTGCCTATTCCTTGCTTTATTTAAATTAGAAAATTATATGTATATAAAACGTGTGTGTGTGTATAATCATCAAGGAAGACTTTAACATATAAACCTAGGACTAACAGACTCTTACAACATATTAAATCTTCATATTTGTGTTCTTGAATCTGTTTGTCAAATAGCTTCCTGCAAAACAAGGTTAGATAATAATATGTATGTCTAAGTATAGTTGTCATAGTCAAAACGCTATGTAGCGAGATATAACATTCTTTCCCTTTTTGACTAATGACAACTGTATAAAACTCCCCCTGTCAATATGCATATTATAAAACATGTATCTCCCCCTTTGTCATTTGACAAAAAGGAATACTTATAAGAAAGCTTAAGTAAACATACAACACACAGAGAAAGAGACATCGAATCATAAGAAGCACATACTGAAGTTTTGTGCGTAGTAGTAGCAAAATATTACAAACCGTAGAGAATATTTGGAGAGTTTTAAACAAAATATGAAAAGCAAAATACTAAAGCAAGATATTAATGCAAGGTATTAATGCAAACATTCTACGAACCATGCTTACCAATCTTCTGAAGTGGACCCAACAACAGTCGTTCCTTCATTTTTAAGAGAGGCTTCCTCGGAATCTGGAACTTCCGCGGAGCTTGAAGACCATTGGAACGGAGAAGGTGCTTGAGCTTGGCTTGAAGAAGTACCAGTGCACGAAACCTTTTCCCAAATTTTATTCAAAAAACCTTTGATGGAGTCAAACTTTTTGGTTGTCTGTTTGTGATAAGTCCTTATTTCTTGTTGAAGTTTGGCTTGATTTTGAGATAGCAATAGAACGGCTTGCTTGGTAGAAGTTTCGGGAGAAATGACCTGAATATCAGTATCTTCTTCTTGTTGCCTATGTTGGTGTCGATGAGATGGTTCAGAAATGATAGATTCAGGATTGGCAGCTACATGTTCTTTCCAAGTATCAAAAGCCATAAATTCTAGGGTAGCAGGATTTTGAGGAATGTCCATTAGCTTCAAAGTTTTAGGACCTATTTCTTTGATGGATAGGGATGGAATGTTAGCGGGTATGTTGACTTCACAATCTGTAAGAATTCGAGTAATGTAGGCACCATAATGTAGAGTTTTGTATTTCCGCTTGTATGTGATATCGGTCCATTCATCCATGATAATCTTAGCCCAGTTGATTTGTTTTCGTGAATATAAAGCATAAAGAGCCTGAAAATCCCTTTTGTAAACTTTTTCGTAGCTACCTGTTCGTGGTTGAATAGTTCGTACAAGGATACGGTTAAGTAGGCGAGCTTGAGGACGAAGATGAGTGGAAGTAAGTTTTTCCATGTTTATAAGATTATCGGAAAGAAATTGATGAGAAACTTCATCACGCGCATCCATATCAACTTCGATTGTATCAACATCTAACCCTTGCCATGAACATTCTAAGATTTGTCCTAAGCGTTGCAAGGTTATAAGGACACGTTTTCCACATACCCATGACCAAATTGTATCATCTTTAACATGGGGTTTTGTATGGTCAAGGTTTAGGTTTGCTAAGAATAATTTGACCAAGAGAGGGTAGATTTTAACATTGTTTTTGTTGTAATCAACCAGAGATTCAAAATGAAAGTGTCTAGCATAGTGAAGGAGACGGTAATTAGAAAAAGGATCAAACTTAACAAATGCACCTTCAAAAAATTTCGAATCTTTCATAGCCTTGTTTCTAGCTTTTGCCGTGTCATCCCAAAGCCAACGTTGAATCATCTCTTCGGAGGGTGGAAGAGACTCTTCCTCTCGTGATCTTTTTCCTCTATGTGCCATTAATTTGATTTTGGAGAGTAGTAAAAATTTAGTGGTAAAAAAAATGATTTGGGGGATAGGGTTATATGGAGATGGTAAAAGATGAAAAGGTAAGAAACGGTAGATGAAAAAATGGAAGGTTGTGATGGAGTTGAATAGTCTAGTGTTTTAAAAAAAAAAGTGAGGAACCGATTCAGACGTCTGAAGGAAACTAAATAGATGTTTGTTTTAAATGAAATATTTGGCCGAAAGAAATCAGTGTATTTTATGCATGTTTCAGACGTCTGAGATTTTTAGTTCAGACGTCTGAATCTGGAGATGAATTAATTATCTGAACGGTAACAGACGTCTGAAATTTTGATACAGACGTCTGAATTAGATGAATTTTTAACCCGAACGAAAATAGTGTATATTGTAACCATTTCAGACGCCTGATATTTTTAAACAGACGTCTGTTTTTGGGAAAAAAATATATTCATATAAAAATCAGACGTCTGGTCTGTTAAATTCAGACGTCTGTTTAAGAAAATTTATTGAATAACAAGATAGAAAATTTACATATATATAAAAAAATAATAAACTTAATTATTTAGATGGCGGAGTTCTTTTTGATGTTGATGGGCTCCTTCCTTCATTGGCTTGATAATTTCTATCCCATGAGTTTGGATCGTATGACGGTCGTGAAGGTGAGTAAGTATAATATTTCATTGTTGGATTTACTGGGTCATTTGATGTTCGATAGGAAGCCGACGGATCAATAGGGTTAGGTGGAGTTGGTAATGGTGAAACAATATCCTTCTCTTTTGAACCACAAAACTTGTATATCATCTTTTCAAGAAGGCTCAAACGAGTTGATGTTGCTTTTTGTTCAAAATACAATTCCTTCTGTAGCTTGATTTGTTCTTCTTGGTAGTGATGAAGATCGTCAATTTTATGTTTCGTATCGGGAGATGAAAATAAAGATCGTTTAGCTTTCTTTGATTCTGGAGTAAACCCGGTGTGATAGTTACCCCATTTATATTGAGGTTCATATTTAGGTGTAGGTGTGGGAAGATTAATAGAATCAGAGGAGGTACTTGTTGTGAAATGAATACTGAAAGAGGAATTTGAATTTCTTGATGACATAATAAATTTTAGATTTAGTATTTTAACAGAACAATAATTTTATTTTAAGAACCCATGTATTTATATATTGAGAAGAAAGTTATGAATTTGTGAATTAGAAATTTACGACTATAAATAAATAAATTGATGAGAGGAAAGTTAGGAGAGTTTAAAAATAGTAAAAAAAATTGCAGAAATGTTTTTATGAAGTTTTAAAACATAGTTAAATTATATGTCAGTTACTGAGACAATTCCAAGTTCTCGGCGTAATTTTATAAACGAATTTTCTAATAAAGGTTTAGTAAAAATATCTGCAATCTGATTATCAGATGAAACATAGTCTAAATTTATAATATCTTTTTCTATATTGTCACGAAGAAAATGATGTCGAATATCTATATGTTTTGTTCTAGAGTGATTTATCGGGTTTTTTGATAAATTGATAGCACTAGTATTGTCACAATATATTGTTGATTTAGTTAAATTAATTCCAAAATCTTTAAGTGTTTGTTGCATATAAATTACTTGTGCACATGCTAACGCAGCAGATATGTATTCTGCTTCACATGTAGAGAGTGAAACACAGTTTTGTTTCTTACTAAACCAAGATACAAGTGATTTTCCAATAAAATGGCACGTACCACTTGTGCTTTTTCTATCCGTTCGTGATCCACCAAAGTCAGCATCACTGTAGGATACTAATTCAAATGGACAACCTTTCAGGTAGAATAAACCGAAGTTCTTAGTATTATTAAGATATCTTAAATTTCTTTTTACTGCTCTTAGATGTGATTCTTTGGGGTCTGATTGAAATCGTGCACACAAACATACACTCATCATAATATCAGGACGGCTTGCTGTTAAATAAAGTAGCGAACCTATCATACTTCTATATAATTTTTGGTCAATACTTTTTCCTTTTTCATCTTTGTCAAGATGAATTGATGTGCTCATTGGTGTTGGTTTCCCTGAAGTATTATCTAAACCAAAACGTTTAATTAAATTAGTACAATATTTTTCTTGAAAAATAAAAATTCCACTTGAAAATTGTTTAATTTGTAAACCTAAAAAATATGATAATTCACCCATATGGGACATTTCAAATTCATTAGTCATCATTGTAGAAAATTCTTTACATAAATTTTCATTTGTAGACCCGAAAATTATATCGTCTACATAAATTTGAACAATTAAAATATCTTTGTTTGTATTTTTAATAAATAGAGTTTGATCTGGTTTTCCTACTCGAAAACCAGAATTTATTAAATATCTTTTAAGTCGTTCATACCAAGCACGAGGTGCTTGTTTTAAACCATATAATGCTTTTTTAAGTTTATAAACATAATCTGGATATTTTTCATGTTTAAAAAGCGGTGGTTGTTCTACGTAAACATTTTCTTTTATAAAACCATTTAAGAAAGCACTTTTAACGTCCATTTGATAAAGTTTAAAATTATGAAAACTTGCATAAGCTAATAAAATACGTATTGCTTCTAATCTAGCTACAGGTGTAAAGGTTTCTTCATAATCAATGCCTTCTTCTTGATTGTATCCTTGAGCAACCAATCTAGCTTTATTTCTTGTGATATTTCCAAGTTCATCTGCTTTGTTTTTGTAAACCCATTTTGTACCAATAATTGATTGATCGAGGTACTAATTCCCAGACGTCATTCCGTTCAAACTGGTTTAGCTCTTCTTGCATAGCGATAATCCAGTAATCATCCGTAGAAGCTTCTTTCGGATTCTTGGGTTCAATATTTGAAAGGAAAGCTACATGACTTATTTGATTTAATTGGCTTCTTGTACGAACGTGTGTGTCAATTTCACCAATAATATTTTGTGTAGGATGATCTTTTAATATTCTGGGAGGTGATCTAAGATGTTCTATAGGACTATTATTTATAATATTATTATTTGTATTTTCAATATTATCAATAATTTCATCATCATCTTTGTTTTTTATATTTTTATTATAATTTTCATCAAAAGAAGCGTGTAAAGATTCTTCTATAACATTAGTACGTTTATTGAAAATTCGATATGCTTTACTACGTTCTGAATATCCAACGAAGATCCCATGATCAGCTTTCGCATCAAACTTTCCAAGTTGATCTTTGGTATTTAGAATAAAACATCTAGATCCAAAAATCTTGAAATATGAAATGTTTGGTTTTCTTCCATTAAAAAGTTCATAAGGAGTATTTTTAGTTAAAGGACGAATAGAAATACGATTTAAAACATAACAAGCAGTTGCTACAGCTTCTGCCCAAAATTGTTTAGGTAATGTACTACTGTTAAGTAAAGTTCTTGCACATTCTTGTAAGGTTCTATTTTTTCTTTCTACTACTCCATTTTGTTGTGGAGTTCGAGGAAAAGAAAAATTATGATTTATTCCTTTCTTTTTACAGAATACTTCAAAAGATTCATTTTCAAATTCACCACCATGATCACTTCGAATATTTTTAACTTTTAAATTTTTAGAATTTTGAATCTTTTTAACGAAATCTTTGAAATGATCAAAAGTATCACTTTTATTTTTCAAAAACATAGTCCAAGTATATATTGAAAAATCATCAATTATAACAAAAACATAACGATTATGATTTAATGACTGTATTTGAGTAGGTCCAAACAAGTCCATATGTAATAGTGTTACATCTCGCTACATAGCGTTTTGACTATGACAACTATACATAAACGTACATATTATTATCTAACCTTGTTTTGCAGGAAGCCATTTGACAAACAGATTCAAGAACACAATAAACGAAGAATAAATACGTTATAAAGGTCTGTTAGTCTTAGATATTAATTTTAAAGTCTTCCTTGATGATCACACACACACACATTTTATATGTATATAGCTTCTCTTATATAAATTAAGCAAGGAATAGTCTGATAACAGAAAACAGACGTCTGGTCTGAAATTTTTAGACGTCTGTTTGCTGAAACAGAATGTTTTTAAATACAATATTCAGACGTCTGGTTGATATATTTCAGACGTCTGAAATGCCCCCGAAATACACTATTTCCTTTCTGATTTGATTTTTTAAATAAACAGACATTTGAATTTTATTTTCAGACATCTAAAATCCGAAGAGTTGCATCATTTATGAAGAGATACAACTATTTAATCCATATCTCTTCATCAAAACTCTTCACGATCAATTGTATCTTTTTATATATTATAAATAGAGGGTTGATTAATTGTTTCAATCACCAATTCTTATTTTAATTTTATCTTATACTCTCAAAGCTCTCTGAATTCTAAAAACTATCTATTTTCATATTTGAGACCTTTTAACTTCCATATTCTTTCACATGCTTCACGATTATCATCAAGGAAAGGCTATAGGAAGGGTGTACTTAATATTCGACAATCCGTGTTATCAAGAACACAAAAGAATCAACAATTATTCTGTATTAGTGAAGACCTCTTCAGTGGTTGAGGCAAGAAATCCCGTTCAGTAGTTCGGGTAATTGTGAACCTATTCCTCCGGGTGAAGTGAGGGTTTTCGTGTTAGTGAAATACCAGAAGTGAGTCTGGGACTGGACGTAGGACAATGGTCCGAACCAGTATAAATCAACTGTGTGATTTACTGCTTACTACTCTACCATATACATTATATCCTATACTCCATTCTATACGATCCTACCGCTGCATAGACTCTATCAATTGGTATCAGAGCAAGGCCATCCTATAACCGTAACACTGTTATTTGATATTCTGATAAATGGAGAATAACCCAAGTACTAGCTCAACTACTTTTGCCGAAGGACAATCCACTCAAAGACCACCGCTATTCAACGGACTACACTACAACTACTGGGCTACAAGAATGAGAATTTATATGCAAGCAAGTGGTTTTAGTGCATGGAATGCAACTCAAAATGAGTTTACAGCTCCTACTACTGAATATGCAACTTGGACAACTGTTCAAAAAGATGAAGCAAATGCAAATGCAAAAGCTATGAACATGTTATACTGTGCCCTAGATCGAAATGAATTCAATCGTGTTAGCATTTGTACATCAGCTTATCAAATATGGGAGACACTCAAAACTATTCATGAAGGGACAAACAAAGTCAAACAAACTAAAATTTCAATGCTCAAAAATCAGTTCCACAACTTCAAAATGAAGCAAAATGAAACTATCAACGAAATGTACTCAAGATTCCAAGACATCTTACATGCATTGATAGGACTTGGAGAAAAATACAGTGACTTTGACATCATTTCAAAAGTACTAAATTCTTTAACTGATGATTGGGAAAGAAAAGTACTAGCCATTGAAGAAGCAAATGATTTATCAGCAATGAAACCAGAAGAGCTAATAGGAAATCTTATGTCTTATGAAGTAAACCTTCAAGCAAAAAGGGAACTAGCTCAAGAAAAGAAAAATGTGGCCTTTCATGCTGATAAAGAGGAGTCTGAATCAGAAGACGAAGATCTAGCTTTTATTACCAAAAACTTTAAGAAATTTCTGAAATATAGAAAAGGAAATTTCAAAAAGAATATTTCAAATAAACCTTCATCTTCAAATCTAGAATGTTTCAATTGTCATAAGAAAGGACACATGGTAAAAGATTGTCCAGAAATAAAAGAAAATCAAAAGAACTTCAATAAAAGCAAGAAAGAAAAATTCAAGAAGAAAGCCTTTTCTGTTACATGGGACGACTCAGATTCATCAAGCAGTGACAGTGATAGTAATAGTGATAAAAAGCAAGCTAATGTGTGTTTTATGGCTCAAGAATCTGAGGTAAGTGAATTATCTTATGAAGAACTAATAGATGTTAATGCTGAACTGTTAAATTTAATAAAAACTCTAAAGAAAAAGATTAAAGAAACTCATGAAAATCAGAATAAAGATGAATTCGAAAGAGATATGCTAAAAGATGAAAAGATAATTCTAGAAGAAGAACTGGAAAAAGTTCAAGAAACTCTTACGAATTTAGATAGTCAGCTTTCTCTTTTAAGTCGAGAAATTGAAGCTCAAAAGACAAAGAACGATGAAATTAGTTCTGAAAATCATTTATTGAAAACTAAAATAAAAGAATTAGAATTAGAAAATGAAAGTATTCAAACTAAGTTAGAAAACATTTCAAAAAATATTTCAAACTTTAACAAGGGTAGAGAAAATTTAACAAGAATCATAGAAAATTCTCAATCCTCTTTTAACAAAAATAGTTTAGGATTTAAAAAGAAATTAAAAATTTCACTAAAGAAAAATACAAAATTTAGGAGGAAAATTAATGCAAAACTGAAATCCACAAAAACAATTAATAAAATTAAGATATGGGTTCCAAAAACTAACAATAGTTTGATTAGGAAGAAGCACATTAACTCATTTATGGAATCTGTGCATAATAATGAAAATTATTTATATAAAAGGGATACTAAACCTAGTTGGGTTTGGCTTCCTAAGACCTAACTCTTAGGACCCTATCAATAAGTGGGTACCAATGTGCTTATTAATATTTTTTTGCTACTACTTCGCACAAAACTTCAGTATATGCTACTTATGTTACGTTGGTATCCTACTTTCTGTTTAATTATTTGTTTCCACATATGTTTCTCTGTGTGTTGTGTGTATACTTAACATCTCTTATAAGTATTCCTTTTTATCGAATGACAAAGGGGGAGAAACGTGTTATATAATATGCATATTGACAGGGGGAGTTTATATAGTTGTCATTAGTCAAAAAGGGGGAGAATGTTACATCTCGCTACATAGCGTTTTGACTATGACAACTATACATAAACGTACATATTATTATCTAACCTTGTTTTGCAGGAAGCCATTTGACAAACAGATTCAAGAACACAATAAACGAAGAATAAATACGTTATAAAGGTCTGTTAGTCTTAGATATTAATGTTAAAGTCTTCCTTGATGATCACACACACACATTTTATATGTATATAGCTTCTCTTATATAAATTAAGCAAGGAATAGTCTGATAACAGAAAACAAACGTCTGGTCTGAAATTTTTAGACGTCTGTTTGTTGAAACAGAATGTTTTTAAATACAATATTCAGACGTCTGGTTGATATATTTCAGACGTCTGAAATGCCCCCGAAATACACTATTTCCTTTTTGATTTGATTTTTAAAATAAACAGACATCTGAATTTTATTTTTAGACATCTGAAATCCGAAGAGTTGCATCCTTTATGAAGAGATACAACTATTTAATCCATATCTCTTCATCAAAACTCTTCACGATCAGTCGTATCTTTTTATATATTATAAATAGAGGGTTGATTAATTGTTTCAATCACCAATTCTTATTTTAATTCTATCTTATACTCTCAAAGCTCTCTGAATTCTAAAAACTATCTATTTTCATATTTGAGACCTTTTAACTTCCATATTCTTTCACATACTTCACGATTATCATCAAGGAAAGGCTATAGGAAGGGTGTACTTAATATTCGACAATCCGTGTTATCAAGAACACAAAAGAGTCAACAATTATTTTGTATTAGTGAAGACCTCTTCAGTGGTTGAGGCAAGAAATCCCGTTCAGTAGTTCGGGTAATTGTGAACCTATTCCTCCGGGTGAAGTGAGGGTTTTAGTGTTAGTGAAATACCAGAAGTGAGTCTGGGACTGGACGTAGGACAGTGGTCCGAACCAGTATAAATCGACTGTGTGATTTACTGCTTACTACTCTACCATATACATTATATCCTATACTCCATTCTATACGATCCTATCGCTGCATAGACTCTATCAAATAGTTCTAATGGTTGTAGAGTTGAAATGACCCTTTTTGATTTAAAGGAGGATTTAGTTAGTTTACTATCTGACAATCTTCGCATAAGTTATTTATTTTAAAATTTATTTTAGGTAGGCCTCTTACTAACTCATGCTTTGAAAGTTTTTGTATAGTTTTAAAATTTATATGACAAAAACGCTTATGCCATAACCAAGAATCATTGTTATTAGCCATCAAACACATTTCTTTGTTATTATTTACTTTCATAATTAAAACGTAAATATTTCTTTCTCTATTTCCTTCAAAAATAATATTTTGATTTTTGTCAAAAATACTACATTTGTTTTCAGAAAAAGTTATTTTAAAACCTTTGTCACATAATTGACTAATACTTAATAGATTATGTTTTAAATTTTTAACTAGAGAAACACTAGTAATAAGAGGAATATTTGAAATACCATAGTTGCACACATCTCCTTTGCCAAAGATAAATCCTTTTGAACTATCTCCAAAGGTAACCGAGCCACCATTAAAGTATGATATATTTGTTAACATATCTTTGTCTCCGGTCATATGTTTTGAGCAACCACTGTCTAATATTCATTTTCTCTTTTTAAGTGATACCTGCAAAAAATATTAATAAGCACATTGGTACCCACTTTTTGATAGGGTCCTAAAAGTTAGGTCTTAGGAAGCCAAACCCAACTAGGTTTAGTATCCCTTTTATATAAATAATTTTCATTATTATGCACAGATTCCATAAATGAGTTAATGTGCTTCTTCCTAATTAAACTATTGTTAGTTTTTGGAACCCATATCTTAATTCTATTAATTGTTTTTGTGGATTTCATTTTTGCATCAATTTTCCTCCTAAACTTTGTATTTTTCTTTGGAGAAAATTTCAATTCATTTTTGAATCCTAAACCTTTTTTGTTTGAAGAGGGTTGAGAGTTTTCTATGATTCTTGTTAAATTTTCTCTACCCTTGTTAAAATTTGAAACATTTTTTGAAATGTTTTCTAACTTAGTTTGAATACTTTTGTTTTCTAATTCTAGTTCTTTTACTCTAATTTTTAATAAATGATTTTCAGAACTAATTTCATCATTCTTCATCTTTTGAGTTTCAATTACTTGACTCAAAAGAGAAAGCTGACTATCCGAATTCGTAAGAGTTTTTTGAACTTTTTCAAGTTCTTATAGAATTATCTTTTCATCTTTTAACATATCTCTTTCGAATTCAGCTTTATTCTGATTTTCACGAGTTTCTTTAATCCTTTTCTTTAGAGTTTTTATTAAATTTAAAAGTTCAGCATTAACATCTATCAGTTCTTCATAAGATAATTCACTTACCTCAGATTTTTGTGCCATAAAACACACATTTGCTTGCTCTTTATCACTATCACTATCACTGCTTGATGAATCTGAGTCTGAGTCGTCCCATGTAACAGAAAAGGCTTTCTTCTTGAATTTTTCTTTCTTGCTTTTATTGAAGTTCTTTTGATTTTCTTTTATTTCTGGACAATCTTTTACCATGTGTCCTTTCTTATGACAATTGAAACATTCTAGTTTTGAAGATGAAGGCTTATTTGAAATATTCTTTTTGAAATTTCCTTTTCTATATTTCAGAAATTTCTTAAAGTTTTTGGCAATAAAAGCTAGATCTTTGTCTTCTGATTCAGACTCCTCTTTATCAGCATGAAAGGCCACATTTTTCTTTTCTTGTGCTAGTTCCCTTTTTGCTTGAAGGTTTACTTCATAAGACATAAGATTTCCTATTAACTCTTCTGGTTTCATTATTGATAAATCATTTGCTTCTTCAATGGCTAGTACTTTTCTTTCCCAATCGTCAGTTAAAGAATTTAGTACTTTTTAAATGATGTCAAAGTCACTGTATTTTTCTCCATGTCCTATCAATGCATGTAAGATATCTTGGAATCTTGAGTAAATTTCGTTAATAGTTTCATTTTGCTTCATTTTGAAGTTCTGGAACTGATTTTTGAGCATTGAAATTTTAGTTCGTTTGACTTTGTTTGTCCCTTCATGAATAGTTTTGAGTGTCTCCCATATTTGATAAGCTGATGTACAAATGCTAACACGATTGAATTCATTTCGATCTAGAGCACAGTATAGCATGTTCATAGCTTTTGCATTTGCATTTGCTTCATCTTTTTGAACAGTTGTCCAAGTTGCATATTTAGTAGTAGGAGCTGTAAACTCTTTTTGAGTTGCATTCCATGCACTAAAACCACTTGCTTGCATATAAATTCTCATTCTTGTAGCCCAGTAGTTGTAGTGTAGTCCGTTGAATAGTGGTGGTCTTTGAGTAGATTGTCCTTCGGCAAAAGTAGTTGAGCTAGTACTTGGGTTATTCTCCATTTTATCAAAATATCAAATAACGGTGTTACGGTTATAGGATGACCTTGCTCTGATACCAATTGAAAGAGTCTATGCAGCAGTAGGATCGTATAGAATGGAGTATAGGATATAATGTATATGGTAGAGTAGTAAGCAGTAAATCACACAGTCGATTTATACTGGTTCAGACCACTGTCCTACGTCCAGTCCCAGACTCACTTCTGGTATTTCACTAACACTAAAACCCTCACTTCACCCAGAGGAATAGGTTCACAATTACCCGAACCACTGAACGGGATTTCTTGCCTCAACCACTGAAGAGGTCTTCACTAATACAGAATAATTGTTGACTCTTTTGTGTTCTTGATAACACAGATTGTCGAATATTAAGTACACCCTTCCTATAGCCTTTCCTTGATGATAATCGTGAAGTGCGTGAAGGAATATGGAAGTTTAAAAGTCTCAAATATTAAAGTATATAACTTTTTAGAATTCAAAGTGCTTTGAGAATATAAGATAGAATTAAAGTAAGAATTTTTTAATTGAAACAATTAATCAACCCTCTATTTATAATATATAAAAGGATACAACTAATCATGAAATATTGTGATGAAGAGTTATGATTTAAATAGTTATGACTCTTTAAAAAGTTGCAACCTTTCAGAATCAGATGTCTGAAAATAATTTTCAGATGTCTGTTTATAGTTTAAATTTTAAAATTGAGAGAAGACATACGTTTCTGAATATATTCAGACGTCTGAAAAATATGAGACAGACGTCTGAATATTATAGTTTGAAAACAATTCGTTTCAGCAAACAGACATCTGAATTTTTTCAGACCAGACGTCTGTTTTCTGTTTCTTGCCTATTCCTTGCTTTATTTAAATTAGAAAATTATATGTATATAAAACGTGTGTGTGTATAATCATCAAGGAAGACTTTAACATATAAATCTAGGACTAACAGACTCTTACAACATATTAAATCTTCATATTTGTGTTCTTGAATCTGTTTGTCAAATAGCTTCCTGCAAAACAAGGTTAGATAATAATATGTATGTCTACGTATAGTTGTCATAGTCAAAACGCTATGTAGCGAGATATAACAGTATCCACCATCCTCCCTGTTCGATTATGTACCTCTAGCTGCTATCATAGGTAACCAACGTGCACCTATCACCACTAGGTGTATCCACCATCCTCCCTGTTCGATTATGTATCTCTAGCTGCTATCATTGGCAACCAACGTGCACTTATCACCACTAGATGTACCCTTTTACTAAACACGATAATAATAATAATAATAACCATGGTAGTTTCATGTACTCCTAGCTGCTGTCATAGATGTTGCAAGCTCCTACCTCCACTAGTTGTAACCACTACCCTCCCCATTCGATCGGCTCCCTAACTCGTAGATACCCGTACTGGTCCCATATCAGGGTGTACCACTCCATAAAGTGGCAACCCGATACTACTAAAATTCATGGCTTATACCTACATGATGCAACAACGTCTTACCTACCAGCCCAGAGCCACGCACGCACATGACTCCGTTGGACTTGCACTGCCACCGCTAACTCTTTATTTGACCTCTTACAATCAACCCCAGAAAGCGTGTCCCGTCCTCGACCTAGTTTGAGCTCATATAGATACTAAAATGGGTTACTGGTTGAAAACGGTCCTCACACTTGACACAAGCTTCTCTCCTAAGCTTGGTCCCTACTAGGAATTCCCACTTAACCCCTCTTTATCCCCATGTCTAATCACATGTCTCAACTAGGTTAAGTGTTTTAATTATGTTATACATGCTACACACGCAATACATGCTACCCGTGTCACCTACTTAACCCTTTTACTATTCCCATGTCTTCTTCCCATATGTCTTATCTTGGTTAAGTGTTCTTAATCGTGTTTCACAAGCTACCCATGTCACCCACTTAACCCTTCATTATTCCCATGTCTTACCACATGTCTTATCTTTGTTAAGTGCTTTTAGTATATTATACATGCTACCCATGTTATCCACTTAACCCTTTATTATGCCCATGCCTTATGGTTATAATAACATGTTCCACTTAATTTATAATTAAGTACATCTTAATTCACATATACATTGGTTAAGAGAATAACTCCCTAAGTATCAACCCCGAAGACCGAAATCAACATCAGATTGACACTCAGAGAATTATTCAACTCAACCAATCTTATGTTATGTCATTCATCTAACTGTAGTCTTGCAAGACCTCCCATATTAGATTACCGTTTCGCGGTTGCTGGATGTGCCGGGCAGTTCAGGGTTTATACCGCAATCCAAATCTAACCGCATATTTTTGCATTATTACGCATCTAGTTTCTGCCTTTGACCACTCACATTAGATTACCTTTTACGGTTGCTGGATATGCCAGGCTGTTCTGGGCAGGCTTATACCGCAAACCAATCTAACCTCGTGTCTTAGGTGTTCATTATCACATTCCTTAGTTCATACTCAATCTCAAGTTATGGATTATAGTGATTTCCAATTACTCATAAATTCCAATCCAAATTTATGCTTATAATTCTAATTAAATTTTATGCCTATAATCCTATGTATACAAGTTATACCAAATTAGGCCCAAACCAATTTTTATGGTTATTAATAATTTATGCCAAACCTCATGTATACAAATTATACCCAATTATGCCCAAACCAACTTATGCCAATTCTCACATACATGAGTTATATTCAATTATTCCAAATTACATATTATTCAACATCCTCCCAACTTTTCCCACAACGTTCCCACGTTATTCATACGCATAATTCAACGTAATATAATTAGGCTCGAAGTTAGCCTAATTTCATAAAATAAAAAGGAAGAGAGATATGGAAGAAAATCAAAGCATCAAGACTGGCATAAACATGAGAACATGCATATTCTGATAAAATAAATCAGAAAGGCATATGACAGGTAAATGAGATGAATCCAAAAGATAACAATTTACCAACTTGATAAGATTCATTACAGGCATGTTCATATAATCTAATTTACAATCCTATCACAATTACTTTTAATTTAATTATCTTGTGAAAGTGACATAGACTCACAGCGACAGGATTAAGAAGAGAGAATAGATCTGAATTCTGAATTCTGAAGTTGATTAGCTAAACCATTGATGTAGGCTTTATTCTTATCTTCCAACTTGAAATTGATTAGCTTTGGTGGAGGCTAGGTTAATTTAGATTTGAGCAGCATGGTGGCGCCATGAATTATTGTAATGAAATTAGGGTTAGGTCTAGGTGTTTATTTATAGGTGTATTAGGACCTTTAGATTAGGATCCATCTAAACCATCCAAACCAGATAAACACATCACCTAGCCAATCACAGGACGCCACATAAGCCCTAGAACACAAAAATTCGTTACTGCCCGTTCTGGCCTAATGGGGCAACACCTCTATAGGGGGGTCGACACCCATGTCGACTCCCTTAGGGGGGTCGACACCCTAGAGCGGGAGACTTCCTGCTCACCCAGATTTTGATTTTTGAATTCGTTTTTAATTATTAGTTTAATTATGTTTTAAACTGAAATCTTCTAAGCTTCATAACTTATTCATGCTGTATCCGTTTTACGCAAACTCAGACTCTATCTCAAGCATAATTCCGAGATGAATGCAATGGCGCAAACCGTTTCCCTTAATTCTTCTATTAAAAATTAAGTATTATTTAATCTGTTAATTTTAATATTATAAAATTATGGGTTGTTACATTCTCCCCTCCTTAAAGGATTTCGTCCCCGAAATCTTCAAGTTAAGAAGAATGTATCCTATCATCCATTATCCATCTACTCATCCATTCATCCACAAGCATCCGTTGTCCTTAAAAGATTTCTAATGTTATATGAACATATGCAAAAGTGTGTGTATATGTTCCTTATCTAATGCAAAGATCGGGCGGTCTACTGATTCAGTTGACCTCCTTAATGTGAATTATGTTAGTGCCATGAGCCCAACATGTATGCAATTACTCCTAATGCACTTTATACTTCTATATGAGTGCACAATCATTCACTCAAATGCAACATACACATGATAACACATCAAATTTCAATCAATAAACAAATATATGAAATATGCAATATGAAAGTGACTGAGCCGATCTTAGTGTCTAAAGTGTGTGTAAATGCATCCACCAGCAACTACTAGCAAACACTTGCATCCACCAAACATAACATGTCTCAAACACATGTTTACAACCATAGGATTTTCTACCTAAAGACCGAAGATATAATCAAGAGTACACACTAAACGATAAAACAAGTATAAACAAAACGGTAGAAAAAGGAGAAGCTAAGATCATACCCTCAAAAAGGAAAGGGTACGACGCACGTATCTTGTCTTCAGTCTCCCAAGTCACGTCTCCTTGATCATCTCCCCACCGGACTTTAACCAACTTGACCTTTCGGTTGCGTGATTTCTTGACCTCCGATCCAAGGATGCATGTACGAACTCATCTATTTGTGGCATCTCGTTCCACTTCTCTAAGCATGCTCGGCTCTACTACTTCCGCAGTATCATGTAAACACTTCCTCAAATGCGACACGTGAAATATGTCATGAACACCACTAATCTTCTCAGGCAACTTCACTTTGTAGGCCATCTGTCCAATCCTTTCTGTAATGGGGAATGGCCCTACTAATCTTGGAGCCAATTTCCCTACAGATCCGGAACGAATTACCTTCCTCAATGGTGATACTTTAATATAAACCATGTCTCCAACATCGAACTCAAGATCGGTTCGTCTCTGACTTTTGCCGGTCTTATGCCGTCTTTATGCGTCTTCGGATCAAGTCTATCTTCTCTGAGGTTTCCCTAACCATCTCGGGCCCAAAGCAAAATCTTATCCGTAGATTCCCACCAACAAGTCGGTGATCGGCAGGGTCGTCCATATAGAGCCTCAAAAGGTGCCATGTCAATACTAGTCTAATAGTTGTTGTTGTAGGCGAACCCTACTAATGGAAGGTGTTCCTCCCATGTCCCTCCAAAGTCCAAGATGCATAACCTCAAAAGATCTTCTAGAATTCGATCCACTCTCTCTGTTTGGCCATCCGTTTGAGGGTGATAAGCGGTGCTCAAACACAATTGCGTTCCTACCGCCTCTTGCAAGCTCTTTCAAAACTCACTAGTGAAAATGGGATCTCGATCGCTCACAATACTAGAAGTGTAACGACCCGAGGATTTTCGGCCCAGAAAATCGACATAAATACAATTCTATATCCATGACGATCTTCCAAACACCGAAAATACTGGATAGTTATTAGAAAGAAATTAGTGGGTGAGATAAGAAAGAAAGAAATATTAGAATAGAAGAAGAAGATCAACACAATATAGAGTCTCACATCGCAACGGAACAAAATATAATACAGAAATAAATCTTTTATTGAGAGCTTTAAAAATACTTACAATATCAGAGTACATTACACATCTGGACAGTTATAATAATCTGCCACATACACAACACACAGCGGAATAGTAGCTATATAATATCATACGTCTGAACATATCTAGCTCGTCTCTGGCCTTCACAGCATCTGATAACCTGGACCTGTACACCCCGGTCTAACCCGAGCATTTACAAAACACCGGGTCATTCTGGTGAACCAGAGTGAGAAAAACACACTAAGTTTTACAGTATCATCCAACTTGATTTTAAAGTTAAAATCTTTTCGAAAGAAAAGGATAATCGTAAGACCAATCCACACATAAATACGGACGGTTTTTACCTTACGATAACCCAAATCATTTTGAAATCAATATCTTTTCTGATATTATAATAGTGTCAATATAAAAGTAAATACCAATCTAGCGGAACGCTTGCATCTCACGCTCCACATATATAGTATACAAACAAAACCGCGGGCGCTTATTGGAGATTGGATTCCGATTATGACAAGGTATGGGACCACTTGCCGATTGTGTATCTCTAGAGGCGAATACACTGGGTTCAACAAGAACGTCTTGCAGCCCGACCCTCACATGACCGACCACTCATTTCGCTTGAGTGTGTCGAATGTATATCACCAACGGTTGGGCTCAAACCACCGTTTCCCGAAAATGGGACATCATCGAAATAGATTAAAGAAGCAAAAGGATTTTCTCTAGATAGGAAATAATACACCCTAATGGGAGCGACCCACATAGCCATGCTGCCTGCCCGATTTCTGTCATTTCCTGGTTGATGAGGCTTGAGGTTTAAATTTCCTTTTGGGATATTTGGTCACCATTCACTTTTAATGCCACATCGTCAGATCCGTCAAGTTACTAATTGACGTCCACAAATATACTCTGGGTATAAAATAAGTTCCCCTCCTTGCCACTACTCGGTATATTTGTAAAAATCAACTTACGTGGTTTCAGGAAATACTCTGTCAGACATTCGTCCATACAAGTCATCCAGGAATAGGATGAACTGAAGGTACTCTCCTACTGCATCCAATATAGGAATCACCCCATGGATCAGTAGCGAGAAGTCCTTGCAACCCGTAGACTCCAACCATGACAGAACCACACTACATCTCTGGCTGCAGACCAGAGATTGTTAGCGGTTCTTCCATTTTATGAAGATCCACGGTCTTCAATGCTCCATCTCGATCAACTTCTTCTATCTTCACGTATTTGTTGGTCGGAATGGTTTTCGAATATAAATTCGATCCCGGTCTTTCCGTACCAACAATCGTATTGGACAGATTTGATAGTCGGTTATTTTACTATCAAAATAAACAGTGATTCAATCATGAAAATCCAATGAGTTCACTGGTTCAGTATTCAGCATCACTTGGCCTTTTAATTAAAACAAATATAAATTTAAAACTCTTAAATATTTCGATATTACGAATATAGTTTTTCGCCCTTTATTTAACATAAGATTTCTCTTCAAACAAATTCATTTTATTACTTAGGAAAATCCTATATTATATCCTATTTTCACTTTCAAAATACTAGCCACGTTATTATCTAATATTGGGAAATCAATTCAACCCATTACTCGTAAAACAACGTTACGAAATATCTTCTATTCATAACATGACAACACATAACGCTTATTTTTATTGAATAAAACTCAACTTTTACATTTTCTTCCTAACTCGAAAATATCGTTATAATTCCACGCAATCTCCTTTTTATTTCCCTTTTCCTTTGGAATCCTCATTATCTATATATTCCCAATATTTACTAAACGTTGCACTATTATTTCTCTAATGGAAATACTACATTATTACTAACCTCTTTTACCATTATAACTAATATCATCCTCAGATAATCCTGATGTCATTCAAGTTGGGGTATTTTAATTACCTCTCAGACCTTGGCCAACAATGTTCTTATCTTAAGATAGATACCAGTTGTAGTTCCAAAAGCCGATACTTCATTCTAATACCAATACAAATTCCATTTAACTATTTTATTCGAAATATGGTTTCATACAACCTTCTTACTCTTTTGAACATCTCTTCCTCGGATATAACCATTCTTTCTTAATTAAATAATTAAGCAACTTCATATAAAATGCCACTATTTTTACCTCTACCTCTTTAAAACAAATTCAATTCATAATTCAGATTTGGTTATCAAATCCTATGATACACTTCTTTACCCGAATTCACTTTTACCAATCCCTTTCCAAATCCATTCAACCATTCGTGCTTTAGAAATCTTATTTTAATTCCCCTTCTTACTTAATCCCATTATTAAGTAACGTCGATTTAAAATTAACGCTTTAACATCTTGAACCTCATTTATATAACACTGGTTTATTAAAACCCCTTTTCATCATTTTCTCCCTTTTACTAAATTTGACTATTTAGTAAGCATTTGATTTCAGTTATCGTATCCGCTTGAAATTCCTTTTATAACTTTGTTATAAAAATTTGGGTTTTAATTATAAATCCCGTACATAAACTCCTTCCACCATTAAACTAGATTTCATTTCAATTTCGGTTACCTTTAAATGAATTTCAATTAAAAGGTAATTTTCTAAATTACGGCTAATTAAAATAATAATTTATTTTAATCATTAACTACTGTAAAGTAGTTAATTTCTTTATCAACTAAAATAAATCGTAAACTTATTTTTAAAATCTTATTAAAATAAAACAAATATTCGTTAAACTATTTTATTCAAAATACACTAATTTAATAATCAATCCCAATTAAAAAGGTTCGATTTAGTTAATTCAAACCACAATTATCTCGTTACCCGATTCCAATTAGTTCTCACTTTAAATTAATTAATAATATAATTAATTTAAATAATTCCATTTAATTATTTCTTAAAATAATTATCCAAATTTAACGGTTTGGTTAATTTCTATTCACAAGTTTATAAATCTGATTAACATCAGAATTTACTCTATAAAATCAATTAATAATTTAATTATAAATTTAGATAATAAAAAACAAATATTTATTTCCTTTTTATAAACTATTATTCAAAATAATATATATTTAAAAATATATCTCTAGTTATAAAATAAATTTTATAACTTCAGTTCTATCGATTCACCTGATGGTAAATCAATATAAACAAAACAATTTATTCTTATAGGCCATACGCTGCCAATTGCTCAACCAATATTGCCCACTGGTTTAAACAGAGCAAATGTTGAATTTCAGTTCAACAGTCATCAACCAAATCAATCAACAGTTCAGATAATGAAATAAATATTATTCCATATATTTGAGGAATCCCGTTGGATCCCTCCAACCTGTTCTTCCCTGTATTCAAACGGTTATCTCAAATCAGATCATTCAATTTCATTTAACTGATAACAATAAATAACGACCATTTAACAGCAACCAATTCACAAGCAATGCAAATAATTTAAACACGTTTATTTTATAAACGTGACTAATCAAGGTGAGTTACCTCTATTGGATCCAATCGTTAAAATAACGATTTGGTATTTCACTGAAATTAAACGATGGTTTAATTTCATCAGTTAAATCAACAAATAAATATATAACTAGCAAACAGTCAACTATTAGCAACCAGAGCACATATAATAAAAACCTGATTTATACAAAATATAAATGGGGAGAACTGAGTGAGTTTAACTCACCTTGTTTTTATCGTCGAAACGGTTTGTTTTAATTAAATTAAACATGTGTTTGATTTAATTAAAATCTCCGATTGCTTCCGGCACCATCCGTCCTAACTTCAAAATGTAATGCTCCTCAATATGGTTCCCACGATCTGATTTGGTTCAATTCTGACATGGTATGAACGACATATAAAAATAAGTTACTCTCTAAATTTACCTAAATAGTTCGGGTTAAATAAAAATTTATTTACTATTGGTTAATTAAAATTTAATTAAATATTAAGTGATTGGTTAAGTTGGACTTATCAATGCATATATATTCTACCTGCAACCTCACGTGGCACTTTCCCACTTGCTCTTTCTTTCCACGTTCTCCCTTTTTTATAACCATTCTCAGGAGCTTTTCCACCCAACTAAATCTCCCATTCTTCCTTTCTTTATTTATTTTAAAAGCCCATCGACCCATTTAAATATGCATCCCATCCACCATCGTGTACACAGCCTCCTCACCCATCAACACATGCCGCTTCTCCAACGTTTTCTGTTGCCACTCCCCTCGTTTTGCTGCTATCCCCATCTTCCTCCATCACCCACTTTCCCATGTCCTCAAACTCCACTGTCTGCCTCTATATTTACTGTCTTTCAACTGTACAGTGCTTCCGGTGCCGCCTAGAGCGTCACCACGAACCACCGGATGTAGACTTGCGCGCCAAAACTTCCTCGACCAACCCAACCTGTTCATCCCACAGTTGAAACTCATCATCCAGACCTTTAATACACGTGCACCCATTTCCAAGTTCTCACGCTCCAGTTCCTTCTTTTCTTACACGTCATATTTCCTTCTGGATTCCCACAAAGTCTTGCGTATTGTTTTGCAATCACTCCACAAGTCCACAAAAATAATAAAATCACGGATCAATGCTTGTACAGGTTGTATACTCGAAGCCTAAGCCTCACGGCTTGCTTCCAGGTGTAAAAAATGTGTTCGAGTTCGATTTAATTTGAATGAAGGTGGAGAGAAATTTATGGCGAGTTCAAGGAAATAAACATCCCGATTTATAGTGACGTAAAAATCTTGCTTCATATTTTTCCTTCCACCATTGAAGCACGGTTTAACAGAAGAAGCACGTGGAGTTTTTGGGCTTGTTTTCACGTGTATTTATATATGTCGATACCTTGGCACCCAAGCTATAGGGTTTGTAGGTTTTCAGATAGGTGAAGGTCCGTATTGTGTTTTCATTTCATGGGTCCTGATTGAGTTTGCATTTGATGGTAAAGATGATAGCTGTGTATGTATGGACATATCAGGGTAGGCAGTAGCGTGTAGGTAGGCATGGTACTGGCAAGAAATTAGGTCTTGTCCATGTTGTTTTCCTTCATACAGGCATGTGCGGTTGATTTTAAAACATAGCTTAGGGTAGCTTATGTAAACATTTAGTAGGTGTGTAGAACACGATTGGTATCTTGGCAATATACGAAATACGGAGAAAGGGTCAGGAATCAATATCTTATAAATGGAAATTCAAAATCACATGTATTTCCATGGAGGAGTTCCAATGTAAATTTTTAGATCTAAACAAACAAAATGCAGTGACCATCTCATGGTTTGCATAGGTTGCTTCATTAAAGTCAAAGAAGAGAAGGAATCGAGGATAAAACGGATGATGTTTAAAAATGATCTACATTAAGCATTAAACAAAGGCAGCAACATTTATAAACCGTAGAAAACCAATTATAGTCTGATTTTTTTTATATGTATTTAGTCATAGGATTTGGACTCCACATTCTAAAATTTGGACACCAATTGGTAGTCGCGAGTTGGGAATACATGGAAAGAAAAACAATGCAGAGGAAGCCTTGATTCATAATTAAATTTACAAAGTAGCGTAGTCCGTTGTTACTTATCAATATATAAACTTTCTTGGTTAAATAGCTATTTCTTAGGAGTTAAGTTATATTTTATCTTATATTTTATTTACTAAACATTGTCGTTTATTAACGAATTACATAACGATTATTAAAAAATTTGAAGTAGACATAACAAACAATCTATAACACGAAATCTGAATTTTTCTCTTCCACATGAAAATTATAATCAACACAATTCCAATGTTTCTTGTTGCACAAAAATACAACTTATATTGGATCCTGTATATTCAATTGAAGTTCAAAACTCAATATTACGAACTGCAGCGCCATTTCGAGCTCGATTTATAATTATATAAATATATAACGTTCAAAATTCATTTTAATGACGAATTCAATAACAAAAACCATTAGTATTCCAAATATAATATTTAAAACAATAAATAAATAAAATATTTGACTGCTAAAAATACGGATCATTACAAGAAGGTATGCCATGTAGACGAACTATCTCTCGGAGATAAACAGATGCTAACCATGCCACTGTCCTTTTACTCTTAATGGGAATGAAATGGGTGCTCTTGGTAAGTCTATCTACTACTACCCAAATCCCCGTATTACCCTTCCTTGACCTTGGTAACCCATCGACAAAATCCATGAAAACACTTTCCCATTTCCACTGTGGAACTTCTAAAGGGTGAAGCAAACCACAAGGCTTCTTTTGCTCAGCCTTAACTTGTTCGCATACTAAGCATCTAGAAACGAATTCTACCACATCCTTCCTCATTCCGACCCAAAAGAAAACTTCTTACTTCTATTGTGTTCTTTGGGAACTTTCTATCTTGAATTACCACTACCTTCGCAGGGTCCACTGCTATCCCTTCCTTAGAGACCACGTGCTTCCTTCCTCCAAAAATGACATTTGGAGAACTTAGCTTTGAGTTGATGTGCTCGAAGGATCTCTAAGACTTCCCTAAGATGTAGGGCATGCTCTTCCTCGCTTTTAGAGAATATCAAAATGTCATCCACAAAGACTACCACGAACTTGTTTAGAAACTTCCTAAACACCCTACTCATCAAGTCTTCAAAATACGCGGGTGCATTTGTCAAACCAAAAGGCATGACTAGCCATTCAAAGAAACCGTCGGAAGTCCTAAAAGCAGTCTTATCTATACTATCCTCAGCTACCCTCAACTGATGAAATCCCGTAGCTAAGTCCAACTGCGAGAAAACCGAAGCACCAACCAACTGATCGAACAAATCATGGGTGTCTATTTTTCTTCGTGAGTTTATTTAGCTCCCTGTAGTCCACACACAATTTAAGTGAACCATCGTCTTTCGTAGCAAAAACAACTGGAGCACCCCATTCCGAAACATTTCTTCTTATGAACCCCTTCTCAAGTACCTCCCCTAATTGCTTACCGAGTTCCTTCCTTTCTCTCGGAGCCACGTGGCGCACTGGCAATGCAACTGGTTTTGCATTATCTACTGGGTATATACGGAAGTCTATCTCGCGCCTCGGGGTAAACCCCAAACCTTATCAAAGACGTCACCATACTCACGGACTACACAAACAGATTCCAAATCATCGATGGATGCGTCAAGTGATTTTAGGTAGCTAAGCATCACCGAACCTCAAGGGTCATAAGAAATATCAAGGGTATTTCCACAACGGGTCAACAATCTAACTACCCTCCTTTCACAGTCTAGGATGGCACCATATCTGGCTAGCCAATCCATCCCTTTAATCAAACCATAGCCCGTGAAACCAAGAACGTAGGCGTTGCATTCAAACTCAATGCCCAAGATAGACACTCTCAAATCTCTACAAATCATACATAAATGAGCCAAACCACCAATAGGATTTGAGACTACAATGGGATCCATAACTAAACTAGTATTTAGGTGCAGTGTTTCAACTAACGAAGAAGATTTAAACGAATGCGAAGCGCCATGATCAAACAAAGTTCGAACATGATGATCAAAAGAAAAATCAAACTCTCGAAAGAAGTGTTTCTACCTCACTCCTGTCCTGGTGCCATGAGAGCATGAACCAGCCCTCCAGAAGTAGGCCTTGTACTCTGCCCTTGCCCTTGTCCTTGCCTCCTCGGGTTGTCTTTAATTACATGGCCCATTATACCACAATAAATACACTTCCTCTTGTTCTGTGATTCTTCCACTTTCACCTCTTTCTTTTCACCTTTACCTTCTTCGTGGGTTAAAGCCGTATCAACAAGTTTCTCATCCTTGTGTTGTGCTTCTTAGCCTAAACTCCCTCATTCTCATTTTTTACCATCCTTGTGTAACATGTTAACAAGTCTCTCGAAAGCTGACTCCTTCGCACGGAAAACCCTACGAAGCTTGAAAGAAGATTAGCCGCAGGTGAAACTATTACGGCTACAGATGGAGGTTAGGCACTTCTTTGCCCTTCGACAAGCATCGTAGTCTCATTATGTCTACGGAACCATGCCGCGATGAGGTTACCTCCCAGAAAGCCAAGAGCCCCGGAGACTCAGAAAAGAAGGAAACAAGGATTTAAACATAAAAATCAAAAGATAGTGCATATGGCTTTGGGGAATATGTTTTTCAAAAAAAAATTCCTTTGAAAACACTTCTTTTAAAACCGTTTTGAAAACAACTTTCAAAATCTTTTACCTGATCTGGTAACCTTCAGCTCTGATACCACGTGTAACACCCCACGTCCGTTAATGTCACTCACAAAGGGAATGCATTAAGTTTTGTGGAGCGTTTAAGTAAACAGAACAGAATACTACAAGATAGATACAAAAAATAGTACTTGAAAAATTTATAACTTTATTGCAATGGAAACAAAAACAAGTTTGGTTACATCTTCAAAACCCATCTTACTAAAAACCAAGTTCATAATATCAGTCTTGTACAAAAGCCATCAGAGTATATAATTTCTGATACCATAATCCTCAATCCAACATGCCATATGAAGAGTTACAAAGCTAAGAATTACTTCTAGCACTTCAAGAAGAAAAGTTCGAATCAAGCTTCAACTTGCCCACCCAGAGAACCTTGGGAGGGCGGAAGGGAAAGAAAAGAGGCGAAACAAAAATGGTCAGACATAAAGTCTGTCGAGTCCAGTGGCTTTAACAATATAATTAGTAAAGCAGCGTGATAATAACATAAACTTGATATAAGAGATGACTGTAACATAAGCAGATATGACATGGTAAACAAGATGAACAAGATATAACGTTGATTTCGCTTCTAATCACTATAAGACAATTCCTACACCGCACCAATACTAGTTCTGTACCGAAAGTTGATCCCTCTTAGCTAAATAGAATGATGATAGCTTCGTGTACTTCTAGCTGCCATCATAGGTAACCAACGTGCACCGATCACCACTAGAGGTATCCACCATCCTACCTGTTCGATTATGTACCTCTAACTACTATCATAGGTAACCAACGTGCACCTATAACCACTAGATGTATCCACCATCCTCCCCGTTCGATTATGTACCTTTAGCTGCTATCATAGGTAACCAATGTGCACTATCACCATTAGATGTACCCTTTTACTAAAAATAATGATGATAATGATAATAATAATAATAGTAGTAGTAGTAGTAGTTTCGTGTACACCTAGCTGCTGTCAAAGGTGACGCCTGCTCCTATCTCCACTAGTTGTACCCACTACCCTCCCCATTCGATCGGCTCCCTAACTCGTAGATACCCGTGCTGGTCCCACAGTAGAGTGTATCACTCCCTAAAGTGGCAACCCTATACTACTAAAATGCACGGCTTATACCTACACGATGCAACAACGTCTTACCTACCAGCCCGGACCCACGAACGCACATGACTCTGTTGGACTTGCACTGCCACCGCTAACTCTTTATTTGACCTCTTACAATCAACCCCAGTAAGCATGTCCCGTCCTCGACCTAGTTCGAGCTCATATAGATACTAAAATGAGTTACTGGTTGAAAAGGGTCCCCACACTTGACACAAGTTTCCCTCCTAAGCTTGGTCCCCACTAGAAATTCCCACTTAACCCCTCTTTATCCCCATGTCTAATCACATGTCTCATCTAGGTTAAGTGTTTTAATTATGTTATACATGCTACACACGCAATACATGCTACCCGTGTCACCTACTTAACCCTTTTATTGTTCCCATGTCTTCCCACATGTCTTATCTTGGTTAAGTGCTCTTAATCGTGTTTCACATGCTACCGATGTCACCTACTTAACCCTTTATTATTCCCATGTCTTACCACATGTCTTATCTTGATTAAATACTTTTATTATATTATACGTGCTACCCATGTTACCCACTTAACCCTTTATTATACCCATGCCTTATGGTTATAATAACATGTTCTACTTAATTTATAATTAAGTACATCTTAATTCACATATACATTGGTTAAGAGAATAACTCCCTAAGTATCAACCTCGAAGACCGAAATCAACATCAGATTGACACTCAGAGAATTACTCAACTCAACCAATCTTATGTTATGTCATTCATCTAACCGTAGTCTTGCAAGACCTCCCACATTAGATTACCGTTTTGCGGTTGCTGGATGTGTCAGGCGGTTCCGGGCGGTTCAGGGCAGGCTTATACCGCAATCCAAATCCAACCTCGTGTCTTTGCATTATTACGCATCTAGTTTTTGCCTTTGACCTCTCACATTAGATTACCGTTTCCGGTTGCTAGATATGCCGGGCGGTTCCGGGCAGGCTTATACCGCAAACCAATCTAACCTCGTGTCTTAGACGTTCATTATCACATTCCTTAGTTCATACTAAATCTCAAGTTATGGATTATAGTGATTTCCAGTTACCCATAAATTCCAATCCAAATTTATGCTTATAATTCTAATTAAATTTTATGCCTATAATCCTATGTATACAAGTTATACCAAATTAGGCCCAAACCAATTTTTATGGTTATTAATAATTTATGCCAAACCTCATGTATACAAATTATACCCAATTATGCCCAAACCAACTTATGCCAATTCTCACATATATGATTTATATTCAATTATGCCAAATTACATATTATTCAACATCCTCCCATCTTTTCCCACAACGTTCCCATGTCATTCGTATGTATAATTCAACGTAATATAATTAGGCTCGAAGTTAGAATAATCTCATAAAACAAAAAGGAAGAGAGGTAGGGAAGAAAATCAAAACATCAAGACTGGCATAAGCATAAGAACATGCATATGAACATGAACAAGCATATTCTGATAAAATAGATCAGAAAGGCATATGACAAGTTTATGGGTATGAATCCAAAAGATAACAATTTACAAACTTGATAAGATTCATTACAGGCATGTTCATATAATCCAATTTACAATCCTATCACAATTACTTTTAATTTAATTATCTTGTGAAAGTGACATAGACTCACAACGACATGATTAAGAAGAGAGAATAGATCTGAATTCTGAAGTTGATTAGCTAAACCGTTGATGTAGGCTTTGATTCTTATCTTCCAACTTGAAATTGATTAGCTTTGGTGGAGGCTAGGTTAATTTAGATTTGAGCAGCATGGTGGCACCATGAATTATTGTAATGAAATTAGGGTTAGGTCTAGGTGTTTATTTATAGGAGTACTAGGTGTATTAGGGCCTTTAGATTAGGTTAGGATCCATCTAAACCATCCAAACCAGAAAAACACATCACCCAGCCAATCAAAGAATGCCACATAAGCCCTAGACCAAAAAAATTCGTCACTGCTCATTCTGGCCCGACGGGGTCGACACCCCTATAGGGGGGTCGACACCCTAGAGCGGTAGACTTCCCGCTCACCCAGATTTTGATTTTTGAATTCGTTTTTAATTTTTAGTTTAATTCCATTTTAAATTGAAATCTTCAAAGCTTCATAACTTCTTCATACTGTGTCCGTTTTACGCAAATTCAGACTCTATCTCAAGTAGAATTCCGAGATGAACGCAATGGCGCAACCCGTTTCCCTTAATTCTTCTTCTAAAAATTAAGTGTTCTTTAATCTGTTAATTTTAATATTATATAATTACGGGGTGTTACAATTGGCGTTGGTGCCTTGGGGAACGCAAGTCCGCTTCGTCCCCCTTTTCTTCAATCATGTCCAGGGACTCTAGGAGGAGCGCTTTGTTTGTCATCGGGTCATAATACGTCACCCTATGAGAAGGGACTTTAAGCTCCACTGGATTTACCGCTTCTGATCGAAAGGAGAGCGAAAAAGGGGTGTGACCAGTTACCATTTTGAAGTTCGTCTGATAGGCCTACAAAGCTAATGGTACTTCGTCAACCCATCTGGCTTTTGCTCGTTCCAACCGCTTTTTAAGAATGGATTTAATAACTTTATTTATCACTTCAACTTGTCCGTTCGACTATGGGTGAGCTACGACAATATATCTCTTGCCAATTTTATACTTTGGCAGAAATTTCTGAATTCCGTACTATCGAATTGGGTTCCGTTGTTAGTTATAAGGGTTTTTGGTATCCCAAATCGACAGATGATATTCCTGACTACAAAGTTTATCACTCGTTTTGTCATGATCGTGGTTAAGGGTTCGGCCTCCACCCATTTTGTGAAATAATCCATACCCACAATTGCATATTTAACTCCTCCATTGACGATTGGAAGGGTCCCAATAATGTCTATCACCCACATGGAGAACGGCCACGGGCTCACCATTGATTTAAGTTGACTCGGGGGGCCCTTGGAATTTTGGCAAATTTCTGACATTTATCACAGCGTCGTGAATAATCAGCTGCATCTTTGTTTATGGTAGGCTAGAAATAGCCATACCGTAAGACTTTCTTTGCTAATGTCTTCCCCCCAGTATGGTCCCCACATTCACCCTCATGTACTTCTCTTAATACATGTTGGATGTTGTCATGCACTATGCACCGGAGTAGGGGAATAGAAAATCCTTGATGATAAAGGATGTCGTCTTGCAGAATGTATCTTGCAGCTTTACGAATCACCGCTCGTCTCTCACTTTTCTTTATAGGAAGTATTTCGTTTCGTATATAGTTCCTAATTGGAGTCATCCACGACTCTCTTTCTGTTTCAACTTCTAGGATTGGTTCAATTTCCATTTGATCAAAGCTGGGTGTCTTCAAAACTTCTATCAGAACTATCTCGGTCTCTTCCGGATTGTCAGAGCTAGCTAGCTTAGCCAGTCTGTCTGCTTTTTGGTTCTCTGTTCGTGGGATATGAGTTATGTTGTAATGCTCTAGGTTATCCAGCAATTCTTCTACCTTTTCGAGGTAAGTGACTCGGGTCCTCTAGTTTCGAATTCCTTTCGGACTTGACAAACAACTATCTTAGAATCACATAAAATGTCTAGTGTGGTGACTCCCAATTCCTTAGCGAGTTTTATCCCGACAATCAAGACCTCATATTCAGAATCGTTGTTAGTGGCCGAGAATTCCAAGCGCAAGGCATAACAAATGGACCGTCCTTCAGGAGTAGTTAAAAAAACTCTGGCGCCGGACCTTCGATCATTCTTAGCCATGTCTGTATACAGCTTACAGGGGATAAGTTCTACGTTATGCTCCGAAGGGTCAGTCTTATCATCCAATTCTTCTTCCTCGAGAATTGTGAATTCTGCTATGAAGTCAGCCAGGGCTTGTCCCCCTTATCGACCTCTTTGGTTTAAAATTTAAATCAAATTGGCTCAATTCGATATTCCACTTAAGCAGTCGTCCTGATGCTTCGGGTCGTTGCAGCACTCGTCTTAGCGGCGATCGGTGTATATGACTATCGGGTGAGCTTGGAAGTAACGACGAAGCTTTCGGGATGCAATCAAGAGACTATAAGCAAGTTTTTCTATCTTCGGGTAATTTCGTTCTGCTGCAGCTAATTTCTTGCTTACGTAGTACACTGGCCTCTGGATCTTATCTTCCTCACGTACCAAAGCTGAGCTGACTACATGTGACGACACTGCCAAATATACGAACAGATCCTCACCATCCACCGGCTTTGACAATATCGAGGGTGTTTTTAGCAAACTTAATATATTTTGGAAAGCCTCTACACAGTCGGGGGTCCACTCAAAGTTTCGCTTCCCTCGTTTGATTAAATCAAAGAAGGGAACACACTTGTCTGTAGCTTTGGAAATGAACCGGGTCAATGCCGCAACCTTCCCGGCTAAGCTTTGAACGTCTCCAATCTTCCGTGGCTCCTCTATATTCCAGATTGCTGTTATTTGATCAGGATTGATTTCAATCCCTAGAGAACTTACAATGAAATCGAGAAATTTTCCTGATGCAACCCCAAACGAGCATTTTAAGGGTTTTAATTTCATCCCACATACGTATCGTCAATTGTAGCTCGATGACTTAACTGCAAGTCCTCTAATGTGCACTGAGTTCCGTGGTAGGGACATACAAGAAACACGGAACTCGGTCGGGAGCTTTTCCAAATCTGTACAGGCCCGTCTTTAAGAGCCTCTATATACAGATATTCCTAGGGTCTGTTTTCACGGTGGCTATGGCCCCACCTAAGCCCCTCCCTCAACTAGTAAAGACTACAAGAGCTAAATGAATGCCCCAAAAAAACAATCTAAACATCCATTTGGCGTCTTCCCTCAACCACCGTACGCCGATAGTGAAAGGTGAATGGTCTATTGGTTTTAGCTCTAGTCTTTTCGCATCCCACTGGCTGCCGGTGACGAGTATCCGACGATCTACTATTCTTGTTGGTCGTGACCATTCACCTCTCCATTGAGGCAACCGCCGAATCACCCTAATGTCACCGCGTTACAGCATTCTAACTGTAAAGCTACATTTGCAGTCAAGGCCCACCCACCTAGTAGTTACACGCAGACCCAACCTCTACGAGCACAGCCTAAACATTTGCCAGCGCGCAGAGGACTACCAGGAGCACCTTACGTATCTCAGGAAGTCGCGTGCTTCCCCTTCCAGTCCTTCGGAGCCGACATAATAACCAGATGAACGTGCGCTCCTCTCGTGCCTTATAACACCATGATGATCTACCCCGTTGGGTTATTCACCCCCAAACGTACGGACTGGTCCAAGCAACTTATTTTAATGTGTCATTAGACCAGGTTTCCAATTAACTTGGTTATCTCCATTCACATTGAATTCTTGTTCAAGTTACCAAGTTTCTCTTGCTATTAATTTCAGTCATATAACTTAACCCATTTAAGTTTATTAATAAGCCCAAAACATGTTATTCTCTAGATTGTGGCCCAAGGTCTGTAAACCACAATCCCTTTCATATTCTTGTTTGATTTCACGGTTACAATAACATGTTCTACTTAATATGTTATTAAGTATATCCTAATTCACATGTTTTCTGTTTAACATGTCAGTCATTATTTATGATTAAATACAACTTATTTCATAAGTTTTCCTTATTCTTTATCATTTAATCATAATTCCATTTTACATTGTTACTCCAACTTATCGTTGTTTACTTATTAACTTAGTTCTCTTAACTAAGGTCTAATAACAATAAGTTTCTCTTCCCATAACTTATGTTGTCCTCATCCGTAGATTTCATACTCTTGTTCTCACAAATAACTTAATTTACAATTAAGTACATTTTATCTCTTAACATAAGTTATTCCAATTTTCTTACTGTTTTCTTATAATCTAAGTTATAATTCTCACTTGTCCCTAGGACAAGTCTTAACATGTTATCCTTACCAGCGGGTTTCAGACCTCCCGGTTTACAGATTACTTAATTTATAATTAAGTACAACTCCTTATATTTCATAAATTTCCCCCCTTTTCTCTACTTATTGCAAACAACTAGTTTTAATTTTTCTGATTACTTAATTTTACAATTAAGTGTCACTTATCTCTTTTCACCAGTTATCTCAAATCCTTACTAGTTTATTATAACCTAAGTTATAATATTCACTTGTCCCTAGGACAAGTCTACCTATTATACAACATCCTTATTAATGTAATTTATCTATAATAGGTTATTATCATTCCCCATTTCCTTTTTCTGTTTTTATCATCTTTTGATTCAATTCCATTTATTATCATTAATTACAATTAATACTGTTTATCATTCCTACTATTTACATATATATATATATATATGTATATATACATGTACCAGACCTCACACATTAAGCCTACAACCTGTGAATAATGGATATGTCGGGCGGGTCCGGGCAGACTTTTTCCACAAGTCGGACTTAACCTCGTGTCTTGGCACGTCTCGTGTTTATGCACTTAGACCCCTCACATTAGATTCACCACTTGTAGTTACTGGATATGCCAGGCGGGTCCGGGCAGACTTCTACCACAAGTGTAATCTAACTCGTGTCTAAGCGCGGTTACAGTTTCTAATTACTGTGAATCTAGGCATGTTCATTCTTTAATAATTATTCCTATTTCATTATAGGTTTCCATGCCCCTTTCCCAAGTCATACTTATTATGTACCATATACCCAAATTAAGATCTTTAATCATAATTTGATTTATGCCCAAATCCATATTCATGTATTCAATTCTTACAAGTAAGGGTAAAGGTGATAAGTTAACATGTAATTTCTTCTGTTTCTATCGTCATTGGCCCGAATACACAATTTCCACAAATCAATCATGGAATTGAACAACAGAAATTGCTACACATTTTTCATTTCAACATTATGAATTTTTCTTTCCAACAATTTGATGTCATATCATGTTAATCATTCCCACATGTCATATTCACCATTTTATTCACTATTAACATATGTTTAAGCATCTAAACATGTCATATTTCAATTTGTCATAATGGGGAATGCTAAACGATTATATACCATTATCTAAAATAATATTGCTTAAATCCACTCACCTCATATGCTTTCCCAATTCTGGATCTGATCCTATTTTAGCATCCATGGTTTTTCCCTTAATCGGATTCAAAACCTAACGACCATGGATTGGTTATTTTCATTAAAAGAGAAAGGAAAGAAAGAGGAAGGAATTTGAACATATTGGATCTAGAAAGTTACCTTACTTTAATTAGATCTAAGAAACAGAAGAGTAATTGCAGATGTTGAATCACAGATCTCCGAATCAGACTAATCCTTGATTGTTGAAGAAGAAAAGGCTAGATCAAATTACGTTGGAGCAGCACTTCGTCATCACCATTGAATTAGATGAATAAAACAATGGGTCTAGGGTCCTATTTATAGCCTAGAATAAACGAATTTGGTCAAGAAAGGTGTCAACGTTTAGAAAAATGAATTCTGCCTCGGATCTGACGGGGGGGGGGGGGGGGTCGACCCCCTCTTGATGGGATCGACTCCCATGGGTTGGAATTTTCCCAATCATCCCAAAATTCACGATTTTGAATTTTGAACTGAAAATTTGATATTGTGGACCCTATATATATATATGTATAATTCTCTTGTGCGTATATAAACTTCAAACCTTAATAACTTCTTCATACGGTGTCCGATTTACGCAAACTAGGTGTCTATCTTTGCCAGAATTTCGAGACGGACGCAAAAGCGCAGTCCGTTTTACTTAATTCTGAATATTTAATTAACTTACTTATATTTTATTATCTTAAAAATGCGGGGTGTTACATTCTCCCACCCTTAGGAAAATTCATCCTCGAAATTTGATGAGGGTAAAATCAATTAACCCCTCGCATAATGTACATCCATCTTGTGTGCATCCAATTTTTGCAACCATTGTGCACTTGTGCAAGGTGAAATACAACATAATAATGCATGTATGCCTAAGCGTTACCTCCTATTCGTATGACGATTTTTCAAAAATCCTTTTTAAAATATGATGCTCACATCCGAAATATACTGGCAGTTCTACATGAATGCAATGTTTTGAAAATAAAAATGCTTTTCATCCAAATTTTTCCACACTCTTACTGAGTAAGAGCGTAGTTCATCCAATTGTTGCATCCAAAATCCTACCAACCAACTTTATTTTTCGAATTTCAGAAAAATCTAATTTTCTAAATTCGATTTCTTATGTTACAAAAAGGTGGAAAACGAAAAATTTCACATCTTCCGTTTTTCTTTTATGTACCTTTTCCCCAACTGTACTTGGATTTCATGTAACTATTTATAAAGATTTCCTATTTTCCTATCCAAGCACGGCCCACATAAGAAAATTTTCTTTTGTTACTGATTTTCTTTTTCATCTTATCTTGGAAATTTTTGTCTTATTCATCTTTTCTCACAATTTTCCATTTTTGTTGCTTTACTGGATTCATTGTTTCCTTTTTAGTTATACCATTTCTCTTTTTTAGCTTATCTATTCATCTGATCTTGGTTTAGTTTTCAAATAAACCTTCTAGTCTTTCAACTAAAACAGGAAGACAGACACTCTACACAGCTACTACTAAGGGCCAAGAATTTCGGGACTATGTCCCCCTTAGACAGAAAAGTTCAAACTGTGGGATCCACGACAGGTTTAGGTGTTACGTACCCTAACTACCCAACAAGAACAAAATAACGTAATGATCCCAACAGAAATGTAGTAACGAGTCTCACCCTTAACATGATAATTAGCAATAGGATCTAAAACTTACTTGCCCATTTTTACTATATAGTAGTCACCGCTAGTCCTAGCTGTGTACCAATAATTATTTCAAGCAACACCCTAGGCGATTCAATGCTTACGCATTCAATGGGAACTTACTGTTATTCCAAGATAATACTCGCTATCTACTTCATAGCCTCAAAACTTTTCCCATCTTCCCTAGGCACTAATCATCGCCTACTCCATACTTTTAACACATGGTTTGGCCTTTTCATTTAATTTTTCTTCCAAAAATTTAAAAGTGTCAAAACTCTATTTTCTCATGAAAAAATTCTCTTGTGAAACCATAAAAATATGTCATCTTAAAAAAATGTAAATCGTTTTTTTTAAATCACAAAACTAGAGTAAATAAGGACAACTATTTTCTCAATCGGGTTTATGACTTGTTCTTACCTAATTCAGTCTTTTCCTACAAGGTGCAACCATCTACTCTATTCTTAATTTCTAAAACTTATTTTGTCCACCCACAAAATTATCTTGTTAAAATAATTTATCAAAAAGGGTTGTCATAAGAATAGAGATTTCAAATCTTTCTTTATTAAAAGTTCTTGTATGAAATATAACAAGAAAACTAGCGAGCTATACATGCTCTATAATATGCACCTTTTATCGAGAGAATTTTGCTTTAGACAAAGTTTTCATAAGAAATCACTATTAACAAAATATACCCCATTTTACTTCAGAACCCAATATGTACTTCTTTACATATTTAAAACTATAACTTTTAAGATTAAAACTTGAAAACACCACAAAACCATTTCCCCAAAACTCTTATAATTTCAAGTTCTTAAAAGTTAACAATGGGGTTAGTCTCAAAGCGGGCTTCCAATTTTCTAGACTTTCCTAGACACTCCTACAAAGTCAATTCTCTCAACTATATATGTTCCTAATCCATTTTTCTCTTTTTAACCCTTTTCCAATTTACAAGGTTTTCAAGCCCACTAACCTAAAATACTAATCATATCTGATTCATTTTCCTTCCATACAAAGTACATTGTACACTTTCCATCTAAGGGTCTCAGATTTCCATATTATTTCCTTTAATGTACAAAACAAACATCCCATTTCTTACCATGTTATACTTTTTCTATTTAGTGGGTTCCTCTATGGACCTAGGTGTACACATATATATATATATAATACATTTATTTTTATTTTTAAAATACAAATACGTTCACTCACTATCTATATAGGAATCCTAAACCTGAGCTCTGATACCAGATGTAACAACCCGAATTCCGACAGACCGATTTTTTTTCTTAATTCCAATCTATCGAAACTCGGATTGGTGTCCTCTGGTATCCTGCATAAAAGACAGAGACATAAAATATGTCAGAGCTCAGAAAATATCTCACAGCGGAATGAATAAAATATAATATACTCAAAGTATAACCTTACCGTATTAATAATACTGCCTAACCAGTATCCAAGGCTATTATGTCTCTGCCACAAAACTAACCTGCGAGTATGTTATGAGTAGGGGGGTCAGAAAACAAGTTCTGGTGACTGAAATTAAACTGTACACTTTAGGTAACACTACATATACCATTCAATCTTATTTTCTTATTTGTTAGGTTACTTGGGTGAACAACACTCAGGGCTTACACACACGTCGCACCCATTTACTTCCCAGTGGATTAACCTAATATAGTATATATGTAGCTACTCCCAATATTAAGGTACGCCCCACGGTACCCTACTCGCACGGTCTCCACCGTAATATCACATAAATGTACGCAGTCCCTCATCCTACGCCAGAGCGACGTACGGATCTCTACATAATAATGTTATGTTTCGCATATATCTGTCACTACTACGCTACGTAAGCGTACGGACTGCCATCATCGATCGAATCAGATCTAATACCAGAGTAATGCCCTCAAGTCTACGATACACCACCCAGAGCCGACATGCATGTATCTAGACTATCCCACATACGTATCGTCAATTGTAGCTCGATGCCTTAACCGCACGTCCTCTAGTGTGCACCGAATTCCGTGGTAGGGCGATACAAGAAACACGGAACTCGGTCGGGAGCTTTTCCATATTGTACAGGCCCGTCTTTAAGAGCCTCTATATACAGATATTCCTAGGGTCTGTTTTCACAGTGGCTATGGCCCCACCTCAGCCCCTCCCTCATCTAGTAAAGACTACAAGAGCTAAACGACTGCCCCTAAAAAAAACCAATCTAAACATTCGTTTGGCGTCTTCCCTCAACCACCGTACCCCGATAGTAAAAGGTGAATGGTCTATTGGTTTTAGCTCTAGTCTTTTCGCATCCCACTGGCTGCCGATGAAGGGTATCCGATGATCTTCTATTCTTGTTGGCCGTGACCCTTCGCTTCTCCATTGAGGCAACCGCCAAATCACCTAGCGTCACCGCGTCATAGACTTCTGACTGCAAAGCTACATTTGCAGTCAAGGCCCACCCATCTAGTAGTTACGCACAGACCCAACCTCAGCGAGCACAGCCTAAACATCTGCCACCACGCAGAGGACTACTAGGAGCACCTTACGTATCTCAGGAAGCCACGTGCTTCCCCTTCCAGTCCTTCAGAGCTGACATAATAACCAGATGAACGTGTGCTCCCCTTGTGCCTTATAACACCACGATGATCTACCCTGTTGGGTTATTCACCCCCAAACGTACGGACTGGTCAAAGCGCCTTATTTTAATGTGTCATTAGACCCAATGTCTAACATTCTTTTACGTGCTTGCTTTACCTCACCAGGTTTCCATTTAACTTGGTTATCTCCATTCACATTGAATTCATGTTCAAATTACCAAGTTTCTCTTGCTATTAATTTCATTCATATAACTTAACCCATTTAAGTTTATTAATAAGCCCACAACATGTTATTCTCTAGATTATGGCCCAAGGTCTGTGATCCACAATCCTTTTCATATTCTTGTTTGATTTCACGGTTACAATAACATGTTCTACTTAATATGTTATTAAGTATATCCTAATTCACATGTTTTATGTTTAACATGTCAGTCATTATTTATGATTAAATACACCTTATTACATAAGTTTTCCTCATTCTTTCTCATTCAATCATAATTCCATTTTACATCGTTATTACAACTTATCATTGTTTACTTATTAACTTAGTTCTTTTAACTTAGGTCTAATAACAATAAGTTTCTCTTCCCATAACTTATGTTGTCCTCATCCATAGATTTCATACTCTTGTTCTCACAAATAACTTAATATACAATTAAGTATAGTTTATCTCTTAACATAAGTTATTTCAATTTTCTTATTGTTTTCTTATAACCTAAGTTATAATTCTCACTTGTCCCTAAGGCAAGTCTTAACATGTTATCATTACCAGCGGGTTTCAGACCTCCCAGTTTGCAGATTACTTAATTTATAATTAAGTACAACTCCTTATATTTCATAAATTTCCCCCTTTTCTCTACTTATTGCAAACGACTGGTTTTAGTTTCTCTGATAACTTAATTTTACAATTAAGTGTCACTTATCTCTTTTCACCAATTATCTCAAATCCTTACTAGTTTATTATAACCTAAGTTATAATATCCACTTGTCCCTAGGACAAGTCTACCTATTATACAACATCCTTATTAATGTAATTTATCTATAATAGGCAATTATCATTCCCCGTTTCCTTTTTCTATTGTTATTATCTTTTGATTCAATTCCATTTATTACCATTGATTACAATTAATACCGTTTATCATTCCTGCTATTTACATATATTTATATATGTATATATACATGTACCACACCTCTCACATTAAGCCTACAACCTGTGGATGTTGGATATGTCGGGCGGGTCCGGGCAGACTTTTTCCACAAGTCGGACTTAACCTTGTGTCTTGGCACGCCTCCTGTTTATGCACTTAGATTCCTCACATTAGATTCACCACTTGTAGTTGCTGGATATGCCGGGCAAGTCCGGGCAGACTTCTACCACAAGTGTAATCTAACCTCGTGTCTAAGCGCGGTTACAATTTCTAATTACTGTGAATCTAGGCATATTCATTCTTTAATAATTATTCTTATTTCATTATAGGTTTCCATGCCCCTTTCCCAAGTCATACTTATTATGTACCATATACCCAAATTAAGATCTTTAATCATAATTTGATTTGTGCCTAAATCCATATTCATGTTTTTAATTCTTACAAGTAAGGGTAAAGGTGACAAGTTATCATGTAATGTCTTCAGTTTCTACCGTCATATGCCCGAATACACAATTTCCACAAATTAATCATGGAACTGAACAACAGAAATTGCTACACAGTTTTCAATTCAACATTATGAATTTTTCTTTCCAACAATTTGATGTCATATCATGTTAATCATTCCCACATGTCATATTCACCATTTTAATCATTATTAACATATGTTTAAGCATTTAAACAATCATATTTCAATTTTCCATAATGGGGAATGCTAAACGATTATTTGCCATTATCTAAAATAATATTGCTTAAATCCACTCACCTCATATGCTTTTCCAATTCTGGATCTGATTCAGTTTTAGCATCCATGGTTTTTCCCTTAATCGGATTCAAAACGTAACGACCATGGATTGATTATTTTCATTAAAAGAGAAAGGAAAGAAAGAGGAAGGAATTTGAACAGATCGAATCTAGAAAATTACCTTAATTTGATTAGATCTAAGAAACAGAAGAGTAATTGCAGATATTGAATCACAGATCTCTGAATCAGCCTAATCCCTGATTGTTGAAGAAGAAAAGGCTAGATCAAATTACGTTGGAGCAGCACTTCGTCGTCGCCATTGAATTAGATGAATAAAACAATGGGTTTAGGGTCCTATTTATAGCCTAGAATCAACAAATTTGGTCAAGAAAGGTATCCACGTTCAGAAAAATGAATTCTGCCTCGGATCTGACAGGGGGTCGACCCCCCATTGATGGGGTCGACTCCCATGGGCGGGAATTTTCCCGCTCACCCCAAAATTCACGATTTTGAATTTTGAACTGAAAATTTGATTTTCTGGACCATATATATATATATATATATATATATATATATATATATATATATATATATATATATATATATATATATATATAATTCTCTTGTGCATATACAAACTTCAAACCTTAATAGCGTCTTCATACGATGTCCGATTTACGCAAACCAAGTGTTTATCTTGGCCAGAATTTCGAGACGGACGTAAAGGTGCAGTCCATTTTACTTAATTCTGAATATTTAATTAACTTACTTATATTTTATTATCTTAAAAATGTGGGGTGTTACAGTAAATATCATACTAAAACTGATTAAGCCTTTTTCACTTCTACAACTTCAATTCAGAATCAATAATTATGAAGGAATTTTCTAATACAACCCATCGATCAGCTCCTATACCCATGATGTGATTAACCTATGTCGGCTATGATACTCCGGGTTATCAAACCCGAGCTCATCAACTAAAAGGACATAGCTGTTAACCAGAGGTGTAACATCAGCTTATCTTCCCCAATCGTTACGATGCATGCTCATCGTCCCGCCGAAAGAAGCCCGTACCCACCTCGTTTGAACCTCTTACCATCCAGCTCAGTAAAGCATGACCTAGCCTCTACGTAGTGTGAGACTGCGTGATTGCAAAGGGTACTAACTAATACAGGTTCCCAACCAAAAATGCAATTGACATAAGTTATCCCTAGACTAGGTCCCTATTCATTAATTTGTTAGGTCACTTATCTTCCCCAATAAGCCCCACGCTGACTTAAACTAGAATTTCATTATTTTATTAGGCCTCTTATATTCCCTAATCATCCCTATGCTGTTGGAACATACCTAAACTATTAATCACTTATCTTCCCCAACCAACCCCACGCTGGTGAAACGGACTCCACTATCTTTGCTTATTAATCTTTTCTTTAATTTAACTGGTATTTTTTTCCGGTTAACAAAAGTACACAAGACCGCTCAACTCAATGCGTTGCATGATATCAAAGCTCGAAGAGTCGCCAAGTTATTAAAGGATCAAGACTGAAAGAAGGCCAAGTAAGCAGTAGTGGCATAACCCCTCACGTCGCTTCACCTCGCCTCCCTCATCTGTGTCGCATCATGTACCTCGCCTCGTCTCAGCCCACATCGCCTCATGTACCTCGCCTCGCCCTAGCTCACCTTGCCTCACTCTAACCGCCTCTCTTAGACTCGCATCATTTGGAATCCGCCCATCTCGCATCGCATCCCACTAGGTGTGATGCCATCTCATCCAACGAGATGTAATGGCCCGCATCCCTTGGGATACGATGTCAGCGTATCCAAACGGATATGGTAGCATTGCATCCCTCCGGATGCGATGCGATCTCATTTGAAGGGATGCGATGACAACGTAGAGATCTTGCTATATTCTCAAAAGTAGCTTTGATTCCTCAATTTTATTTTATATGGATCAAGAGTAGATGCGTAGTACATATATAACAGCTTAAAATAGGATAGAGGACCTGAGCCCAAAAATAGGTGGTAATATTGTACGTAACACCTGCAAGACAATGGCATTTTAAACCTAAACAAAAAAGATATTCAGAAAATTATTTGCATAGTTTACGTAAAACCTACTTTAAATGGATATTTTGAATGGATTTTTCCTCTGCTACAACCACAGTCTGATCTTTCGACCATCTACGTTTGAGTCTTTACGTCGGAAAATAAACATTTTCTTTTAAAGAATAGAAGACAGACCGATTTCAACTTACCTTAGTTTAATCACTTAAAATAAGCATACATATGCGACTTATGGGCGTATTTAAGCTGAGAAGATTAATGAATAGGAAATGTACTTGTTACAATAAACAAAGTAACAAGTTGGACTAGACATTTTTACCATATTACCACGTACCAACCATTACCAAATGCTGCCAACAAAAGTGGTACCGAACAATTAGTAACCGATTTGATTAATACGATATACCAAAACCACATAAAAAATATACGGTACGGTAATAAAATACATAGGAAAATACTATTACAATACAAGATCGAATAAACTTTTTATCATATATCTTAAAAGTAGTATAAGTTATATGATACTTTAGTTCATTCATAATGTTTTCTAACATGTTTGCCTATGTAAAATAAGATAGATAAATAATAATATAATAACAAAACAAATCAGTTTTAATATTTAATATTTTAACGTGAAATATTGTGAACAAAAAGATCTCATACTAGTAAACGGCAAAAAATTATTACCGACCTCTACCAACCATAAACTGAACTGCTGGTAACCGATTTGTTTGGCTGATAATTTTATGATTTTTCCTATTACCATACAAGTCGGTACGGTAATGGTTTTGAATGCAAAGTTCCGGTACTGAACCGAATCCACCCTCAGTAACAAGGATCACATTTGCGGCAATGTGCAGAGTACCAGAATAATAAAAATTACAACAAACGTGATATTTAAACATTATATTTTAGTACAGAATTTAGATTGTGATTTTTAATTTAATTTATTTTAATTAATTATTTATTTATTTCTTTTTTAATAAATAATATTCTTAATCGATTACAAAAATAAATGAATGAATTGAAAAGTAATAGTTATTTGAATTTATTTCAAATGGGTTTCGATACAACCATAAAGGAAAATCAATGTCTTAAAAAGACATATTTTACAAAAGTTATTTATGGTAAAAACGCATAAAAATATAGGTTTAAATTAATTATAATTTTCAAATAAATTTAGCATTAAAATAAAATAATTACTAGAACCTATATCATTTCTTCATTGAGAAGTCTCTTGATGCAACACTTTGGTGAGTTTAGACCAACAAGCACATCTAGCACGTTCAGTGTGTTTAAACTTTTTTAATAGCTTTATAATTCACAAAACACAATCTAACAAGATACACACACACATGCTCCATGGCAAACTTATTTGAGAGCACCTCAAATGCACCTTATTTATAGGCACTCATTTATATTAAACTAAATTTAGTGGGAAGAGAGAGAGAGTTAGTGGGAGGAGAGAGAAAGAGAATTGTGTAGTGTAAATCAGCAGCACTAAAGGGGTGCTACACTATTTTGGGTGCTCTTGATCCTATCTCATATACGCACATACATATACATACATACACACACACAGACACACACACACACACACACACACACACACACAAATATATATATATATATATATATATATATATATATATATATGAGGAGCGTTCCAGGGTACCGCTACCTACCGTGGGATATATTAATCCAAATCCAACAAGATTTTGTACATGTTCAGTCCACAAATATATTATCATCTATTCCAAAATTGAGCTCATTCTGACATTCGTAACATTTTCAAAATATTAACTCAATTATTCACCATTCAAACATTTATTTGTATCGTTAAATTTAAACATTAAATATATTATTCTACGAATATCAGAATGAGCTAAAATTTCGGATATATGAGAATATATATGTGGATTGAACATCTACAAAATCTTATTGGATTTGGATTAGTGTAGTTCACGGTAGGGTAGGGGAGAGAGGAGGGTTCTAGAGCACTCCTATTCTGTAGCACCCCATTTGCCCTTTAATAAGAACCATACATTTATATTTAAATAAGTTAGTGGGAGAAGTGAGAATTAATTAAAGGAGAGAGACAAAAATATGTGGTGGAAATCAAGGGGATATAGAGGTGTTCCACTTATTGAGGTGTTCTAGATCCTATCTCATATATATATACACACACACACACACATACACATGTATAGAAAGTCTATTTAGACACAGAACTATGACACAAAATTAGACACAAACCATCTCAACCATTAGATCTTCCCCTTAATTCCAATCACCAAAAAAAGACAAATGAATCCAATGGTTAACAATTTGTGTCTCTAATCTTGTGTTTAATTTTGTGTCCCAATAGTTGCTCATATATATATATATATATATATATATATATATATATATATGGAAAATACAATAGAACAGTGACCAGTGTTTATAGTGGTTCGACTTGTCAAATCCTACGTCCACTCCAGTAATTTAACACTTTATTAATCAGCTTTCATTGATTACAAGTTGGAATGTTATTTCAATTTGAAAGTATAGGAGCCAAGAGGATTCTTAGTGCCAAATAATTGGTAGGAGGAAGACGAAGTCTTCCAATGATGGTCCAAAGTTTGAAGGAAGGATGAGCTTCCAATTGTTTATGAAGCCACGCAAAGCCAAAGAATGGGTTGAAATTCTTCTTCTCCAATTACACAAAGGTGGCCAAGAGTGCAAAGTACCTTCCAAAGAAGGAAACCCCATTTTTGTATCATGAAGGGTATTTATAGGAGGAAGGAAGGCAGGTAGGAGCAGGTGACTGGTGGGCACATGCCCCAATTTTCGTACTTCAGGATCGGTACATACCCAGGAGTACTTAGATTTTTTTCTACTCTACTGCTGAGTGCTTCAAATCCTCACTTCTTTACAAACTTTGTATCCTAACACACGAAGTAGCTTTCGTACCAATTTATGTGGGAAACAAATTCTCGACTGGGGGTTCGGGGAGTTTGCTGATTGTTGTAACGACCTAGATTTTTCGATCATTTGCATTCGAATATTTAAATTAGTTTAAATATTATAATTGAAATATTAACGGATTTTCATATCGAATTCGCTAATAAAACGACGTTTGAATACATATAATTTATATAAATCGAGCTCGTAACGCCGCGGTAGTTCGTAATTTCGAGTTTTGAACTTAAATTGAATATACATAATTCGATTTAAGTCGAATTTCCCTGGGTCCTTACAGTGGTTCAGAGCATAAGGTTTAGTAATAACCTTGGCTCTGTGGCGTAACTCGATAGAGATAGGGTTAGTAATACCCTAGATTGAGTTTGAGTGTATATGTATGAGAGAGCGTATTTGTAGATTTTATATAAATGTTTTATATTGTGTTGTTTGATTGGTTCAATATTAAACTAGCAAATGACACAGTATCGTTTTGTAAAGGGGGTAAATGAAATAATTTTGCCAAAATTATATTTTTGTATAGAAAAGCAATAATTTTATCAAATTATTGAGATATTGGTGTGTTTGATTGAATTGAATGGAATTCAAATTGGATTATAAAATTGGAATGGTTTAATATAACCGAAGAAGATTTCACATATGAAATTTATAAATCAGAATTTAGATTTTGAAGTGAAAGTAAACTAATTTTGAAATTAATTAGTTAATTAAATATGTAATTGGAACTTAACTTGGTTAAGTAAAATTAAATTAAGATGGATATAGAGATAGAATTAAATAAAATAGATAATAATTGAATGGAAATAAATCAGATGTTAATCGGTTGATAATTAAAGTACGTTAAACCAAACTAAATATTAATTTTTGATAAAAAATTAAATTGAATGGGTTATGTTGATTGTGCATTGTTTATTAGATTTGTTGAATAAAATTCATCCATGGTTTAATGAATTAAAAACTAAAGAAATGAATTCTAGTATAAAGAATTTAAATGAAATCGCATATGAATTAGAACTGGATGATTTAACCCTGTATTGCATGCACTTTTTAAAATAAATGATACTTTATGTTTGGTTTTGGAAATTTGTGTAGTTATACTTGTTAATCAATGAAATGTTATCTAGAATTTCATGTATTTTCTACTTATATGTTGAATTGAGCCAAGTACAGGTGCCAGAAGACTGTGAGGATTAATTTTGGTTCAGTAGATCGCAATAAGTTGAGCAAGTATGCTCAATAACGCTCGTGAAAGGTATGCCTACGCGAAAATATATAATTTTGGTTTTTGAATTTTGTTTTCTGATTGTGTGGGTCGATGTATGCATGTTTATTGTTCTTGCGATATCGCAGAAGTCCCTCTGTATCAGGGAAACTCTCCCGATTTTTTCCGGGAATTTAAGTGTTAGAAAATTTTCGATATTTTTGAAAAATTTATTAACAATAATGGATTGGTTTTCGATTTAAAATAATTTGATTTTTGAAAAGTGAATGGTTTGTAGCATTTTTCCAACCTTAATAATTTCGAGGATGAAATTCTTTTAAGGAGGGAAAAATGTAACGACCCAGATTTTTCAGTCATTTAAATTTGAATGTTTAAATCTGGTTTAAATATTATAATTGAAATATTAATGGATTTTTTTATGGAATTCGTTAATAAAACGACATTTGAATATATATCATTTATATTTAATATAAATCGAGCTTGTAACGTCGCGGTAGTTAGTAATATTGAATTTTAAACTTAAATTGAATATGAAAAATCCGATATAAGTCGAATTTCCCCTGGTCGTTACAATTGTACTGATCTCGGGATACGAATTCTCGATCTGGGGGTTTAGGGATTTTGCTGATTGTATCGATCTCGGGATACGAGTTCACCGATCCTAATCCCGAATGTATTAGGTGAATTTTCAAGGAGTTATGGTGGAGCTTGTGTTGAAGTTGGAGAGTTGTGCTGGAGTGGGAGTTTGCTGATGGAGTACCGAACTCAGAAGTTTCTTCGTAGGGATATGAGTTGTTAAAGAGACCGGGATACGAAATGAGGAGGTGTGAAGTTGGGGATACGGAAAAGTGAAGGGGTATCCCAAGATACGAAATAATTGTACCGATCTTGGGATATGATTTCACCAATCTTGATCCCGAATGTATTGGGTGAACTTTTGGGAAGTTGTGTTGGAGTTTAAGGATACACATCGATCCCGGAGAATGTAGAATACTGTTCCTAAAAATTTTAGCCATCTGGAAGCAATTTTGACAAGCTAAGATGATCGTACTTGCGCGACCTCATCTGGGCTTGATTCCTAGGTGTTTTGGAAACACCTGCGAGTCGTTTAACTGACTCCCGCCTACATCTAATCTCTATCGATTTAAAAACTTAAATGTTAGTGGCCGACTCCCGCCTACACCAAAGTTTAAACGAATCGACATCAGTGTAGAGTCACATATGCACTCACACGTTTACTGTAACAGCCCGCATTTTACGTATCGTGAAATATTTTTATTTTGTTCCCTGGGGGTTGGACCATTCTCATCTTTTGGTACGTTGCTTATGGGGATCTGAGACATGTCCATAAATTTTACCAATTTTGTTTGTGACCATTTTGCCCCTGTTAGTCTTGTACAGGGTATAACTTTTGACTCAGGTCGAATCAGAGGGTGAGACCTGTGCCATTGGAAAGGAATTGATGATTGCGTTTCCGTAGAGTGGTAACATTAAGGATTTGGTTCAGCGGTTTGGGAGAAATCGCTGTTTTAAGGTTTCTCAGTTGGTTGTTTAGGTTTTGGAAGGCTAATGGGCTGATTTGGAGAAGGCCCATTAAGGGGTTGGTGGAAGCTATAAATAGAGGGTGAGAGTTGTGGAGAATACTTTACTTTCTCCATTATCTCATTTGGAGGCCTTGTGCTCCTTCTTCCTCTAACACCTTTCCACCATTAAAATCTAAGATCTACATAGAAGGATCTTAGATCTACACCATAAGAGGCTAGATCTACGTCGATTGAAAGGGGATTTCATTGGATCTAAGTGTTTTGTACAAGGTGCTCGCTGATCGGAATCATATTTCATTGTTTTTGCATCGATTTGAAGAATTGGTGAGTGATTTGCATCTCTCATTCGGATTTATGCAAGTATATGGGTTTTAGGATGTTAATTTCACCATTTTCATGTTATTTTCCTTAAATCTACACCATTCTAAGTTTATTTTATATGTGAATCACCTTAGGATCTGATCTAGATGATTTAAATTGTTAACTTCATGATTTTTCTCAAGTTTATGTGAGTTAGATCCGTTTTTATGTTCATATGTTCACTTATCATGTTTTGGGAAATTTATGTGTTTTGATGGAAATTGTTAGATTGATGATATTGTTAGTTGCATAACATGTTTGTGGTTGCGTTTGGATGAATTGGATGAGCTGGTTTCGTCGGATTCGTCGTTTGATGAAGTTTTGGTCGAAATCGGAGTCGAATTGGAGATGTGCAGGTTTCTGGTCGTCCTGGAGCTGGTCGGGTCGGTTGTGAAGAGCTGGTCAGTCGAGCAAGGCTGGTCGGGTCGGTCCAGAAGGGTCTGGACTGAGGCGGTCGGTCATATTATGGCTTGGGGAACGAGTCAGGGAGCTGGTCGGTTTTGAATGGAGGCATTTTGGTCGGTTTTGAATGGAGGCATTCTGGTCGGTTTTGAATGGAGGCATCCTGGTCGGTTTTTCCTGGAAGCAAATTCTGGTCGGTCGTATGGTGGAATCCAGGTCGCTCTGGAATCCTGGTCGCTCTGGAGAAGCTGGTCGCTCTGGAGAAGCTGGTCGCTCTGGAATCCTGGTCGCTCTGGAATTCTGGTCGCTCTGGAGAAGCTGGTTGCTCTGGAGGAGCTGGTCGATCTGGTGGTCTGGTCGGTCCCAAGGAGGCGGGTCGGTCCTACCCTGGTCGGTCAAAATGAAGGGTTTTCAGCAGCGCTTCTAAACGCTGTGGTGGATAGCTTAAGTGCTATGATTGATTTTCAATGGATTTATTTCCTGAAAAAGTACGTTTTCGGGTACGACTCGGGTACGAACCAAAAAGGTCTGAAAAAAATATTTTTCGGGGGCAACCCCCCCGAACCCTAGCCGCAGCGCAGTGATGTGTTTTGGTTCGGTGATGGCGTGACTTCGAGATGGTTCAAGTAGGAAGACTCGAAGTGATGAATGTGTTCGTTGATCAAGGTTGAACAACGAATGCGGAGACAACTCAAAGGTCATGAGTTGGTGGATAATTGCTACTCGAGAAGGTTGCTTGAGCTATGAAATATCGTCAAGGTTGGACGACTAGAGATGCGAAGGCCGAGAGGTCATCATTGTCGTAAGTTCTAGCAGGCTCAAAGCAAGGGTACAATGACCGGTTGTTGGTCGAGTACCCTGGGTCTTTCTGGTTGGGGAAAGGCCTAGTGTCAAGGTTGGACAATGTCAAGTTTGGGCATATGGAGTTCATGCTAGAGCTGGGGTTACCATTAGCCCTTGACATATGGCAAGTTTGGCTGTCATACGATAATGATGATTTCAAAGCAGGATTGCCGGTGATAGCCAGAGTCTGTCATGTATGCTGGATGTTTTGCTTGTGCCATCTCACGTGGGTTATCCAACATCGAAGTAGATGTTCCTTGAGTGCTTGTCTGATATTGGTTTCGGCCTCTGGGGCTTGTATTCGAGGGATGTTGAATTCGACTAGGATGATTTACATGAGATATATACATAATCTCGATGCCATGGTTGCTATTGTTGGTTGTTTCTGTTTTCCATGGATAAAGGGTTGTTCTGGTTTCTATGGATTAATGGTTGAAATGCTTGGTGTAAAGGCTATCACTGTTCGATGTGGGGACGATAAGGTTGAGTTCTTGTCTGGTGTTGTGGGTAGATAAGTTGTTCATTTACCCATTCTCATATACTTTCTGTTGAAGTTTGTTAGCTGTTTTATCGCTCACTAAGAATATTGTCTGACTCAAGGTTTTATGTCTCCTCTTATTACCTTGGGTTGTTCATCCGGTTGTGGATGGGCAGACTGAGTAGTAGGTTACAGGTGATGGAGCTTAGTAAGACGAGGAAGCTGAGCGATGACGAGCAGGAGGCTGGCTTACCAGTTTTATTACTATCTAGTATTTCTGTTTCCGCTGTTTGAGTTGCTTTGAGAGTTGTAGTGAGGCCTTATGTACAAACTTTGATATTAGTTGGATAATCTTTCTGGATGTTGAGAAAGTTTTCAAAAGTTTGCTATATGATACCTCAACAATATTACCTGTTGTATATGTTCTACTATATTTTATCTTTGCGATGTGAGTTCTACGACAGGTTTCGATGTATTCACCTACTCTAATGATCGTCCATAACAACCTGACACACCTTTCAGCGCATTATTCCACTTGTTTAGTGCGGGGGTTATGGGCGGTCGTCACATTTACACATGGTTTTATGCGATATGATCGGAGTTGTAAATGTGAAACATAATGTAGTTGATTTGTTCGGGTGTACGATTGCATAGGTTTGCTCTCGAAGCGGGATTGAACTCGGGTGCCGAATATGTGCACTCGGGTGCCCAAACACTTGGTGAGTATATGAGTGGTCGTTGATTCGAGCTTGTCTTGGCAATCAAGGCTTTGAAAACAAGTGAATACGATCATAGCCTGGTTTGGATTCCATGTATGCTGATCCTGAAGTCAGATTCAAAAACACTGATCTTTAAAAACCGACTCTTGGAAAGGAAATAACTCAAAGTATAGGAGCATACGAAATCAATTATCGTATCTTGGTTACTTGATGGTTTTCATGAGTACGAAATGAGATGGGTCGACGTAGTTGGATAGAGGTTTTTGGAAACTTCAAGGAATGGCGTAGTTGGAGTCGAATCGTGGAACACCAAAAGTTCACAAGTGTGGTGGGATACAAAATGGAATTTTGTGTCCTGGGAATTTAATCGAATTTTCCTGTTTTTCCGAGGAGTTTGAAGTTGAGCTTTTTTCTCCAATTCCTAACTTAAGCTAGCTAACTTGAATCGTCATGCAACGTCGTGTGATTGGATCGAGATTGGAGTCGAACGTATCGCAACCGATCAACGTAACGCTCGAGGAACGAACTTTTTTGAACTGACAATTGGAAACACATATAAGATGTGGACATATAGTTGAATTGTCAAATTCAGGATTCAACTGTTAACTTAATCACGACATGATCGCGATTCGACACAAATATGGCGCCATTGGACGGTGTTGACGATGGTTTTAATTATGAGACTAAAGGTTTCCACGACGATCCAAAGTGCTTGTTTACAGAGAGTCTTAGTCTTGAGGAGGGTCAGAAGCGACTTCCACGATGCCGAGACTGTGATTTTGGATCATCTTCTCTGCGTGGTGGGTTTTCTCCCTAAGGTCATTCCATGAGTCGTATAGAAGATGATGATAATGAGGATGCAGAAACTGGTGGAGGATATGTTCCCCAGGTCCGCTTCAGTATGTTCCCCCGGTTGAGCTTCTTGATGTTCCCCTAATTTATTGGAAGGTGGCTCGATCTTAGGAGGAGGCGGGACGCCACGACAACAGTGAAGAGGAGGTGTTCGTCGGAGAAGAGGGTTCGCTTTCTATTCCCGTTCTGTCTCCGACGAGGGAGACATGGTTTGGAGTGGTTTGCGAGCCGGTTTCTCCAGCGATGACCTTGGAGACCACTACATCATGGGGGTGTTGGAGACAACGAAGCAGAGTTGTTCCTTTGAGAAGAGGGCTTGTTTTTCACTTCTATTGTGTCGGAAACGCGGGAGACATGGTTAAGAGAGATTTTCAAACAGGTTTCTTAGGCGACGACCTAAGAGCTCAGTGCGCCAACGGAGGCAATTGCAGGAACTGGTGGAGGATATTTACCCCCGGGTCTGCTTACATCGTATGTGCCTTCGGTTTTACTTCCCGACATTCCCTTAGGGCCGAAGCACGGATGGGGGCGGAAGGCCATGACGACAGCGAAGAGGAAATGTTTGTAATGACCCGCATTGTTAGCCGTGGAATAATTAATTTATTTAATTATTTAAATAAGGATTTAGATATTTAAATAGAGGTTTAATTAAATTATAGTGATTATTTAATTAATTTAAATAATAGAATAATATATTTAAGTCAAGAATAATAAAAAATATTGGAAATCACAATATTCTTTGAACAGGGTCATCCCTAGGATTTAATTCAGCTTAGAGTTGAATTGTATTGACGAACATATTCAATTAACGACAGTTTGAACATAGAGTTATTAAATAATTATAATCGAACGCGAACGACGCGGCAGTTCGCTATTTGGCGATTTGAACTTCAAGTGCATATACAGGGTTCGTTTTAAATCGGATTTTTGTGAAACAAGAAACGTGTGGAGCCGGTGGAGTATATCTTTCTAGTGGAAGAGAAAAATCGAGATTTCCTCGTGTAGATTTTGAGTTACGTCCAAATCAAATTCTCAGAAATGTAGCGCCCTGACCATAACGATTTAATTATATTTTATATAAGGATTTAAATAGAACTCGAACATCGATATAACTCTGACGATGTAATATCGAGTTGTAAATTCATATAGGATTTATTCTGAGCTGTATGGTATTCCACTGTGAATATAGACGATAATATTTAATTTTAAATATTTAATTCAATTATATTTAAATATATTTATATATTTAAATAGGCTATTTAGAGCTTTAAAAATAGCCTCTTTTGCATACGAAGTCGGAATTCGACGAAGCTAATTTTGTTGGATCCGTAATGTCAAATAGTTGTTAGATTCCAAGTTTGGTGATTTTTAGAGTCACTGTGTGGCTGCACGTATTTTTAGAGTGAAAAACAATCAGTATTTCGACGGTTAAAAATACGTTGTGTGAGCATACGGAGTCGGAATTCAACGAAACCAGTTTCGTTGGGTCCGCAATGTCGAACTGTAGTTGCATGTCCAGTTTCGTGATTTTTAGGTATCGTACGTGATCGTACTCATTTTTAGAAGACAGGAAACAAAAATAAATGGAAAATAAAAATACAAATATCTCACCTATATAAGATCCTCATACCTCCCTCTAACCTAATTCTTTCTCTCCACGGTTACAACTAAAATCCACGCCGCCAGCTCTTTCTCAACAAAACCCAAAACGCGACTTTCAGAAATTCGTAACAAATCGAAAATAAATCCTTAAACCTCCAAACTATTTTATTCGAGATCTCCAACGCTTGCTCTTCAATTTGGTGTGCTCATGGGAGGGTTCGATTACGGTTTGGTTCGCTGGGAATTTAACAGCGACAGGTTTCGATAGCTAGGGTTAGGAATTTTGGGGGTTCTGGTCATCGACAGCCGAAATGGAATATGTATTGGCATTCGTAAGGTTAATCAGCACCTTATTTGTAAATTTCGTGGAGTTCGCATCGTTTTATGCAGCTATATGTGGGTAGGCCGAGTTCGGGAGTAGGAGAAGGTTACGAGCTAGGCATCGAGTTGATGTTCGGGTAGCATTTGCGAAGTGTTGATCATTGGTGGTACTGATTGTTAATTTTGTGATGTATGATGGGTGAAAGGGAGGAGTTCTCGACAGTGGATTGAGTATTTACGGTGCGTTGTTGGCAAGACGAAGGTGAGGTTGATTTTGGGGGTGAAGACGGGGACTGTAAGTGAGGATGGCACTTTGGTTTGTTTTTAAATGGAGAGGGACAACATAACAGTGAAGCGAGATGGAAAGGGGTGTTTTGGTTTAGATACAAATAGTCTGGAGTAACATTGTTGTAACAGTGAGAAGAAATGGTAGGTTAAAATCTGAAGGAGTTATGTTTGATCGAGAAGAAGGTTTTCCTGTTTTGATTTTTTTTTTTTTTTGAAAAAGAAGAGTTCGACTGTTTTCTTTTGGTAAGGAGCATGGAAATGCCAGCAAATGGAAATATGGTGCGGGAGTAATATCCTGGAGCTCGCGTTCAAATCATTGGAGGAAGATAGAGCACTGTTCAGTGGGGTTGCAAGTGTGTTGGGCCAACGGTCGTGTGGGCGAGCCCAATTGAAATAGGAATTTAATATTATAAATACTCGTAAAATTGTATATTGTATAACTATTAGATACGTTATCAGAAATCAACAAAATAAGATCCGTTGGGATCGTATGGACGAGCAGTACACGCTGGAACTGATCGCGAGTCGATTGGAGCACGTTACAATTTATGGCGAAATAATTGTCCGATCTGAATCAACGACAATTATCGTTAATTAACGATGATAGTCCAATGTGAGTAAAACTCACCAACTCTGAACAGTTCTATATTTACAGCGTATTCTTAGAACTGATAAATATTTGTTGATTGTTGTGTGTTAACTATTTGATTGAATTGCTTGTGTATTAGTTGAAATTATAGATAACGATGTATATATTTAAATCGTTAATCTAATATCGACTCTGTTTAGCAGAATATTTCATAGTGAAATGTTATCGATGTTAATTATACTGTTTAACATCTGTGATGCAGGGAAACAGGTTGGAGGAATCCAACTGGATTCCTCAACATTTATTTTACTGTGATTTATATATTGTGATATAAAATGTGATATAAAATCTGACATTGATTATGTGTGTTTGGACGATATTTATCGTTGTTATATGGTGTGTTAAATACCATAAGAAATACCAGAATGTGGAAAAGGTGTTTTCAAAGTATATTTTGAAAATAATTTATTTATATAAAATCAATGGATTTTATATTATAAAAGAAAAAGGATTTCAAATATAAAGGAATTATATTTGTAAATCAAATATAAGGGAATTATATTTGTAAATCAAATATAAAGGAGTTATATTTGTAAATCAAATATAAGGGAATTATGTTGTAAATCAAATATAAGGGAATTATATTTGTGAATCAAATATAGAGGAAAGAATTTGTTAAACAGATATAGAGGGAAATATTCGTAAAACAAATATAGAGGAAAATATTTGTCAAACAAATAGAAAGAGAAATATTTGTAAACCATTTACAAATAGGTTATAAAGGATTTAGTTATTTAGGGAATAAATAAAAGTAAAAGGATTTATTTATTTAGGGAATAAATAAAGGTATAAAGGATTTATCTATTTAGAAAATAAATAGAAAAGATTAAAGGAGATATTTATTTGTTAAATAAATAAAAAGTATAAATAGGAAATATTTATTTGTTAAATAAATAGGATTAAATCAAGGAATATTTATTTGATGAATAAATAGAACTAAATCAAAGGGATATTTAGAAAATGAATAGAAAATGGAAATCTGTTTTTAACAGATAAACAGAAAGGATTTATTTATAAATAAAAGTTTATAAATTAAACAAATATTTATCATTCGATAAATGGAATATATAAGTCTGAACTTATATAGAGAAGAGATATTGGTTTTAACACCGATAGTTTTAATAGAATGGGTACACAACGCTTGTATAAGTGAAGTAACGTTATTAAAGAGAACATTTATAAAGTGAAGAACCGTTACTAAAAGTAAATCTTTATAAATGAATAAACGTTATCAAATAGGAGTTATTAGAAGTAGAGATAATCGATTAGAGTTAGAGTTAACCAGTTAGAGTTAAACAATTAGGGTTGACCAGTTAGAGTTGATCAGTAGAGTTAACCAGTTAGAGTTGAACAGTTAGAGTTAACCCAAGTGAGTTAATCAGTTAGAAATAAAAGAGTTAAATCGATTAGAGTAACCCAAAGGAGTTAAATAGTTAGGGTTGACCAGTTAGAGTTAATCAGTTAGAGTTAACCAGTTAGAGTAGAGTTAACCAGTAGGGTTATTCAAATGGAGTTAATGAAGTAGAGTTATCGAATATCGCTTATTCAAAGTAGAGTTATCGAATATAGTTTATTCGAGAGAAGAGTAATCGAATATAGCTTATTCGAGGAGAGTAATCGAATATAGTTCATTCGAGAGGAGTTATCGAATATTGGTTATTCGAAGTGAGTAAATCGAATATTGGTTATTCGAAGGAGTTATCAAATCTAGTTATAATTAAAGGAGTTAATCGAATACAGTTTATTCGAATAGTGTTAGAGGAGTTAATCGAATACAGTTTATTCGAATAGTGTTAGAGGAGTTATTGAATATAGTTTATTCGACAGGAGTTAAGTGAATGGAGTTAATCAAATAGATTAAATCAAATAGGGTTAAGCAAATAGAGTTAATCCAAAGGAGTTAATCAAATAGATTTAATCCAATAGGGTCAGTCCATTAGAGTTAATTGAAAAGAGTTAATCGAATATAGTTATTCGAAAGAAAGGTTAAGTAAGGAAGTTAGTTAGAGAAATATAAAGTGAACTTTACCCATTTCAAGGTTAGAAGTGTTGTTCAGTTAAGGTCTGAGAGGTAGTCCTACCCCAACTTGATTGGCTTCGTTTTTAACTAAGGAATGGTTAAGGTTTGGCAGTAAAGGATGGTTAAGTGAATGTAGTAAATAAAGGAAATGGTTTGAGTTGGGATTGCGATGTTTTATCTAAACATCTGCTTAATCCAAACATAGGAGTTTTGGAAATGTTTTCCAAACAAGAATCAGAAATGTTTACTAATACAGAAGACAAGAAATGGAAATGTTCCCAATGTAAATAACATATATTTTCTAAATTTAGAAAATAGCAAATATTGAATATAGGGAAATAGGAAATGTCAAAGGGAATAAATTAATGATAAATTAATTTAAAAGGATAAAAGTTGATTGATGATTGATCGATATAATTTCCATCTGGAAATAATATCGTTGTTTGCACACTTTTTTCTCTTTGATAGTTAACTCACAGACTATCGAAGTTTTGACCATTTTGACGTTGTTAATATGGAGAGACCGGTTGGATTATTATCCAAAGAACCACTCTGTATTGGCATAAGCGTTGCGAATCATATATGCCAAAGATAATTGGAGACGGAGTAAAGTGCAAGGGCTGTTGTGTATGTCTTAGATAACAGTGACTAAGACGGATATACTGAAAAGTGCCTTAGGTTTGTCCAGTCCCGGGACGACCTGTATGGAAGAATGTCTGACAAAGTATATCTAATGGATCGCGTAAGTTGATCTATTCAAACGTATTCATGTTTGGTGGCGGAGGAATTTGTTTCTCTTAGCTGTATACCCGTGTTATTTTTGGATAAGTCAATTTGTGATTTGGCGGGTATGACGATGTGACATTCTAAGTGAATGAAGATGTGGCATGTAAACCTGGATGACTTGTATGGATGAATGTCTGACAGAGTATTTCCAAAAAGGTCACGTACATTGATTTCTTCAACCGTACCAAGAGCGGAAGCGGAGAAGGAAACTTCTTTAGCTAACGCGTAATGTATTGTTGTAGACGTCAATTAGTGATTTTCGATGGATCTGACAATGTGGCATTCGAAGTGAATCTGATGTGATGATAAAGCGTAACCTCAAGCCTCATCAACCGGTAAATAACAGAAATCGGGCAGGCAACATGGCTATGTAGGTCGCACCTATTAGGGTGTATAATCACCTGATCTAGAGTTTCATTTATTTCTATAATTTATTGTCGATGTTGTTCCTTATCGGGAAACGGTTGCTGATCCCAACCATTGGTGATATACATTCGATACACTCAGCGAAATGAGTGGTCGGTCATGTGTGGCCGGGTTGCAAGATGTTCTTGTTGAACCCAGTGTATTCCTCGCTAGAGGTACACTAGCAGAAGGTGGTTCCATACCTTGTCATAGTTGGAAATCCATTATCCAATACGTGCTTGCGATTTTGATTGTATACTATGTATGTGGAACGTGATATGAAAGCATTCTGCTAGATTGATATCTATTTGTATTTAGACATTATTACAATATCATAATGATATTGCTTGTCAACGATGTTGGATTCTCATAAGGGAAAAACCCGTTCCGTATTCACGGCGTGGTCTTATGAGATATCATATACCTGTTTAAACTGTTTTTACTCACACCAGTCCCATGACTGACCCGGAGTTTATTTTGTTTTGTTTTCCTAAACTCTTGGGTGCCTAAATTTGTATGGGCAGTCAAGTAGTCAGGATTTACAGATACTCTTGGAGAGCTTTGAAACACCCCACCTCCGTTAGGGTCACTCTCAAAGGGAATGCCCTAATTTTGGTGGAGGTTTATAAGTATAAATCGCAGATATACAAGATAGATATAATAACACATATTTTTGAACAGCGGAAAACAGCAAATTTATTTCATTAAAATACGTGTTACACCAATCATGCCATAATTGTCTTACAATACTTTCCAAAAACATAACATCTTCATAACTGTCTTGATTACATTATTTTAAAGAAGCATAAAGAAAACATAAATAAACTGCAAAAGTCCCATAATTGATGTCCAAAGCCATAGTCCAAAACGAAAAGATCCAAGCAATACATTCTTTCTCTTCAAGCTGGATATGAAGGCTGGTCAAGCTGCGGTATTCCCTCCCTGTGGACCTGGGGGGGGGGGGGAACGGAAGAAAAGAAGACGAAAGAAAAGTAGAGTCAGACATAAAGCCTGAGTAAATCTAGGACTATTCAGTCTATGAATAAAGAACTGGGTATGATAAGTATAAACTAGAAATGGGAAAGCACCATAACTAAGTTAAGTTGTCTAGGGTCGAATATACTATCGTACCCCATATTAATCTCTGTACCCATATAAACTAGTTCCCAACAGGCACCCCACAATCACGGTGAAGTGATCCATTTTATGATGATCGGCTCCTACTCGCATAGTTACATGTGTCTTACGGCCCCCGATGTTGTAGTTACCTATGCTGGTCCCACCATGGGGTGTATCAAGTCCCATGGTGGCGGCCCGACACAATCCTAGAATGCACAGGTATGCTACTAGTGCCCAGTGCCTTATTTTTCTGTGCCGGAGTGTGTGCACGCCCGCACCCCGTTAGAACCTACACTGCTGCACCACCGCCGTCGATTTGACCTCTTACAGTCAGCCCAGTAATCGTGCCCTACCCTGCCTAGTTTCAGGGTATCATGATACGCCTTGTAGGGTTACTGCTGAAAAGGGTCCCCCGCTACTAGGTTTTATATTTCTAGCCAACATGCTAAGTTGGTTAAGTGTTTTATAAACCTAACCCCCAATCAGTCTGTTTAGTTTAGCATGTTCCATTTTGATTAAGTCTTAATTCACTTAATCCTATCAATCCTGACTCAACCTTAATTGTCTTATTAAAGCCTTGACCTCTCACATTAGACAAGTATTGTTGTGGCTGCCTGTTGCCGGTTGGGTCCGGGCAGTCTTACGCCACAACTCAGTCTAACCTCGGGTCCTTATTAGGCCCTGTGTTTAACCACCCACATTGGATAGGTATCGTTGTGACTACTGGACAGCCGGCGGTTCCGGGTAGGTTTACATCACAACTCAATCCAACCTCGGGTTAAACACATCGTATTTTCTACATTTACATATTTTGTCTCTTTTCTTTTTATATGTAAATATTTGCGGCCCATTACTCAAATTCATCTTTATTGATTAAGGTTTATTTATGCCACTTAATTAATTGGTTTTCAAGGTTGTTGGCGTGCGTCAAACATGCCAACACATATATTCTATATTTTAGCCCAAACGTCATTACCCCCGTTTTATACGTTCGCTCCAATGTAAGGTGTGTTGGGTTTAACACTTAAACCCAATTTAGCCAAATGAAAAGGGGAGGCTTATAATATGGTGTTTATAAGATAACATGAAAAAGGGGGAGTGTGAACGCATGAACTTGCAACGAACGATTCAATTAACATAAAGTAGGCAAATGGGAACTTGCAATTGTAACAACATATAATATAAGCAATACTTAACATGAATCATTCTATTCACATAATCATGGTATAAACAAAACATGAATCATTCTGTTCGTGTAGTCATGGCATAAATGATACTTAAACATGAACTATTCTAATCATATAATTATGGCATAATCATAATTGAACATGAATTCTACTATACATATAGTCATGGCATAAACATAATTGAACATGAATCCTACTATTCATATAATCATGATTTTTATCCTATCTATGTAACTTGTAAGTGGGATGTAATTCTAGTGTAATTTCTAATGTAACTTATGTGCCAAATATATTATCATATGATTATGATAACAACCTAAGCGTAGAAACATGTTTTCAACTAGGCATAATGACAAACATAGTTTAGTCATATTTAGGGCTGTCAATTTCCTACCCGACCCGTGACCCGACCCGAAACCCGCACGGAAATTAGCAGGTTAACCCGACCCGTTTAGTTAGTGGGTCATTTTCGGGTCAACCCGAGTTTGACCCGTTTATAAACGGGTGGGTTTAGGGTTGACCCGCTAACCCGATTTTGACCCGCCAAACCCGATTGTATATTGTATCTCTTCCATACTATTAGTCTTTTATGTATACTATTAGTGTTAGTCTTTTATGTATGTAGTAATCAGTATGCTCGTATATGTAAGCTGTTATATTTTACCAATTTATTCTTATATGTTGTTAGCTATATTTTACTTATAACAACTATATCTCTTGCATACTGGAAGTCTTTAATTTATGCAGTATGGGAATATATACTTATGTATAGAAAATGATTTTTGAATATGGGGATTTCATGCTTTATATATGTGTTGTCTGTTGGTGACTTTGCAACTTGTTGCATGTTGGTGATTATATAACAATGTGCATGTTGGTGATTTGGCTCTTTTGTTGCTTATATTAGTAGGCAATATCTATCAATGGGTCAAATAGGTAAACCCGACCCAACACGACCTGACACGACCCATTTAGTTAAACGGGTTACGCGGGTCGGGTCGGGTCAACCCGTTTATAAACGGGTCGGGTTAGGGTTAGGAAAATATGACCCGTTTAATAAACGGGTTGACCCGACCCGTTTATAAATCAACCCGAACCCGACTTGACCCGACCCGAACCCAACCCGAACCCGACCCATTGACAGCCCTAGTCATATTAATACAAGCTTACAAAGACGCTTGCTTTTGTCACTATTACAAAATCATGATTTTTATACTTGAACTATGATACCAATTTTAACGTAACCTTCATATGAATCATAATACATAGGTGAATCAAATTACACTAAAGATGACCATAGAATTTTGCATCATGTTGGCATAACAATGAATCATAGACTTGCATGAATTTCAAATAAACTATTACAACATACAGTTGTTATTTTCAACATGAATCATATACTTGCAATTTTCAAATGGGTGTTGTAAATAACTACCACAAACATGTAGTTTTCAATATGAATCATATGCTTGCATGAATCCCAATCAAAATTCCACAACATGTGGTTATCAACATAAACCATATACTTGTATGAATCAAACTATAGCATTGCCAAATCGTTTAGAATCAAAATAACATACAGATATAAGTCATTATCGCCGCAATTCCATTTCGTTTCCAACGCAAATCGCGTACTTGCAAATATCCAATCGTATACCATAATATTCCCAAATCGTTTAGCATCAAAGCAACATACAAATATAGATTATTATCGCCACAATTCCATTTCTTACTTTACACAAATCAACACAATTATTTAATTCACATCGGAATAGCACTCTACTTACAACGTATGACGAATCTTCAATTCAGGAATATGAATTCTGAAATTGGAGATGCTATCCTTTGTTGTAGGCGTTGATTCGATTGATTTGACATTGCTTTAAGCTTTTGATTTATCTCCTAATTGTCTCTTTATTTTCTGACGGCTATCCTCAGTCTCTCCTCAGTAGCATGACGGTCTCATCTCCATTTTAGTTTATGTGAATTAGGGTTAGACTTAGGTCCTTTTTATAGAGTTTCTGAGTTGATTTAGACCATCGATGGAGCTTGGTTTAATAATAGCCGTTCGTTCAAAGGAGAGGTCAATCAGGAGCTGACACCTAGCCCTAGTGACAAGGCAAGGCTCAGAAAATCGACCAAACACAGACTAGGCCAGCCAGGGGGGGCTGGGCTCGACCTGGCTCAGGGGCCAGGTCGACTCCCAGGTCGACCCCTAGGTCGGCTCTAGAGTCGACCTGCCTTGGCAGGTCGACACCTAGGTCGACTCCCAGGTCGACCCTAGGGTCGACCCCCAGGTCGACCTGGTGGGTTTGGGCGGGAATTTTCCCGCCTACTCTGATTGGTCTGAAATTTAAATCTGTTTTCGAAATTTGAATTTTCTGAAACTTCGTCGGGCCATAATTTGGTCATACGGGCTCCGTTTTTTGAAAACTCGGACTCTATTTCGCGTATTTTTCCGAGACGAACGCAATGGCATATCCCGTTTCCCTTATTACTTTGTTTTGAAATTAGTTATACTTTAATTTGTGAATTTCAAAGTTATAGAATACACGGGGTGTTACATTCTCCCCCACTTAAAAGGATTTCGTCCCGAAATCTTCAAGTTCAGGAAGAATGTACATCCTAACATCCAAACATCCATCTACTCATCCATCAAACACGAGCATCCATTGTCCTTAAATGACTTCTAATGCTTCATGATAATATGCGAAGTGTGTGTGTATACATGTACTTATCTAATGCAAAATCAGGTGGTCTACTGATTCAGTTGACCACCATAATGTGAATTATGTAAGTGCCATGAATCCATTATGTATGCAAAATTTCCTATTCATGATTCTACATGAGTGCACAATCATTCATACAAATGCAACATCCATATGACAACACATTAAAGTTCAACTATATACGAATGCAAACATATATGCATATGCAATATGAAGTGATTGAGCCGATCTAAAACCTAGATTGTGTGTGTATATGCAACCACGAGCAACCACTAGCAATCACTTGCAACCACTTGCAATCATCATCCATAACATGTTTCAATTACATGTTTTCATCCAAAGGGTTTCTACCTAGAAGATAAGGTCGAGGAGATATACCTAAAAAGATAGACAAAAGCGCAACTTAAGGAAAAAGGAAAGATCAAAGATGTACCCTCGAAAAGAAAAGGGTAGGCTGCGCGTATTTTAGCTTCAGTTTCCCAAGTTGCATCTCCTTCGGCGTCGCTCCACTGAACTTTGACGAGCTTGACTTCGCGGTTGCGTAGCTTCTTCACTTCCGTTCCTAATATGCGGGTTGGAACTTTCCTTATGGTTGCTTCGCGTTCCACTTCAGCTTCTTCTAGGATATTTGGCTCTACCACTTCAGCAGACTCATGTAGACATTTTCGGAGATGTGAAACATGAAAGACGTTGTGAACTCCGGCCAATTTTTCGGGTAGCTCTAATCTATAGGCCATTTCCCCAATTTTCTCAATGATAGGGAATGGCCCTACGAACCTCGGTGCTAGCTTTCCTGTGGTTCCAAAACGAACAACGTTCCTTAGCGGAGATACCTTAAGAAAAACTCTGTCCCCAACCTCAAATTCAAGGTCGGTCCTCCTCTTGTCGGCGTACGACTTTTGTCTGTCTTGGGCCGTCTTCATCCTTCTTCGTATTAAGTCTACTTTCTCTGAAGTCTCTCGGATCATATCTTGTCCAAGTATGAGCTTATCAGTAGACTCCCACCAACAAGTGGGTGATCGGCACGGTCTTCCATATAAAGCTTCGAAGGGCGCCATTCCGATGGTTGCTTGATAGCTGTTGTTGTAGGAAAATTCCACCAAAGGAAGATGGTATTCCCATGTCCCTTCGAAGTCAAGGACGCACAGTCTTAGAAGGTCCTCCAAAACTCTATTCACTCTTTCTGTTTGGCTATCGGTTTGGGGATGATAGGCTGTGCTCAAGCATAACTGTGTGCCTACCGCTTCTTGCAGACTCCGCCAAAACCCACTAGTGAAGATAGGGTCTCGGTCGCTAACAATGCTGGATGGTATTCCATGGAGTCGAACGATTTCCTTGAGGTAAAGAGATGCTAGGGATGAGGCAGTTCTTTTACTTTTGACAGGTAAAAAGTGGGCGCTTTTAGTAAGCCTATCCACTATTACCCAAATGCTAGTGTTGCCTCTCCTAGACCTAGGCAGCCCATCGATGAAGTCCATTGAGATGCTATCCTACTTCCACTATGGGACCTCTAGTGGATGTAGCAGACCGCCAGGCTTTTTCTGTTCCGCCTTAACCTGTTGGCACACCATACACTTAGAGACGAATTCTGCCACGTCCTTCTTCATGCCGTTCCAAAAGAAAGTCCTTTTTATGTCCTTGTACATTTTATCTCCGCCTGGGTGTATCGTCATCTTGGAGTGATGTGCTTCCTCGAGAATCTTCTTTACTAAATCCCTTGTCTGTGGGATGCATAGTCTTTCGTCTCGCCTTAGCCAACCCTTATCGTCGATGGAGTATCTGTTGAGGTGACTTGAAGTCTCACCCCTAATTAGCCTATCAATCGTTTCCACAAGTTGAGGATCTTCGCGTTGTGTTGTCCCTATCGAGTCCACTAAAGTCGGGCGTACTTCGAGAGATGCTAGCAAGCCTGGTACAAAATCGGAGGAAGGCCTAAAGTTGAAGCTGGCTATAAACTCTAGGCTTTGTCTTTCAACAAACAGCGGGCTTAGGGTCAGTTTCTTTCGGCTCAACGCGTCTGCCACTACGTTGCCTTTGCCCGGAGTATAGGAGATCTCGAAATCATACGAGGCAAGAAACTCCATCCATCTCTGTTGCCTCAAGTTAAGGTCCTTCTGCGAGAAAAGGTATTTCAACGATTTATGGTCAGTGTAAAGTTCAAACTTCTCACATAGGAGATAGTGTCGCCAAGACTTGAGTGCAAAGACGATGGCAGCTAACTCAAGATCGTGGGTCGGGTAGTTCTTTTCGTGCACTTTCAATTGTCTCCCGCCATAAGCTACTACCCTTCCTTCTTGCATTAAGACGGCGCCTAGCCCTATCCCACATGCATCTGTATAAACTGTGAACATCTTGCTTCCATCTGGCAACGTCAAAACAGGGGCTGTTGTAAGAGCCCTTTTCAGTCGCTGGAAAGCAAACTCGCAATCCAAGTCCCAATTGAACGCTAGATTCTTCTTGGTCAACTTTGTGAGCGGAGCTGAGATTTTCGCAAAATCCCTTATGAACTTTCGATAGAAACCTGCTAGTCCTAGAAAACTTCGGACCTCAGTTGCATTCCTTGGTGTCTTCCAATCCTGTACCGCCACTACCTTAGCAGGGTCCACTGCTAACCCTTGTTTGGATACTATGTGCCCAAGGAACCTCACTTCTTCTCTCCAAAAGTGGCATTTGGAGAATTTGGCTTTTAGCTGATGGACTCGCAGAGTTTCCATGATTGCCCTTAAGTGCTGAGCATGTTCCTCTTCATTCTTTGAGAAGATAAGGATATCGTCTACGAAGACCACTACGAACTTATTGAGGAAATCTATGAATACCCTACTCATCAGGTCCACGAAGTAAGCAGGTGCATTTGTCAAGCCGAAAGGCATGACAAGCCATTCAAAGAAGCGATCTGGGGTTCTGAATGCCGTTTTATCGATACTATCTTCAGCCACCCTTAGCTGATGAAAACCAGTCGCTAAATCGAGTTGGGAGAAAACAGACGCTCCTACAAGCTGATCAAACAGATCGTCAATTCTGGGGAGAGGGTGCCTATTCTTTTTCGTTAGCTTGTTGAGCTCCCTATAGTCAACACATAAACGGAGTGAACCATCCGCCTTTGTAGCGAACACCACTGGAGCGCCCCATTCTGAAATACTCCTCCTAATGAACCCCTTTTCTAGAAGCTCTTTAATCTGTTTACTGAGTTCTTTCCTTTCCCGTGGAGCCATGTGTCTAACAGGCAACACAACGGGCTTTGCATTATCTACAAGATATATACGGAAGTCTATCTCCCGCTTCGGAGGCAAGCCCTTCACCTCTTCGAAGACATCAGGATATTCCCGGACCACTCTAACCGATTTCAAATTTTCAACGGAGGCATCTAGCGATTCAAGATAACTAAGCATAACCGCATACGAGGGATTACAAGAAATTTCCAAAGTGTTACCGAGCTGGGTTAGGAGCCTAACAACCCTTTTCTCACAATCAAGGATGGCCCCATTACTGGATAGCCAATCCATGCCCAAAATCAAACCATATCCCGAAAAGCCCAAAACAAAGGCACTACATTGAAATTCTACGCTTAGAATAGAAAATTTCAATCCCAAACAGATCATAGACAAATGAGCTGGGCCCCCAATTGGGTTTGAAACAATTAAGGGGTCCTCTACCATACTAGTTTTTAGGTGCAGAGATTCTACTAAAGCAGACGAGATAAAGGAGTGTGATGCGCCAGAATCAAATAAAGTGCGAACTGGGTGATCATAAAGATAAACTACACTTTCTACAGAACTATTTATACCTCGCTGTTGCAGAGGTGGCGCCTCTAGCACATGAACTTGTGCCCCTGAGGTGGATCCAGGCCTCTGCCCCTGTCCTCGTTTCTTTGGGTAGTCCTTAGCCATGTGGCCTGTCTCACCGCAAGAAAAGCACCCACCATTCATCTTGGCCTTCTTTTTCCGGCAATCTTTCACTAAGTGCCCCACTTTGCCACAGAAATTACACTTCCTCTTCTCTTTGTTGCCTTTCCCGCCCTTCTTAAAGTCTGTCTTCTTAGGCTGCAAACCTTATTTCTTCCCTTGAGAGTTTTCTGCCTTTGTCTCCTTCTTGCCCTTATCCTCTTCGTTCAACAACGCCATCTGTACCAACCTTTCATACGTAGCTCCCATGGGTATATGGGTCATGGCCAAACTGTGTAATGGCTCATTCAATCCTTTGACAAAACGGAGAGCCTTCTTGTGCGGGGTGTTGACTAGGTCCAGTCCGAACCTAGCCAGCTCATCGAACTGATTAACATACTCTTTGACTGTCCTGTTCCCTTGCTTAAGAAATAAGAATTTTTCCAACTACAAACTCCTTTCCGCATCTGAGAGAAATTTAGCCTCAAACCTTGCCCTAAAGTCCTCCCATGTTTCCACTGGTCTTTCTGCATTAGTGACTTCCCACCAGTAGGAAGCCTCGCCTTTAAGTAGCCATACTGCCAATTGTACTTTTTGTCTATCCTCTACCTCAAAGATGATGAATAAGTCCTCGGTTTCTTTCAGCCAATTTCTAGCTGCCACGAAGGACTCAGTTCCATGAAAATCCTTTCCTCCCATAGCTTTAAAATCTTTACATATCTTAGCAAAAGTGTTTCCCCGTGGAGGAGGTGGAGGAAGAGGTGCTGCTGTAGCTGGATGATTTCCTGCAGCTGGGGGAGGAGGAACGGTAGGACCTGGCTGAGTGGCCCTTGCTTCTAAGAACCGTCTAAACCAACCAGGTATTGGTACACCCTCTGGCAAGTTAAGTTCTTCGAGCATGCTGAAACAAAAAGGATAGATTCAAAACGAAGGATAAGAGATAGTTCCTATGGCTTTGGGGGGACTTTGCCTTTTAAAATAAAATAATATTTTATCTTTTTTTTAAAAAAAATGCTTCTTTAAATTTCTTTTTGAAAAATAAATTTTCAAAACTTTTTATCTTATCGGGTAAACCTATGCTCTGATACCAAGTGAAACACCCCACCTCCGTTAGGGTCACTCTCAAAGGGAATGCTCTAATTTTGGTGGAGGTTTATAAGTATAAATCACAGATATACAAGACAGATATAATAACACATATTTTTGAACAGCGGAAAACAGCAACTTTTATTTCATTAAAATACGTGTTACACCAATCATGCCATAATTGTCTTACAATACTTTCCAAAAACATAACATCTTCATAACTGTCTTGATTACATTATTTTAAAGAAGCATAAAGAAAACATAAATAAACTGCAAAAGTCCCATAATTGCTATCCAAAGCCATAGTCCAAAACGAAAAGATCCAAGTAATACATTCTTTCTCTTCAAGCTGGATATGAAGGCTGGTCAAGCTGCGGTATTCCCTCCCTGTGGACCTGGGGGGGGGAGGGGGAACGGAAGAAAAGAAGACGAAAGAAAAGTAGAGTCAGACATAAAGCCTGAGTAAGTCTAGGACTATTCAGTCTATGAATAAAGAACTGGGTATGATAAGTATAAACTAGAAATGGGAAAGCACCATAACTAAGTTAAGTTGTCTAGGGTCGAATATACTATCGTACCCCATATTAATCTCTGTACCCATATAAACTAGTTCCCAACAGGCACCCCATAATCAGGGTGAAGTGATCCATTTTATGATGATCGGCTCCTACTCGCATAGTTACATGTGTCTTACGGCCCCCGATGTTGTAGTTACCTATGTTGGTCCCACCATGGGGTGTATCAAGTCCCATGGTGGCGGCCCGACACAATCCTAGAATGCACAGGTATGCTACTGGTGCCCAGTGCCTTATTTTTCTGTGCCGGAGTGTGTGCACGCCCGCACCCCGTTAGAACCTACACTGCTGCACCACCGCCGTTGATTTGACCTCTTACAGTCAGCCCAGTAATCGTGCCCCACCCTGCCTAGTTTCAGGGTATCATGATACGCCTTGTAGGGTTACTGCTGAAAAGGGTCCCCCGCTACTAGGTTTTCTATTTCTAGCCAACATGCTAAGTTGGTTAAGTGTTTTATAAACCTAACCCCCAATCAGTCTGTTTAGTTTAGCATGTTCCATTTTGATTAAGTCTTAATTCACTTAATCCTATCAATCCTGACTCAGCCTTAATTGTCTTATTAAAGCCTTGACCTCTCACATTAGACAGGTATTGTTGTGGCTGCCTGTTGCCGGTTGGGTCCGGGCAGTCTTACGCCACAACTCAGTCTAACCTCGGGTCCTTATTAGGCCCTGTGTTTAACCACCCACATTGGATAGGTATCGTTGTGACTACTGGACAGCCGGCGGTTCCGGGTAGGTTTACATCACAACTCAATCCAACCTCGGGTTAAACACATCGTATTTTCTACATTTACATATTTTGTCTCTTTTCTTTTTATATGTAAATATTTGCGGCCCATTACTCAAATTCATCTTTATTGATTAAGGTTTATTTATGCCACTTAATTAATTGGTTTTCAAGGTTGTTGGCGTGCGTCAAACATGCCAACACATATATTCTATATTTTAGCCCAAACGTCATTACCCCCGTTTTATACGTTCGCTCCAATGTAAGGTGTGTTGGGTTTAACACTTAAACCCAATTTAGCCAAATGAAAAGGGGAGGCTTATAATATGGTGTTTATAAGATAACATGAAAAAGGGGGAGTGTGAACGCATGAACTTGCAACGAACGATTCAATTAACATAAAGTAGGCAAATGGGAACTTGCAATTGTAACAACATATAATATAAGCAATACTTAACATGAATCATTCTATTCACATAATCATGGTATAAACAAAACATGAATCATTCTGTTCGTGTAGTCATGGCATAAATGATACTTAAACATGAACTATTCTAATCATATAATTATGGCATAATCATAATTGAACATGAATTCTACTATACATATAGTCATGGCATAAACATAATTGAACATGAATCCTACTATTCATATAATCATGATTTTTATCCTATCTATGTAACTTGTAAGTGGGATGTAATTCTAGTGTAATTTCTAATGTAACTTATGTGCCAAATATATTATCATATGATTATGATAACAACCTAAGCCTAGAAACATGTTTTCAACTAGGCATAATGACAAACATAGTTTATTCATATTAATACAAGCTTACAAAGACGCTTGCTTTTGTCACTATTACAAAATCATGATTTTTTATACTTGAACTATGATACCAATTTTAATATAACCTTCATATGAATCATAATACATAGGTGAATCAAATTACACTAAAGATGACCATAGAATTTTGCATCATGTTGGCATAACAATGAATCATAGACTTGCATGATATTCAAATAAACTATTACAACATACAGTTGTTATTTTCAACATGAATCATATACTTGCAATTTTCAAATGGGTGTTGTAAATAACTACCACAAACATGTAGTTTTCAATATGAATCATATGCTTGCATGAATCCCAATCAAAATTCCACAACATATGGTTGTCAACATAAACCATATACTTGTATGAATCAAACTATAACATTGCCAAATCGTTTAGAATCAAAATAACATACAGATATAAGTCATTATCGCCACAATTCCATTTCGTTTCCAACGCAAATCGCGTACTTGCAAATATCCAATCGTATACCATAATATTCCCAAATCGTTTAGCATCAAAGCAACATACAAATATAGATTATTATCGCCACAATTCCATTTCTTACTTTACACAAATCAACACAATTATTTAATTCACATCGGAATAGCACTCTACTTACAACGTATGACGAATCTTCAATTCAGGAATCTGAATTCTGAAATTGGAGATGCTATCCTTTGTTGTAGGCGTTGATTCGATTGATTTGACGTTGCTTTAAGCTTTTGATTTATCTCCTAATTGTCTCTTTATTTTCTGACGGCTATCCTCAGTCTCTCCTCAGCAGCATGACGGTCTCATCTCCATTTTAGTTTATGTGAATTAGGGTTAGACTTAGGTCCTTTTTATAGAGTTTCTGAGTTGATTTAGACCGTCGATGGAGCTTGGTTTAATAATAGCCGTTCGTTCAAAGGAGAGGCCAATCAGGAGCTGACACCTAGCCCTAGTGACAAGGCAAGGCTCAGAAAATCGACCAAACACAGACTAGGCCAGCCAGGGGGGCTGGGCTCGACCTGGCTCAGGGGCCAGGTCGACTCCCAGGTCGACCCCCAGGTTGACTCTAGAGTCGACCTGCCTGGGCAGGTCGACACCTAGGTCGACTCCCAGGTCGACCTGGCCTGGCAGGTCGACCCTAGGGTCGACCCCCAGGTCGACCTGGTGGGTTTGGGCCGGAATTTTCCCGCCTACTCTGATTGGTCTGAAATTTAAATCTGTTTTCGAAATTTGAATTTTCTGAAACTTCGTCGGGCCATAATTTGGTCATACGGGCTTCGTTTTTCGAAAACTCGGACTCTATTTCGTGTATTTTTCCGAGACGAACGCAATGGATATCTCGTTTCCCTTAATACTTTGTTTTGAAATTAGTTATACTTTAATTTGTGAATTTCAAAGTTATAGAATACACGGGGTGTTACAAGCTTGGAGTAGGAGGCTTCAAGATCATATAGCTATAGTTATTTCCGCTGAGTTGTAAGTCTTGTACTCTGATAAGTGTTATTGTATACATAACTGTTATGTTTCAAAGTTATGTTATATGTTATTCGTTCCGCTGTGAGATTCGTGTTACTCTGATGATGTAAGTTCTTCTTTTCTTCTTCTATTCTAAGTTTCTATCTTATCTATCCTCACCCTCTAATTTCTTTCATTAATGACCGACATTTTCGACTCTTAATGTTCGATATGTGTTGTATATCGGATAATCAAGATCGCAAATTTTCGGGCCATTACAGTTGGTATCAGAGATTAAGTTAAGTATTACCTTGGCTCTGTGGCGTGACTCGGTAGAGATAGGGTTAGTAATACCCTAGATCGAGTTGAGTGTATATATACGAGTGTGTATTTGTAATTTGATATAAAATGATTTATATTGTGTAGATTCATTGGTTGAGTTGTTTACGGGTTCTGATCGATCGGTTTGATCCACTGTATCGGTAGAAGTTTTTAAACACTCGAATACGATGGGTCGACACGATATGTTGTGTAAAGAGGGTAAATTAAAATAAGTTCACCCAAAGTATATCCTTATATAGGGGAAATATATATATTAGATATATTGATTGTGATTATAATCGAGTAAGATTATAACATGTGAAATGGTTATTTATAACCAATCAGAATTCATATAAGTGAAATACGTGAAATTAGATGAGTTAAATCTGAAATTTTAAATCAGAATTGGAATTAAAATCCCAAAAATTGGTAAAGTGTTTGTAAATGAATCTAGATTAAGTATAAGGATAATTTAAGATCCTGGGAGATTTTAAATTGTTTTACAAGCAGTGTGAATTATATTTTGAAATGAATTTCAAAGTGGAAATGTTTAAGAAATGGTTTTGAAGTGATATAGTATTGAACTCACTACGGTCGCTGGAAAGTAACTCCGATGTTGACTGTGCAGCATCATCAGTGTGATTTTCGAGTTTCTAAGTGACGGATTACTACCAAGGGATTTTGTTTTTGAATTGGTTAGAGAAAAACAAGTTTTCTTTGAAATTTGAAAAGGGTTGTTTGATTTTAGAAAGATCCAAGGTGTTTGAAACTCCCAGAATTTGATTATTTAATTTAAAACAAATCAAATAGAAATTTACAGAAGTAAATAGAAATTGAATTGGAATCAGCTAAGTGGTAACTGAAATTGAATTAGGATAATATCAAGACAAATTGGATTTGTGGGATTTGAATTTGAAGTGTAATTTGAAGATCGGGAATGGAAATTTGATTTGAAATTGAATTTGACTTAGGTATAAGCGAATGGTTGTGTTGAGGATAAATTGATCAAAGTTGATTGGATTGATATTGGTATATGTTGGATTGATAACAGGTGAAAGTGATACAGTAGATATGCCCGACAAAAAGGTACAAGTTTATATTTGATATAAGCATGAGATTTATGAGCCGAATTGGCAAGCCGCTTGGCTGTTTGATTTTCTTTTGGGTTGGGGATGGCCTAGAGAGGCGAGTTGTAGTTTTACCGATAGGGCTATACAAAGGAGGTTATGGCGAAATTTTCCGAAAATTTAAAGTGTTAGAAAATTTACAGAATTTTTGAAAATTTTAGTTAGTCGGAAGGAATTAATATTTTAGTTGATATTAATTGGTTCAGTGAAACTGAAGTTGAGAGGTAAACAAATCTTAGGAATTCCAATAGATAGGGTCGTCCTCTAACTTAGCAATTTCGAGGACGAAATTATTTTAAGTGGGGAAGAATGTAACGACCCGCATTGTTAATCGTGGAATAATTTATTTATTTAATTATTTAAATAAGGATTTAGATATTTAAATAGTGGTTTAATTAAATTATAGTGATTATTTAATTAATTTAAATAATAAAATAATATATTTAAGTCAGGAATAATCAAAAACATTAGAAATCACAATATTCTGTGAACAGGGTCATCCCTAGGATTTAATTCAGCTTAGAGTTGAATTATATTGACGAATATATTCAATTAACGACAGTTTGAACGTAGAATTATTAAATAATTATAATCGAGCGACGTAACGACGCGGTAGTTCGCTATTTGGCGATTTGAACTTCAAGTGCATATACATGGTTCGTTTTAAATCGGATTTCTGTGAAACAAGAAACATGTGGAGCTGGTGGAGTATATCTTTCTAGTGGAAGAAAAAAATCGGGATTTCGTCGTGTAGATTTTGAGTTACGTCCAAATCAAATTCTCAAAAATGCAGCGCCCTGACCATAACGATTTAATTATATTTTATATAAGGATTTATATAGAAATCGAACATCGATATAACTCAGACGATGTAATATCGAGTTGTAAATTCATATAGGATTTATTCTGAGTTGTATGGTATTCCACTATGAATATAGACGATAATATTTAATTTTAAATATTTAATTCAATTATATTTAAATATATTTATATATTTAAATAGGCTATTTAGAGCTTTAAAAATAGCCACTTTTGCATACGAAGTCGGAATTCGACGAAACTAATTTTGTTGGATCTGCAATGTCAAATAGTTGTTAGATTCCAAGTTTGGTGATTTTTAGAGTTACTGTGTGGCCGCATGGATTTTTAGAGTGAAAAACAGTCAGTATTTCGACGGTTAAAAATACGCTGTGTGAGCATACGGAGTCGGAATTCAACGAAACCAGTTTCGTTGGATCCGCAATGTCGAACTGTAGCTGCATGTCCAGTTTCGTGATTTTTAGGTATCGTACGTGATCGTACGGATTTTTAGAAGACAGGAAACAAAAATAAATGGAAAATAAAAATACAAATATCTCACCTATATAAGATCCTCACACCTCCCTCTAACCTAGTTCTTTCTCTCCATGGTTACAACTAAAATCCACGCCGCCAGCTCTTTCTCAACAAAACCCAAAACGCGACTTTCAGAAATTCTTAACAAATCGAAAATAAATCCTTAAACCTCCAAACTATTTTATTCGAGATCTCCAACGCTTGCTCTTCAATTTGGTGTGCTCATGGGAGGGTTTGATTACGGTTTGGTTCGCTGGGAATTTAACAGCGACATGTTTCGATAGCTAGGGTTAGGAATTTTGGGGGTTCTGGTCATCGACAGTCGAAATGGAAAATGTATGGGCATTCGTAAGGTTAATTAGCACCTTATTTGTAAATTTCATGGAGTTCGCATCGTTTTATGAAGCCATATGTGGGTAGGCCGAGTTCGAGAGTAGGAGAAGGTTACGAGCTAGGCATCGAGTTGATGTTCGGGTAGCATTTGCGAAGTGTTGATCATTGGTGGTACTGATTGTTAATTTTGTGATGTATGGTGGGTGAAAGGGAGGAGTTCTCTGCAGTGGATTGAGTATTTACGGTGGGTTGTTGGCGTGACGAAGGTGAGGTTGATTTTGGGGTGAAGACGGGGACTGTAAGTGAGGATGGCACTTTGGTTTGTTTTTAAATGGAGAGGGACAGCATAACAGTGAAGCGAGATGGAAAGGGGTGTTTTGGTTTAGATACAAATAGTCTGGAGTAACATTGTTGTAACAGTGAGAAGAAATGGTGGGTTAAAATCTGAAGGAGTTATGTTTGATCGAGAAGAAGGTTTTCATGTTTTGATTTTTTTTAAAAAGATGAGTTCGACTGTTTTCTTTTGGTAAGGAGCATGGAAATGTCAACAAATGGAAATATGGTGCGGAAGTAATATCCTGGAGCTCGCATTCAAATCATTGGAGGAAGATAGAGCACTGTTCAGTGGGGTTGCAAGTGTGTTGGGCCAACGGTCGTGTGGGTGAGCCCAATTAAAATAGGAATTTAATATTATAAATACTCGTAAAATTGTATAATGTATAACTATTACATACGTTATCAGAAATCAACAAAATAAGATCCGTTGGGATCGTATGGACGAGCACTACACGCTGGAACTGACCGCGAGTCGATTGGAGCACGTTACAATTAATGGCGAAATAATTGTCCGATCTGAATCAACGACAATTATCGTTAATTAACGATGATAGTCCAATGTAAGTAAAACTCACCAACTCTGAACAGTTCTATATTTACAGCGTATTCTTAGAACTGATAAATATCTGTTGATTGCTGTGTGTTAACTGTTTGGTTGAATTGCTTGTGTATTAGTTGAAATTATAGATAACGATGTATATATTTAAATCGTTAATCTAATATCGACTCTGTTTAGCAGAATATTTCATAGTGAAATGTTATCGATGTTAATTATACTGTTTAACATCTGTGATGCAGGGAAACAGGTTGGAGGAATCCAACTGGATTCCTCAACATTTATTTTACTGTGATTTATATATTGTGATATAAAATGTGATATATAATCTGACATTGATTATGTGTGTTTGGACGATATTTATCGTTGTTATATGGTGTGTTAAATACCATAAGAAATACCAGAATGTGGAAAAGGTGTTTTCAAAGTATATTTTGTAAATAATTTATTTATATAAAATCAATGGATTTTATATTATAAAAGAAAAAGGATTTCAAATATAAAGGAATTATATTTGTAAATCAAATATAAGGGAATTATATTTGTAAATCAAACATAAAGGAATTATATTTGTAAATCAAATATAAGGGATTTATATTGTAAATCAAATATAAGGGAATTATATTTGTGAATCAAATATAGAGGGAAGAATTTGTTAAACAGATATAGAGGGAAATATTCGTAAAACAAATATAGAGGAAAATATTTGTCAAACAAATAGAAAGAGAAATATTTGTAAACCATTTACAAATAGGTTATAAAGGATTTATTTATTTAGGGAATAAATAAAAGTAAAAGGATTTATTTATTTAGGGAATAAATAAAGGATTTATCTATTTAGAAAACATATAGAAAAGATTAAAGGAGATATTTATTTGTTAAATAAATAAAAAGTATAAAGAGGAAATATTTATTTGTTAAATAAATAGGATTAAATCAAGGAATATTTATTTGATGAATAAATAGAACTAAATCAAAGGGATATTTGGAAAATGAATAGAAAATGGAAATCTGTTTTTAACAGATAAATAGAAAGGATTTATTTATAAATGACAGTTTATAAATTAAATAAATATTTATCATTCGATAAATGGAATATATAAGTCTGAACTTATATAGAGAAGAGATATTGGTTTTAACACCGATAGTTTTAATAGAATGGGTACACAACACTTGTATAAGTGAAGTAACGTTATTAAAGAGAACATTTATAAAGTGAAGAACCGTTACTAAAAGTAAATCTTTATAAATGAATAAACGTTATCAAATAGGAGTTATTAGAAGTAGAGATAATCGATTAGAGTTAGAGTTAACCAGTTTGAGTTAAACAATTAGGGTTGACCAGTTAAAGTTGATCAGTAGAGTTAACCAGTTAGAGTTGAACAATTAGAGTTAACCCAAGTGAGTTAATCAGTTAAAAATAAAAGAGTTAAATCGATTAGAGTAACCCAAAGGAGTTAAATAGTCAGGGTTGACCAGTTAGAGTTAATTAGTTAGAGTTAACCAGTTAGAGTAGAGTTAACCAGTAGGGTTATTCAAATGGAGTTAATGAAGTAGAGTTATCGAATATCGCTTATTCGAAGTAGAGTTATCGAATATAGTTTATTCGAGAGAAGAGTAATCAAATATAGATTATTCGAGGAGAGTAATCGAATATAGCTTATTCAAGGAGAGTAATCGAATATAGTTCATTCGAGAGGAGTTATCGAATATTGGTTATTCAAAGTGAGTAAATCGAATATTGGTTATTTGAAGGAGTTATCAAATCTAGTTATAATTAAAGGAGTTGATCGAATACAGTTTATTCGAATATTGTTAGAGGAGTTAATCGAATACAGTTTATTCGAATAGTGTTAGAGGAGTTATCGAATATAGTTTATTCGACAGGAGTTAAGTGAATGGAGTTAATCAAATTGAGTAAATCAAATAGGGTTAAGCAAATAAAGTTAATCCAAAGGAGTTAATCAAATAGAGTTAATCCAATAGGGTCAGTCCATTAGAGTTAAATGAAAAGAGTTAATCGAATATAGTTATTCGAAAGAAAGGTTAAGTAAGGAAGTTAGTTAAAGAAATATAAAGTGAACTTTACCTATTTCAAGGTTAGAAGTGTTGTTCAGTTAAGGTCTGAGAGGTAGTTCTACCCCAACTTGATTGGCTTTGTTTTTAACTAAGGAATGGTTATGGTTTGGCAGTAAAGGATGGTTAAGTGAATGTAGTAATTAAAGGAAATGGTTTGAGTTGGCATAGCAATGTTTTATCTAAACATCTGCTTAATCCAAACGTAGGAGTTTTGGAAATGTTTTCCAAACAAGAATAAGAAATGTTTTCTAATACAGAAGACAAGAAATGTAAATGTTCCCAATGTAAATAACATATATTTTCTAAATTTAGAAAATAACAAATATTGAATATAGGGAAACAGGAAATGTCAAAGGGAAAAAATTAATGATAAATTAATTTAAAAGGATAAAAGTTGATTGATGATTGATCGATATAATTTCCATCTGGAAATAATATCGTAGTTTGCACACTTTTTTCTCTTTGATAGTTAACTCACAGACTATCGAAGTTTTGACCATTTTGACATTATTAATATAGAGAGACCGGTTGGATTATTATCCAAAGAACTACTCTGTATTGGCATAAGCGTTGCGAATCATATATGCCAAAGATAATTGGAGACAGAGTAAAGTGCAAGGGCTGTTGTGTAAGTCTTAGATAACAGTGACTAAGATGGATATACTGAATAGTGCCTTCGGTTTGTCCAGTCCCAGGACGACATGTATGGAAGAATGTCTGACAAAGTATATCTAATGGATCGCGTAAGTTGATCTATTCAAACGTATTCACGTTTGGTGGCGGAGGAATTCGTTTCTCTTAGCTGTATACCCGTGTTATTTTTGGATAAGTCAGTTTGTGATTTGGCGGGTATGACGATGTGACATTCTAAGTGAATGAAGATGTGGCATGTAAACCTGGTTTAATTGTATGGATGAATGTCTGACAGAGTATTTCCAGAAAGGTCACGTACATTGATTTCTTCAACTGTACCAAGAGTGGAAGAGGAGAAGGAAACTTCTTTAGCTAACACATAATGTATTGTTGTAGACGTCAATTAGTGATTTTCGATGGATCTGACAATGTGGCCTTCGAAGTGAATCTGATGTGATGATAAAGCGTAACCTCAAACCTCATCAACCGGTAAATGACAGAAATCGGGCAGGCAGCATGGCTATGTAGGTCGCACGTATTAGGGTGTATAATCACCTGATCTAGAGTTTCATTTATTTCTATAATCTATTGTCGATGCTGTTCCTTATCGGGAAACGGTTGCCGATCCCAACCATTGGTGATATACATTCGATACACTCAGCGAAATGAGTGGTCGGTCATGTGTGGCCGGGTTGCAAGATGTTCTTGTTGACCCCAGTGTATTCCTCTCTAGAGGTAAACTAGCAGAAGGTGGTTCCATACCTTGTCATAGTTGGAAATCCATTATCCAATACGTGCTTGCGATTTTGATTGTATTGTATGTATGTGGAACGTGATATGAAAGCGTTCTGCTAGATTGATATCTATTTGTATTTAGACATTATTACAATATCAGAATGATATTGCTTGTCAACGATGTTGGATTCTCATAAGGGAAAAACCCGTTCCGTATTCACGGCGTGGTCTTATGAGATATCATATACCTGTTTAAACTATTTTTACTCACACCAGTACCATGACTGACCCGGAGTTTATTTTGTTTTGTTTTCCTAAACTCTTGGGTGCCTAAATTTGTACGGGCAGTCAAGTAGTCGAGATTTACAGATATACTTGGAGAGCTTGGAGTAGGAGGCTTCAAGATCATATAACTATAGTTATTTCCGCTGAGTTGTAAGTGTTGTACTCTGATAAGTGTTATTGTATACATAACTGTTATGTTTCAAAGTTATGTTATATGTTATTCGTTCCGCTGTGAGATTCGTGTTACTCTGATGATGTAAGTTATTCTTTTCTTCTTCTATTCTAAGTTTCTATCTTATCTATCCTCACCCTCTAATTTCTTTCATTAATGACCGACATTTTCGACTCTTAATGTTCGATATGTATTGTATATCGGATAATCAAGATCGCAAATTTTAGGGCCATTACAATGTTCGTTGGAGAAGAGGGTTCGTATGCCACTCCTGTTCTATCTTCGACGAGTGAGGGAAGGTTTGGAGTGGTTTACGAACCGATTTCACTGTAGATGACCTCGGAGTTTACTACATCATGGAGGTGTTGGTGACAGCGAAGAGAAGGCGCCCGTTGGCGAAGAGGGTTTGTTTTTCACTCCCGTTATGTCTCCGACGAGGGGGACATGATTATGAGAGATTTCCAAATTGGTTTCTCTGGCGATGACCTAGCAGACCATTGTGCTATGGCTAAGCATAAATAGGTTGTGGTCTAACCATCTGGCTTAGGTGGTGTCAACGGATGGACTACATGATATGCCGCAGCATAGATCATGTACCAACCATCGAGCTTATGGCACTTGCCCCCGTTTAAGGGGTAAGTGGTTGACGAAGTAGTTCATCCACATGTGTTGAAATAGAACTTCGTAAAGGTTACATCAAAGTTGATCATGCTAACAACTTGAGTAGTATGCCGAAGTGCAAACTTAGAATCAAACTATTTTCTTGAAATAAACAACAAGTGTAACTCAAGAAAGATGAGACGTTGTGGTGCCACTGGTTTAAGCCACTTATTTCTGCTGCAATCTTGCTTAGTCAAAAAGGTGATCCCTGAGGATTTAGTCAATGAACAGGAGGCTCGCTGGTTGTAATTTTTGATGAGAGTTAGACGGCTCGGAAACTTCAGTTGGAGGAACATGTTTTTATTGCTTAAGTTCTCCCTGGAAGAGAGGATTCTCAATAGCATCCCTCGGATGGTGAAAAATGACCGTGTCATAGTCTTCATAGTAAACATGATCGAGGGAGTCACTGTGCGGGGTGTAACTGGAAGTATCATTAATGTTTCCGGGATGAGCTGGTTCATTTGGAGTCTCAGAACAAGAGTTGTCAGAACATTCTCCCGTTTTTTCAGCAAAGATGTTTCTTAGCGTGGTGTCATGATGTTAATTGTCAGGATGACCAGGTTGAATAGATCGATCGCTATGTGCTTCTTCTTGGCATAGGAATTGGTGGGCCTTCTCATAGAATATTTTCAGGCATTTCCGTTTTTTCCTATCGATCCAGGCCCCAAAGTCGGAGTCGAGAACTACGCCTTTAGCGAGCTAGACAAGGACTGTCCGAGGCTGAGGATCTTCAACTTGTGCTAATGCATTGTTTTATCTTTCAAGGTAACTCTTGAGCGACTCTCCGGTTCCCTGGTAGATGTCGAAAATACCTAGGACGTCTTTAGGCCTGGTCAGGTGCATTCTAAATTGTTTGACCAACCCCCTCGCGAGTTGGTCTAAGTCGGAAATGGCTCTAAATGGGAATCGAGAGAACCATGATAGAGCCATGCCTTCAAGAAAGACGAGGAAGCACTTACACATCATGACGTCAGTGGTGTGAGCAGAATCCATGTGACACTCGTAGAAATTTATGATGTTTCAAGGATTGGAGTTCCTCGAGTAAACTGTAAGTTATGGCATGTTGAAGCGTCTTGGCCATTCGGCGTTGAGCATGTCTTCAGTGAAGGGGTTACGTCTCGTACTAGTATCCCAGGCGTCGATGACGTGCCTTCGCGATTCTCTCACTGTCCTTCGGACCATGTTGGTGAGAACCGGAATTTGGATCTCCACTGGACTCCAGCGGTCGTGACCCAATTCAAGAGTGCGGGGACCAAGGCGCCTTCTTGGACGAATGTATTCATCACTGTGTGAGTATACAAACTTGATTCTTTAATACCGTGGAAGTCAGTTAGAAGGAATTTGGGCCTGGTTTGTTGTTCAAAGTTTAGGCGCCAAATTTTGGAATGTGGCAGATGGAGCCTGTCTAGTAGTGGGTTGAGTGCTAAGCCCATTCCGGGAGTAGTGATGTTGATGCGCTGCCTCTTTGGTGATGGTTTCAGCATTGTCACGGTTAGTTGTCCTCCGTTGGTTTCGGTTTCTATGGAAGGAATAAGACGTGGAGCTCGTAGAGACGTAGTCTATAGGAGGTTGAGTGCTTATATTCGTCTGACGGCTTGTAATGTCTCGTTGGGACCTATGTTGTAGATGTTGTGTCAATTTAAGGTTATGCTTGATTTGCTCGCTAAACTGCCTTTGAGTTTCCTTAAGTTTTCTCGCAAGTTTGGTCGGCTGGGCTTGAGTCACAGGAGCCTCGGGATCAAGAGAAGTAGGCCCTTCGACGGTGGTCATAGCATTGGTTCTCAGCCATTGGAAAGTCCAGTAATAGTGGATTTCCCTTCTTCACGATTACTGTCGAGTTCGCTAGGTTGATTTAGATGAATCTGAGTAGCACACCGAACTTGTGGTTGAAGAACGATGGGAAAAGGTGAAAGTTATATTGAGTCAGAATGAGACTGTTGACTATATGTGTGATGCCCCTTCTTGGCGTGCCAAAATGTTGATGCCCAAAAATTGGCACGTTCGATTCATTTGCGCGCCAGACTCACCTAAGATTTCCATGACAGTGAAAATAAGTATGTACAACAATGTAAGTATGTAGGGGAAAACACAATAGAACAATGACACAGTATTTATAGTGGTTCAGTTTGTCAAAGCCTATGTCCACTCCGGTGATTTAACTGTTTATTAATCAACTTTCATTAATTACAAGTTGGAATTGATATTTTTACTTGAAGGTAAAAGAGACATGAGGATTCCAAGTGTCAAATAGTTGGTATAAGGAAGATGAAGTCTTACAATGGTAGTCCAAAGTTTGCAGGAAGGAAGGAAGAGCTTCCAAGTGTTTAAAAAGCCATGCAAAGCCAAAGAATGGACTGAAATTATTCTTCTCGAAGTGCCCAAAGGTGGCCAAAAGTATAAAATTTCCAAGCAGCAGCCAAGTGCTAAGAAGCCAACCTCATTTCCATATCAGTACAGGGTATTTATAGGAGGAAGGAAGGCAGGTAGGAGCAGGTGGCTGGTGGGCACATGCCCCAATTTTCGTGCTCTAGGATCAGTACCAATCTCAGGATCTGTACGTATCTCAGAGTATTTAGCTTTTTTCTACTCTACTCTTGAGTGCTTTGAATCCACTCTTCTTTGCAAGTTTCGTATCCCGACACACGAAGTAGCTTTCGTACCGATCCTTACGGGAATACGAATTCTCGATCCTAGGGTTTAGGGAGTTGTGCACTCGGGATACGAAATGGTGAAGCAAGTGGGGAGTTTGCTGGTGGAGTACCGATCCCGGAAGTTGCATTGTGGGGATACGAGTTGTTGAAGAGGCTGGGATACGAAATGAGGGGGTGTGAAGTTGGAGATACGAAAAAGTGAAGGGGTATGCCTAGATACAAAATGATCGTACCAATCCTAGGATACGAGTTCGTCAATCCCGAATGTGTTGGGTGAACTTTTGGGGAGTTGTATTGGAGTTTGGGGATACGCATTGATCCTGGAGAATATAGAACCGATCCCCAAACACTTAGCCATCTGAGAGCGGTTTTGACGAGCCAAGACGGCCATACTTACACGACCCCATCTGGGCTTGATTCTTGGGTGTTTTGGCAACACTTCTAAGTCGTTTAACCACGCGATGCACCAAATCGTGTGAGCCTGGACTATTTCTGGTAGCCGGACCAAAAGGCATATATATATATATATATATATATATATATATATATATATATATATATATATATATATATGGGAAAGTCTGTAGGGACACAAAATTAAACACACAAGATCTTAACCACTAGATCTCCCCATGATTTGCACCTCTCATGTAAAGATTAAAGAATCCAATAGTCAGGATTTTATGTTTAGAGTTGTGTGTTTTATTTTGTGGGAAAGTCTGCAGGGACACAAAATATTGACACAAAATTAAACATACAAGATCTTAACCACTAGATCTCCCCATGATTTGCACCTCTCATGTAAAGACAAAAGAATCCAATAGTCAGGATTTTATGTTTAGAGTTGTGTGTTTTATTTTGTGTCCCAATAGCCGCCCCCTATATATATATATATATATATATATATATATATATATATATATATATATATATATAGAGAGAGAGAGAGAGAGAGAGAGAGAAAGTCTATATGGACATAAAATTTTGACATAATAGGTAACACAGTAAATCTATACCATTGGATTATACCATGAACTACACTCCTTTGTATAAAGACAAAATGATCAAGGTTCCATGTCTCTCAATTTATGTTTGGTTTTACCTTGTGCAGTTAAAACACTTAGTGGATCCAATGCGGTGTAGATTCAAAAAGTCATAGCAAAGATAAAGCGAGGAAATAACAGGATATAGCGGATGACTCTAAAATAACATATTTAATTCATTAATAATGTTATTACGAATGTAAAACGGTAACTAAATGAAAAAGTAGCACTCTGTTTAACTATGATTAATACATTCTTAATTTTAAACCAAAAAAAAGTGCAAATGCCTATAAATAAACGTAAACCGCTAATTAACTTAATTTAATTTGATAGAATATAGAGTAGTTTTATTTTTAAAAATATATATTAAAAATATTCAATTAAAATATCTAACTTCATAATTTTTATAATGCATAGATGTCATTTTTCAATTCGTTTGTTTTATCAAAAATAAAGCGGGAATAGCGTAATATAACAGAAATAACTGGATATATCGGAAACATCGAAGCTTAAAGCGGAGAGACCATGTTACAGGCTATTTGGGAAAAGCGTAGCTATGATAATCCGTTACAAGATATAACGAAGTTGTAGCTGGGTAATAGCGGGCATTAACTGCACATTACCATGATCTTACCATAAGAAGAAAAAGATAAATAACATAATAACAAAATTTACATGTTCAAACACTTGATTCCTTGGCTGATCACTACTCAAGACCTTCCCTTCACAAACTCTTCGCCAAATATTTCTCATCATTAGAGACACAATGCGATCATAAAAGAAAATGTAAAGACCGCAAACATTTCTCATCATTAGACACACCATGCGAATTTTAAAAGGAAAATGACTTTAAAGAAATATAGCTCTGTCCATGCAGAAAACGTCATAAACTATAATAAATACCAGCATCGAGTTCCACAAAAAATCAAACATTTGCATCCTACATGTTTATTCTATATGAAGCCCAAAAGAAATAAAAAATAAATGGATAAATAAAAGAAAAGAAAAAAAGCACTAAACTGCAAGCAATGGTTAAATATTCAGCCAAGATTTCTCTCTAAAATGGACGCAGATGAGATGAGACTTTCATTATAAACACACATGTTATGATATTGTTCTCTTCTGTACACGAAAGATACGCTTGATTTTTCAATATCATAGAAAGCAAAGACCCCGATGTCAGAAATATACCACAAAATTACTCCGTTGCGAACGACGACTGGACTAAACCTGCGTTTACAAACAACGTGTTCGACATACGCACCCTGAATACGAATCCTTTCCCATATGAGATTTTCATGGTCTTTCAAAACCCATAACTCCATGCAACGGGGCCACTCATCCGAATAACCCATTTTAACCGAAGCTACAATGCATAAACATCCATCGAAGTCTACTAGAGAGACAGAGCTTTCAAACCTCTCAGGAAAACCTTCTGGTTTCTTTATCACATTAACAGTTTCAGTGCTAACGTCAAACGAAACGACAGCGTTCTCTTCATACAATGGCCAAAGGATCCAATGTATGGCTTCATTCACGACTACAGGAACAGGATTAAGGAACCAATTACTCGGAGCTGGCAACAAACAAGGACACTGTCTCCATGAATACGTGCTCCCATCAAATACTTCACAGAATAGTTTTGAAGCTGGCACAGTTGGGTTTTCACGACGGTAGGTTCTCACAATTTTGTACTCCCCAGTTGAAGCAATTTTCACCAATGCAACAGCTGTGATTGCATATCCTCTTTTTAAAGGTGGAAGTACTACAACTTCCTTGATGCTAGGGTTCATCAAGTAAGTGGTCCTAAGCCCATATATGCATATCAAACCATCACAGGAATTTGATATCTCATAGAAGCCATCTTCGTATAGTGGCGTTATGTCAAACTCATGAATTCCATTTGCAAAATACTGTATCGAAAGCTTTCGTCCTCGATAATGATTAAGAGCGGCTATGATGCCAAGTTCACGTACATTAGGCTTGTTCATCTGCATGTGTTGTTGAATAAAATGTTGCTCGTGAGTGTGAGAATACCAAAACCTGCAGACAGACCTCAGTTTCAAGATGGATTTTACGGGAAGCCTTGCAAGTATATCAACGGTAACATCATCAGGGATTGACCTTGCATCCTTGCACTTGCTCTCTTTCAGGGTGCGCATTGGCCTGGACTGTAATTTGAAAATAGCATGGTCATCAACAGCTCTTTGCATGAGATCAAACTGTTACATTACTACAAGTACAGGGTTATGGTCCATTCACAACCAAAGAAAACTTACCATTATTTGAATTTGCTAGTCAGTTTTTGATATAAGCACTTTTGGTTAATTCTTTTGCTCCATTCACAACCTATTTAAGAATGGTATTTGTCAATCTTAAAAACATTTCTATTCTTCCGGAATCTAACTTAAAGGATTGGAAGAAAAAGTATTGGTTGTCCATGACTGCATGGATCTAGACGTTGAATGCGGGACGTATGCACCCTTCTCTCTTATGACTGAAATTCTTCTAATGTTGTGAAAACTTAGAAAGGTAGGAAGGACCGTTTGAACTGTATGAGCGAAATGATCATAAAGCTGAAAATGATAACTAACGCTAAAAAGTTTGTTGCTAAGGCTGGAAAACATTTTGCCAAAAACGACAAGGTGGAAATAATCATACTTCTGCAACTCTTGGTTTCCGTGAAGTACCAAAGTAAATGGAACACAAGACAGTACATTATGTAATGTCTAGAATCACTTCAATATTAACGTTGTTTAAGCTTGAGTTGTCTGATGATTTTCTCATGCATTTGGCACCACTTTCTGTTCTCTCATAGTACAATCAGTTCGAAATCAATTGTAACTGTCAAACAGAGAAACAAGATCTTAATGGGCTGTCTGCAAATGTGTTGCAATAGAAAGTCTTAATGGGAAGTCTGCAGATGTGTTGCAATAGAAAGAGATGTCCAGGCCTATAACATGCTCAAATTCGGACACTACCTTGCACACATTTCCCGTAAAAATAGTATCGGATGAGATTATAAGTGTCATGAGTTGAAGTGGACATGTACAACTTAAATCCCTGAAGATTTTACCGGTCTGCTAAGTTCTTTGAGTGTGTGTGCATACATTGAAAAAAAAAAAATCTTAATAGACCATTGTATTGTGTGCAAGGAGAATTGAAGAAATGCTCATTCGACATACATCTCTAAGGGCGAAGACAAAAAAATAGAATGAAAGAGGGATAAAGAAACGGTTAGCCGTTGGGTACAAAAGAAACAACAGAAGAATGATGATGGTCATTTAGAAGTTTTGACATTTAAAGAAAGCCTTTACCAAATATCACGCAAGGCATGTCAGAAAAGGTATCTCTTCTTTGGTCCATTCAAAGGTAAATTTAGCTTCCACACCTAGAAACACTTGGTCGTTAGATTTCACTACCACTATTCACATAAGTGTTTCTATGCAAGGTTGCCTAAGCTGCAAAAATCCAGCTAACTTTGAAATATACGTACTATGGGGGTGATGAAAAGTGGATGAAAGAAAACACTATCAGACAATTAAGTTGTTATTGATAACTCATCGTTATTGAGATATATTTGATACTTCAGTTACCGCCATTTATATGGAATTTGTTTTTCTATTTCTAGGTTGGAACAATCAAATTATTCTTGTTTCATTTGAAAATAATATGTTTTATCAATAAATTCAACTCTTTTGTAAACTGATTCCCATATTTTTTATGACAACTTATATATGCTTGATGTTAATACCTCTTCCAGGGAAACTTTAAGTAGAATCACAAGGTACTAAAAGAAAATTTAAAGAGAACTCAACCACATTATGCTAAAGTGCTTAGATCATATATCTACAAATAGTCAAAGGCTTGTGTAAGACTGTATTTGGGAAGTCCTTGATTTTTCTGATTTTGGTGTCTATGAGAGTGTATCAGGGAAACAGACGAAACATAAGAAGTTAAGTCCTAATAAAGTAACATACATCTTATAATTTTTTTTCTTATAATTTATTGATACAGATATTTATGAGTCATCCCTTGAGCCATCATTGGTCAACAACTTAACAATATTTTATAACATTCATAAACGGCTATTCAAGATATGACTGTCTATTTCTTATTCAATATACTAAATAATTAGATTTGGCCTTCCAAAATTAACCCACAATCCTATATCTGTATTTTTACATAACGTGAAGTTTATAAAAAATAAAGTGTATGATTTGGAGTCCATAGTACCATATTTATAATAGTGCAGCTTTTTAACTTAATCCTTCAGTAAATTTATTTAAGTATATACACAATATTTACATGACAATTGTACCTCAAGCCTTGGAATATTTTTATTTTAGAATTGAATAGTTCAACCACGTGTAGGTAAGATAGCAACGTGCATTCAAATTTCACTTATGTGGCCCCATACGGAATATTTCCGACTATCATTCATCAAGTAACATATGTGGTCTGGGTATCCAGCATGAGCCATATGTTACGTGGTTGAACCATTCACAGTACAATCGGTTCGAAATCAATTGTAACTGTCAAATAGTGAAACAAACTCTTAATGGGCTGTCTGCAAATTTGTTACAATAGAAAGTCTTAATGGGCTGTCTGCAAATGTGTAGCAATAGAAAGAGATGTCCAGGCCTATAACATGCTCAAATTCCGACACTACCTTGCATGCATTTCTCGTAAAAATAGTATCTAATGAGATTATAAGTGTCATGAGTTGAAGCGGACATGCACAACTTAAATCCCTGAAGATTTTATCGGTCTGCTAAGTTCTTTGAGAGAGTGTGTGTGTACATTGAAAAAAAAAAAATCTTAATAGACCATTGTATTGTGTGCAAGGAGAATTGAAGAAATGATCAATCGACATACATCTCTAAGGGCGAAGACAAAAAAATAAAATGAAAGAGGGATAAAGAAACGGTTAACTGTTGGGTACAAAAGAAACAACAGAAGAATGATGATGGTCATCTAGAAGTTTTGACATTTAAAGAAAGCATTTACCAAATATCACGCAAGGCATGTCAGAAAAGGTATCTCTTCTTTGGTCTATTCAAAGGTAAATTTAGCTTCCACACCTAGAAACACTTGGTCGTTAGATTCCACTACCACTACTCACATTGGTGTTTCTGTGCAAGGTTGCCTAAGCTGCCAAAATCCAGCTAACTTTGAAATATACATACTATGGGGGTGATGAAAAGTGGATGAAAGAAAAGACTATCAGACAATTTAAGTTGTTATTCATAGCTCATCATTATTGAGATTTATTTGATACTTCAGTTACCGCCATTTATATGGAATTTGTTTTTCTATTTTTACGTTGGAACAATCAAATTATTCTTCTTTCATTTGAAAATAATATGTTTTATCAATAAATTCAACTCTTTTGTAAACTGATTCTCTTAATGTTTATGATAACTTATATATGCTTGATGTTAATACCTCTTCCAGGGAAATTTTAAGAAAAATTACGAGGTACTAAAAGAAAATTTAAAGAAAACTCGACCACATTATGCTAAAGTGCTTAGATCATATACCTACAAATAGTCAAAGGCTTGTGTAAGACTGTATTTCGGAAGTCCTTGATTTTTCTGATTTCGGTGTCTATGAGAGTGTATCAGTGAAACAGACAAAACACAAGAAATTAAGTCCTAATAAAGTAACATACATCTTATAATTTTTTTCTTACAATTTATTGATACAAATACTTATGGGTCATCCCTCGAGCCATCATTGGTCAACAACTTTAACAATACTATTTTATAACATTCATAAACTGCTATTCAAGATATGACTGTCTATTTCTTATTCAATATACTAAATAATTAGATTTGGCCTTCAAATTAACACACAGTCCTATATCTGTATTTTTACATAACGTGAAGTTTATAAAAAAACAAAGTGTATGATTTGGAGTCCATAATACTGTATTTATAATAGTGCAGCTTTTTTACTTAATCCTTCAGTAAATTTATTTCAGTATATACACAATACTTACATGACAATTGTACCTTAAGCCTTGGAATATTTTTATTTTAGAATTGAATAGGTCAACCACGTGTAGGTAAGATAGCAACGTGTATTCAAATTTCACTTATGTGGCCCCATACTGAATATTTCCGACTATCATTCATCAAGTTACATATGTGGTCTGGGCATCCAGCATGAGCCATATGTGAAATTCAAATATGCAATGTTATTTGTGACTAAGCCTACCTGAGGTAGTGTTTAAAGTGAGGTTTTTTTGCCCCTAAAGATTTAGGTTATAATTAATTGCCATGCAAAACTATAAATTAACAGTAAAGCAGAATAACCTTTAGCACTCGCATTGATTCTAAAAGTCTCTTTTGTTTAGTTTTATTTTGATATTTTATCTTTTAGCCTTCAAATTTGTCAATTTACATTATTTTGCTATATAAACATCCCTCGCGATTTTACAATCTGATGTGTATATATTATTATATTTAAGGAATTGGAATATATTTGAAGAGCTGGTTTCAGATAGGAGTGCATGAAAGTAAGCAATCCATGTACCAGAACCTTAGGATTTTTTTTTTTTTTTTTTTTTTGAAACTTTTTAATCTTTCTTTTGTCTTTTTCAAACCTTTATTTTACTTTGACGGAAGATTTTAACTCCTTTTTTTTAATTATTTTTATTTCTTATTTCTTATATTTTATTTTTGGGTTCCACGTCTAGCCAACCCTAACTTGTTTGGGATTTATGGCTTAGTTGTTGTTGTGTATATATTATTATATTTAAATTTTTATATAATTATTTACAAATAATTCATTGATTACCTTTTAACATTTTATATTCAAGTCTACATATTTGAGTAAATAGCATAATTCATAATTTAAAACTTTTTAAATGAATTCAATTAACTAGTGTTTATTAATATTTCTAATAAATACTAAAGAATGACAATTTTAATATGAATACTACTGTTATACCAACCAAAATGGTAAAATTAATCTTTTATTCGACTATGATATAAATCGCAGTAAACAAAGATAACGAATTCATTTTGTCATTCATTTATCTCAATAAATTTATCATAATATATCATAATAATATTAAAAATTAAGGTAAAAATTACAAATTCATTGAATTAAGATACATAAGTCGCACAACATACAGATATACATAAACACATAACTTTTGTAAAATACCATCTTTATAGATGTCAAAATATATTGGTGTCCCTTCTTAAGAATATGTTTAGAAAACCACTCTTACTTTTAGTTTTCGGGTAAACTAGAAATAGTTGCAGTAAAAACTGTTAATATTTGCACTTCTGCAAAAAATCTTTTATTGCTTATAGGAACATGCGATTAACTTCATAATTTTTTTTAGAAAACAACCAAAAAATTTATCAACAAGTATAATGCATACAAAATTGTGCTTTTTAACTATAAATACCTTAATTTTGAAACTTCTGTAACATTTTACAAAACCCATCAATTACCTTTTGTTATTTTACATTTAACTCCATATATTTTAATTAATCACACAATCTTCAAACAATTTGAAAAAAATCAACAAACTGTCATTTGATGATTTGTCTAATGGATCATAAAAATATAAAAATATCAATATTTGTATCATATACTTCTACAAGAACGTTATAAAATTTATTTAGATATATAAATCCATTGATCACATAACATAATTATATATGTAAACAATGATTAATTTATGATTCAATTTATGTCAATATATTGCATTAAACAATAGAATCCTTTTTTAATGTCAAGTATCAACATTTTGAAAATTTTACACTTGTTTACAAATCCATCTCAGTATCACATAATTTTGTATATACGTCAATATATTTTAATTAATAATGTAATATTGGATTTAACTATTCAAATAAATTCAATCAATAGATATTTGTTAATTCCATGGTTTGAGATTTCAGCCGAGGCGTCGAACTCCAATCATTCTGGTCTGGTTCCAATGCTCACCAGACCGCAATCCACTTAATTCCGTTCTGTTCACTAAAAAAAACCAGTTTGCGTATCTTGAAGCAAAGCGTAACTCGAGCTTAACATCGCATGCGGTGTGGACTTACTGGCGGGGCGATGACAAAAGAAGACTTATCTTGACATTTAAGGCTTGTAAATATGGGTTGATTTAATAAAAAGCAAAAGAAACTATATCTTTGATGAAAGCGAAATGAATTGGAGTTAAAATTAAGAATTGTAGAGAAAATAACATGAGTTTTGACTTGTAGAATTACAAATGTAGAAAATACAAGTCCATTTCCAGTTATAATTATTTGCTCTTATTAAAAATTTTGTTATCAAATTAGAGTATATATTTTAGTTTATTTTAATATTCAACATTTAGTGTTGAATTTAGCTCTTTATGTAAAAAAAACATAAGAATTTCCAAACCGGAATTAAAAAGGAATTTTCGAATTACCCAAATTGGACCAAAATTTCAAAAACTATAATGACCGAAATAGAAACAGAAAACAAAATTTGGAGCCTTGGTTAATTCATCAAATAAATCCTGAAATATGACAATTTACATACATATGTGTATGTTTCATATTTAAAATTGATTCATTTTCATTCAAATATAAATACACATGAATCAAACATGTCTACTATTATTAAAGAGAATTCAATGAATAAGATTTTCATGGTGTCTTCTGAAAATTTCGAAAGTACCCGTATCCATTAAAGGAGTCTCACCGTTGGTTAGCAACCTCGACCACTATCTACTTTCTGATTACCCATCTACGGAATTTTACTATCACTTTGCCGCCAAGGTCACCAACAAACCAACTAGAGCATTGTAGCTATCAAAACCATTGCTTTTACAACACATAACCGTTCACTCATTTTTATATTAAATAAAGCTAAACATATCTAACTATTAGATGCAAATACGTGCATTTTATACTAATCATAACATGCATAAACAACATTATTGAATTTTATTAATTATTCATTAATCTCAATATATTCATCATATATTGATTATAAAAAAATTTAGCTTCAAACATCTGTATTCTAATATTTATGTTGTTTATAACCCTTAAAATTTTCCTAATAGGTTAGGTTTGAATAAATCTTTTTAAATTGCTTATAAAATCTGAAATTTAAACTATTTAATAATATCCGTAAACTGTTTTTTTATTCTTCTAATAAACCCTATAATATATTTTACTTATATATGAAGAGAGCACGAAGATCAACTCTCTTTGTTTAACATCGTTTGTAACCCTTGACATCAGACATTAATTTTTTATTTAAATATTTGGTCCATATGACATAATAGACAAAAAAGTATTTAAATAGAAACTTATGACTGATATTAAGAAGTTACAAAATGATGCTAATAAAAAACAGCTATTGATCCTAGGTCATATATGCACACTCACTCTTTCACAAAACAGTAAGAAAAAAAATCATTCAACTAGAAAGATATATAGATCACATGCATTAATTATGTACAGAAACAATAATGAAAAAGTTAATTTGTAAATTAGTTCCAATAATTTATCTCAAAAATTTTATAAGTGCATTACAAAAGTCTGTTTTTAACTTCAAATTAAATTTGCATTGAGCACACATTTTTTTATGAAATCATTCTCAATTCTTTCATACTATTTATCTTTAGATCGATATACTTAAATTAAGAATCAACATATTTATTGAAAAATTAGTTAAATAATATTTGTTAGTTCATTTAAAATCATAAAAATATGTCAATTTCAACATGAATATCATATACATGCTAACAAGAATAACGAAATAGATTTTTACATGAATGTAAAGATATATAAGGTATATAACACAAATTATATATAAACAATCATAATAGTTTAATTTATAATACATTTATTCGTTGAATTTATCGTAAATTGCATAATAAAGTTCTAATTTTAACACTGAATAAAAGTATTAAATATTGCATTTTACAATATTACTATATGCAATGCACTGGTTACACACTAGTATTATGTAGACAATAAAACGTTTCAATATACTAAATGACTAAATAAAAAAATGTTGCACTATTATGCATTTGGGCTTATGTTTCTCAATTATACTTTATTTTCCATAAACCATTTTCTTGATCGATAGAGAGACCTAGAATCGTGTGATAATTTGGAACGATGGATCTAACTTAATTTTTTATTCAATATTTCAAATGGATGCGGATACATTTTCGTATTTGTGTTTACTATCGTCTAATTTATTCTAGATTAAATCATTATAAATAATATATCGTAATTAGGGTTTGATAATTGATCACATCTAGAATCCATAACAGATGTTTTTGTAATACGCAAGCATTCTTAAAATAAGATTACATTTATAAAAAATGCTATTGTTAATCATACACATATATATTGTGCTTCTAAGATGAAATCATGATGCTTCTATGCAAAAATGGCTCGATTCTCGCTAAAAATGTAGATTCAAGCTTAAAAGACTAACCAATATTGGTCATTAATATTTTAATGAATCAATCAAAAACTCTACATATTTTGTTTTGATGAGTAATATTTTAATGTTATAATGAACTTAAAAGATCGACAAATAAGGGTCCATTTTGTTTTGAGTTTTCATTCTGTGTTTTCAACTTGTATAAGGTAGTAAGGTACCCAAAAAATGAGATATATTTTTAATCAATTTTTAGCCATTACAATAATGGATGGACAATAGAGACAATGAAATGTTTTTCATTCTTTTTTTATGTTCCAAAATGCGAAAATCAAATAAAATTGTTTTCTATTTTCGATGCTGATTTCATTTCATTTTTCAAACTTGCTTATTTTTCAACAACACATAAGAAATGAGCATTTTTGTTTAGGAAAAAAACAAATAATTTTAAAAGGGTAAACCAAATGGAGATTAAGCTTCTTCAAACGAAACAAACTTATAATGAAACAATAATGCTTCGTAAAAAAGAGGTATCGAAATTCTTTTGAAAAGAGTCAACTTTTTCAGTAAAATATTATTTTTTTGGAAAAAAAACTTCTTGAAACAGTCAAGCTTCGAAAAAAATATCAAATCTTTTTGTAGGGTTAGTAGATAAACCCAACTTAGGGGTGCGCGTTATTTGGTTATACCAAATAAACCAACTGAACCAATTTACTTTGGTCGGTATGGTTCGGTTTTGAAATTAGATTAGTTTGTAATTGGTTTGAAAAAAATATTAAGTTTGGTTATCAGTTTAACCAAATTAACCGAACATTTAATTTATTTTCAAAATTATCGATAGGATCGTAAGTAAATTTTAATCATCATATATGTGTCAAAATTACTTTTGTGAAACATAAGAATCATAAATAATAATATGTTAATCATATATTTATGATTTATATCAAATTATAGTTAATATTATGAACATAACGTCTAAAATAATTTTAGTTTGGTCAAATCGGATAACCAACCAAACCAACCAATCTTAATTTGGTTGGTTTGGTTTGGTTTTCATTTCTATCAGTTTTAGTTTGGTTTGAAAATTTTTATAATCGGATAAACTAAACCAACTAAACGCTCACCCCTAACCCAACTTGACAGCCTCTAACCAGATCAAGGTTTATTGAACCAGATTTGTTCAATCTGGACAATTACGTTTAAAATTCTAGTATTAATCCAAGCATGGAATGATTTAGTAAATGATGTGCAATGTATAACATATATATGTAAACTTTTTTTTTCTGATTCATCTTGCATCCTTTAGGTTTGGTCAGGTATTCGAAGAATTTTGTGTCGCTCAATTTAAGTACCGTTCGCCGGGATTTCCACCAGTTACCTATAAATTCCCCCTTCCCTCTTCCTCACCAAACCCGAATTAACCTCCTTTCCTCTTCAATCTTATATTTTTCCACTCGTGATTACACTTTCTTGGAAAAAAAAATAGTTTTCTACACGGTTATGCTTATTTTTTAGTTCTTCACAACATATTTTCCCAAATTATTTTGATAGCTCTAAAATTTTGTCTTTTCAGTTTTATGAATCATTCCATCAGTTCCACTTTGTCCACATATATGCAGTTAAAGCTCCGCAAAATCCCCGCTATATCCCGTAACGCCCTTCAACTGCAACGCTATATCAATTTAGCCCCGATGAATAGTAGATCCGCTTCTAGCCCCGCTATTTTCCGTTATACCCACTAAATCAAGGCTTTTTAGCATCCGCTTTAGCAGTATTAATACACAAAGCTTAATTTGGTTAGTTCTCTTTTTAATAAATTCAGTACAGTTAGTCTAAAGAACTAAATTTAAGGAATAAGTCTCCAATACATGATAGAAATCTATTATAACCAATAAATCTAATGTACATAACCATCGTACTGTTTGATTTTGTTACATAAGATTAGTTAATATTGATTTCTTTCACACACATAATGTGAGAATGATAATTAATTAATTTTTAAACATTTGGTTTTGCAACTAATGAACCTTTTCGTGTCTCCGCTATATCCCACTATTTCCCGTTTTATCCACGCTACACCTTTTTGTACCTCCACCGCTATAGAACCGCTAAGCGCTTTAACTGCATAGGTCCACGTCTATAGCGAACTGAACATATGAATGCACAACAACGTTCATTGATATTTGCGTCAATGACCATAGCTTAAAGGGAAGCCATCGATCGCTTTTGGCCATTGTTGCAGCGGAATTCGATTAAAGATTCAACGATAGCTGATTTGAAAAGCAGACGAAGAACAAGTAGGATAATCTGATTGTGTGTTCAGTTTGATTGTGTGATCAATTTGATTTGCTGGTATTAGTTAAAAATTGTGTTGTTCTGGCTAAATGTTTTATTACAAATTATTAAACACATTTTATACTGGTAAACAAATGATTAATTAAGCATAAAACAATAAAAAAATACCCCGATTAGATGCCACGTTTAAATGCTCCATTCACAACCGTAAACACATTTCTCATTTAACTTTTTAACCCATTAAAATGCCTGGTTTAACGTTTACCCCATTAAAATGCCTCGTTATCGCTTAGCGCAAATACACCCTTAGTGGGAATAAGTAAATTTTCTCTTGAGACAATATTATTTTTTCTCTAAAGGAGCCAAATGTGATGTGGAACAAAATTCAAATTATTCAGAAAGTATCTGAATTTATTTGGTAGAAAAAATATCAAACAGCTAGCCAAAACAGCAATTGTTCTAGAAATAATCAAGCATCTTCGAACAAAAACATGTTTCTCCTAAAGAAACATACCAACAGACATCCAATATTCCAAGGAAAATGAATTTATTTTGGAAAAAAAAAATCCTTCTTTCCCTGAGAAAATCCAACCATCTGGAAGAGATACATTTTTTGAAAATGTACACACATTTTCCGAAAAATAATCTGCATTATTTACGTAATTCAACTAAAAGAAAAACTATAAGCGAAATCAACTGGTCTAAAAACAGTGGTTTTCCGTGATCACCTAATTATTATTTTCAAACACCTTCTGAACATATTAAACACATGGATCTAGCTAATTCTAATTCAAAATCGTATATCCTTGTGTAATATGATAAAATCCAAATCATAGCTATAGCTAGTACCTGATTTTTTGCAGGCAAGATTCCTTGGTTAAAATAAAAGCAGAAAGGCCTACTGTTGCCGTAACATATCAGATGACGAGGAACACGACGACGAATATCTGCACGCCTTTTCAAATGATTTTCAGGTAACCAAAGAGCATATGGCTTCTGATGAGTGTTTGGAAAAGCCATGTTTTTTCCTTGTGTTTCTAGAATACGATGAATAATTTTGAATAAATCCTAAAGGACCAAGTCCATTGCAACCATAATATCAGCCTAATTTACAAACCATAATATCAGCCTAATTTACGGCAACAGGCCCATGGCTCGTGGAAACCATAATATCAGCCTAATTTACAAACCATAATATTAGCCTAATTATGGAGACTACCAAAGTCCCTTTGCTTATTTAAAACGGCCATAGGCCCATGGCTTTATTTTAATAATGCAGTATCTCGTTGTTTCCAAATCTCCAAGAAGGCTCAGCTCTCTGTGGAAGCCCTCTGTCTCGTCTTCAAGTACTCTACCAGACTACCAGGGCCGGCTCTGAAGTTACAGAGGCCCAAGATAAAAAAAAATTTGTACAAAATGTTGTAAGCAAAAATTCAGTTTGGAGACACCAGAAGCATGCAGCAGCAAGACTCGAACTTTGGATGTTTAAATGCCGGGCTAGATGCTCAACCATCGAACTACCTACTTCAACATGTTGTACTGGGCAAACTAGTTTTTGTATAGAAATTTTATAAAAGTTGAGGGCCTTAGACGACCGTCTAGGTTGCCTTGGGCCAGGGTCGAGCCTTTACACTACCACCAATCTAAAGCACGATGGATTGCTCAATTTGATATTTGTTGTACTTTGGACACTACTTAGTGCCCATTGTGAGCTTATGGGGACTGAAGGACTTCAACTCGCTCTTCTGTGCTCAATTCAAAAGCCAGAACCGCAAACTTTTGGTATACAGTGTAGCATCCAAAAATGAAATTAATACCTCGTTGTCGCTATGTCTGATAGATAGAAGCCCCGCGACGGTCTGCTCTTTTTTGTTAACAACCAAAATGGATGCTAACACTCCAAAAGGTGTATTAACAACTTCACAACTATCAAAAACAAGGTTAAGAGCATAAATGTGAAGAAAATAATAAAGTAGAGAGCAATTTATAGTGGTGCGGCCTTAGTTTTTGGCCTACGTCCACTTTGAATGCAAGTTTTATTATTTTCTCCATTATAAGGTACATAATTGATTTCATTTTATATATTTCTCTATATCTTTTACAATAATTCTCTCGTTATTCTCTACAATCTCTCGATTCCTCCGTAGAATTTCTTGAATCTCACTAGTAGCAGAGATTATTGAAGTCAATCTTCGATAATCGTGAACGGTGATGATCTTCGATGATTTCTCGATGAGGTTGATACTGGAGATGCTTAAGTTATACTTGATGAAGTTTTAATGGAGTTAGATAAGTTTGAACAATGTCGAAGATAAAAAATGGCAGCCCTTCGGGAGGAGAAAATTCGGTCCCATTAATATGTGAGGGGGTGGAGTATTTATAGGCGAAGTTACGAGTGGTGTAGACGCTTCTGGATCGGTCATCGAACATTTTCGCAATCATTATGTTGCGATACATATGCATGGATCAGATGGAATGACTCATATGTTTATGCCACATTCATGCTTATAACCCATCCATCATATTCACCCGACCTGGATACGAGCGATCCAGACCAGATTATGCGGACACGATCTATACCTTTGTATAACGATCCATTGATGGATCGTATCGCCTTGACCCAATGCCTTATGATCTAGGCCTTTTAATTCTCCATCGATCCATGCTTGTTTAATGACCCGATCAATGCTTTTCATCATGCTCAGAGCTTGGACGATCCATGATTCCTAATGGATCTATCGTGTGAGAACCGACCCGATCTGTCATTTCCGCGATCCAACACTTACGCAATTTAAAGCCTTATTCTTGAATCACGTTAAAGAATGGGATTACATTTGCCCCTCGAAGCTTATTTTTTTGGAACAAAAGATGGGCTTCGAAATGAGATAATATGAATGGCATTTTGATGGATTGTGGATACCTTACTGACGGATCATGAATTTGTGCATTTGAAGGGTCGGTCTGTCTAAAATACAATGGATCGTAGTGGACCCGTTAAGTGGGTCACATTCAGCCCATTTGATGGATCGCGATGGCCTTTTTTTGAATCACTTTATATCTTTTTTTAGATCCATATTTTCTTTACTTCCATTTGTTCATGCTGAAAACAGTTTAATGGCGAAAAACTCTTCTTGAGAAAAATTTCTTCAATCAATACTTGCTACTTCGGTGCCGATCAAATCCGCCACCGTCTGCCCAAATCTAACCGTCGTCAATCGCCTGATATTTAATTCGAAGCTCAATAATCATCTTCATCTCGATTATGCCCAATTCGAACCAATTCGCTGTCTGTTTCCTCTAAATCCGGTGAACTTTGACATCGTCGAGCTCTTTCAACTTCTTGCAATCAGAATCTGATCATCTGTCTTCACCATAGGTGGCGGCTTTTTAATCTTCGTGTTAAGTTGAACTCTGGCATGTTAATTATTTTTTAGGGTTCATAGGGCATTTTCTTTTTTGAAATGATGTATGAATTTTGGTGTTGGCTGTATATTTTGATCATCGAATCAGCTATGGTGATTCAGGATTGAAGTATTTGAATATGACCATATATTATTATTATTATTATCGATCGTATGCATTGGTTTACTTATTGATCTGTACTTCGGTAATGTGTGCTTCGATATTGAATTCGGCAAATTCATTTGAGTTGAGTGTTCATGAGATGGTGATGAATTGATTGAATATGACTTGATTGTGTGAATTTGTCAAATTTTACTATTGTTGATGCTAAATCGATCCTTTCATCTTGGATCGCTCGTGAATTTCTTGTGTAACAACTTTTCGATGTGTTGATAGTTGCAACTTATATATTGGCAACATTTGATTGCCTTTGATTCTTGCATGACAACTTGTATTTCATATGCATTAACTCAATCTTCATGATTTAATGTTAACATGCGATTTTCCTAATGGATCGCGCCTAGAATTTGTCCATAACTTTGGTGGATCGGGTGCTCACAGCCCATAATGGATCAGAGGTTCACGGTCTATGATGGATCGGATGTTCGTGATCCATTCATGGGTCACGCACTTATGATCCATTCATAGATTGCTCATTCACGATCCATTGGTGAATCGCATGCCTTAGAGATCTTTTGGTTGTTGAGTTTTCTGAAGCGAACCAAGTTTTGAAAAGTGATTAACAACTTGAACTTGCCCCTTATGACTCGAACATGCCTTTTCACTGCTAATCGACCTGTAATAACAAGAATACTTACGCGTTTTCGGGCGAATATTTTGTCGTCGACTGCCCACATCAACGATAGATTAGTTTGATCATTAAAAATGAACTACTGCGAATTTCCTAACTTAAATTGAATGACGTGCCTATACAGAATCATTTCGTTCAACCATATATAACTTATCGACCTCGCCTGCATAGATACGACATTCTAATTTGAATTCGCAACGATGCTTGAGATCAACTAATCTACACATGCCAGCTGTAGATTTCAAGCTTCACTTTTTAATGACTTGTATAATTTTGTACAACACTTCTCACTTAGGAAATGTGCACCTATAATTTATTTAAAAACATGATTTTAGTTTAACACTTCACACTTAGGAAATGCGCACCTGTAATATATTTGGAAACACGATTTCATGTGTAGAATGGATACCTGACAGAAGGTTCGTCATCATTCTGAAGAAACAACTACTTTAGCCTAAGTTAGAGCTTCTACTCAGGCTCTTGAAACTATAACGAATGCAGCTCCCAGGTCGAAAGTGAACCAGCCTGTTCATGTTCCTTATCCTCTTGGCAAACCTCCATCAGAGAGATGCCCTACAATGCTTACTTATCTTACTTTCAGGCAATTATGCACTCAATTTAGCATTCCTGAAGCTGACGCGAGATTACCGGGAAAGTATGAATTTGCCGATCTTCCACCCTTTGGCTTTGTAGCAATTAACTGTCATATGTTAATGAATGGAGTCGTTCCTCCTTTCAATCCAGTTCTACAGATGGTCTTTCGACATTTAGTGATTGCCCCTTTTCAGCTACACCCGAATGGCTATGCCATTTTAATTGGGCTTTGTGTGCTTTTATGAGGACAAAGCGCTGTATGCCTACTCTTTAGGACATCTGATATTTATATGTTTTCAAGAGAAGGAAAGAACACCCTTCTGTTATCTTTGTCGAAGGCGCTCGAAATCGCAAGCTTATCCTTGATTTATCGGATAACGCTTAGGGATTTTTGAATCAATTCTTTTATGTTAGATGCCCAGACAACTTTTATGGAATCTAGATGAAAGGAGGTGAACATATTTGCTCAGAGCTCTTTATCCAGTTCTTTCTAAGTCTAGATCATTAAATCTTCCTTTTCTTTTGCAGAAATACCATCTCTTGTCAAGGACTCTGTTATCTCTAAGTCTATTCTTGAGAGTCTGAAAGTTGTTCCTGACTTAGAGAGGACTAAAAAGTTCTTGATTAAGGAAGATTTTCTTCGCCAATTTGAATTGCTTGACCTGTCTCGGTCTTTTCTTTCTAGAGAAACTTCTTCTACTCCTCACTCTACATCTAAAGCATCGGGTGCCCCAGCTTTTGGAGAGGATATCGCATCGAAGGATTCTATTGATGAGTCCACATTAAAGAAGTTCTCAGACCCTACTGGTAGAGCTGAATCATCTGTCCAGCCTCAATTGCCTCTCATTGAAGAGGAAGAAATTATACATCGCAAGGGAAAAGGTCCCGCGATAACTGATGAGCAGCTTAAAGAAGGATAAATCACAAATAAAAGATATTTGAATGTTGAAAGAGTTGATACCAATCCCACAATTCCAATCACATATGAGGATTACCTTTTGGATATATATGTGAGTTTGAGCGATATTAACGTTACTTCAAGCGAACTTGCTACAAGTGATATTGTAACTTCCAAATTCGCTGCATTGGTTTCAAAGATGTCTTATGAATTGGCTCTAACTCCTCGAAAACCCATCTCTAAGATTGTTGCCTCTTTGACTCCAAAAACAACGAGTGGTTCGTTACTCGATGTGTGTTAGAACACACACCACACACACTTAGTGCTTTTGATATCTTGCCTACGTTTTCTATAACACCCCTCTCGAAAAGTTAATACAAAGATCTTTTAGCACAGTGGTTAGTGCGTGGTGTTGCTTTCGAGGAGATCAGGGGTTCAAATCCCATGGGTGTCACATTTGGTATTAGTGCCTATACCCAGCCGGAATTGTGTGTGTAATACTGCGGATATCGGTCGGTGCAGTGGTACTGATGCGGGTTACATGCACAACGCCTGGGTAATGAGTGATATGAGCCAACGAGGACGTTGGGCTCTTTAAGGTGGGCAGTCTGTAACACCCCTCTCGAAAAGTTAATACAAAGATCTTTTAGCATAGTGGTTAGTGCGTGGTGTTGCTTTCTGGGAGTTCGGGGGTTCAAATCCCGTGGGTGTCACACTTTCTGTCCTGCCCTAATGCTTCCTGCTTTAATCACTAAATTCTCATTTTCTTTTGTTTCAGGTCAAACCATAGGTAGTTTTTATGTGGATGAATTCAACTGTTATTCGAGTTCTTATAACCCGCGGCGCTATGGACCACCTCATTCTTATTAGGAGACTGATGAACAAAGAAGAGTGAGAAAGGCTCAAGAGGAGCGGGATCGCCAGGATAGAGATAAGCGGAGAAGGAGAAGCCGTGATGATTGCCATGAGTGGGACAGATGAGAGGAGGATGAACAGAAGAAGAGGAGAGACAGGGATAAGGATCATGGTGAAATTGATTCACATAAGCATGCCAGGATAGATAAAGCTCATGTTCCTGCTGTTCAAACTTCCACAACCTCCACGAACCTTATACCTATTCCACCTCCATCTACTACTACTACTTCTTCTTCTCCTCCTCCTGTTAACATCCAGCAAATCATCCAAAGGCCTGCTTACTCTCTTGCACCATCACCTAGCGTACTTGTTGAACGGTTTCCTCACTCGTTCTTGAAAGGAGTTCATTTTAACTTGGACATAACTCCAATGGACAAAGAAGTTATGATTAAGAATCTAGAGGCGATGAAGAGAGATATCAAGAAGCTAACTTATTGGCGGAAGCTGGTTGAAGAACTCCAGAGGATCAACAAATGCAACATTGAAGCTATGCTGACCATGGAGAATGATAAAGCCGAATGGGATAAGACTTTAAAAGCTCGTGATGCTAGCATTAAATCCCTTTTCGAGAAGAACAATGAGCTAGAGACTGAAAATAAAATGCTCAAAGATGAACTTGCTGCTGCTACCTCTTCTCACAAATAGAAGGAAGTTTTGTTGACTTCTCAAGTTAAGGATGCTCATTCAGCTCAAAAGACTGTTAAGGATAGATTGGTCGTGGAGTAGCAAGCACACACTAGTCTACAGGAAAAGACTACTTCTCAAGAGTTAGAAATTTCCTCACTGAAAGCCCGAATGGAGGAACTTGAGCGAGAGAGGAATCAGGCTCTTTCGGGTAAGGCAGCTGCTGAGCACGCACATATACTAATACTAAGACTGACTTCGACTTCTGTCTATTCAGATTTTGTACTTTCAGCATCATGGGACGAGGGAGTTTATCTTTTTGTAAGACAGCTTTCAATTACTTCGGCTAAGGTCTTGGAGTCAGTTCTCGTGCAACTTGATGGTGGTGGTTATACGGTGGAGGAGCTTATTGCGCATTATCTAGATGAGGAATCTTGCGCTGCACTTGCCAAGGGAAAAGAAGAGCTTAGGAAGGAGTGTGGCTTAAAATTGGAGTTGGATCTTCTGGGGAGCATTCCCCTGACACAGTTGCTACCATTGTTGACCCTACTTCTACCGATATCAATGTTTTTGATCCCAAGGCTGATATTATGCCATCCACTGATCCCACTGCTAGTCCTGTCGAGAAGAAAGAGGCTACTGAGGAGCACCCAGAGGACGATGATGGCAAAGGTGATGACCCAGATACTTATGAAGTAAGGCTTAAAATCCCTCTCATCTCCGGTAAAACCGACATCGATCAAGTCCTGCAGTACTTAGACCTCTTATACACTCCATATGGGTACGGTGAATTTCTTGCTTATTATTCACTTGACTTAGGCCCGAACACTCTGAAGCCTTCTCTTGTTGTGCCTGAAGTTACAGGAACTGAAGCCATCTTTACTCCTTCTACCCTAGTGGCAATAACTGCTTTGATTATCACTCCTCTGCCACACAATCCTTTCTTAACACTTGCTTTTTCACCCCCGCCTCTACTTCTCAGCTTGGGTAATAATTGGAGAAGATTGGTGCTCTTGATGATTTGGATGACCCGACTTACTCACCAGGGGGAGGAATATAAGATACTGAAGATCTAGAGGAGATCCCGGAGAAAGGTGTTAAGGGCCGTTCAGGAAAATAAATCAAGTCTCCGCAAAAAAGGTGTGGGTGAAAGCGTAGTGCCCATAAGAAAACACTTTCTTCGCCTTCTCTTGACATTCTTGAGGACGATGAAGAAGCTAAAGATGAGAGCCAGCCTGCCATCACACCTCCTCCTCCGACTAGAGTTGGAAAACTCACGTTGAGGTCTGGTATCTCTTCTAAAGGAGGGAAGAAGAAGGATTGAGGCTTTTGGTTGCTTATTTTGCTTGTTTGGCTTTCTTTGACCGAATATCATGTGAGTACCGACCCTTGCCTTTGACTTTGTAAGGACTTGCTTTTAAGACTTGCTTTGATGTAATAAAATTGCTCTTGGTTGTCGTACTTTAGCTTTTGTTTTAGCTTTGTCACACTTTTTATGCATTCGCCTCTTCGTAGAGTGCAAGTCTTTTGTTTGTTGCGATGTCGTGATGAGCTTGTGGTATGTCTTGTAAAGATTGTTCCATTCCAATGTGGTTGTATTTCCCTCATACCATAGGTCACACGAATTGCATAAGCTGAATGTGATCAACTTTGCTGAGTTTCTTTGACTTTGATTACGACACTAGAAGTTTTCACTTTGTTGGCAAAGTCTTTTTGTGCTTGCCAGTATGCTGAGAGCTTCTGAACTCGCCAATTCATTAGGAAACCTAGCCTTTCTGATTGGTCTTGTACTTATTCTTAGAGAAGTTCGTAGTTCTTGTGCCCCTGGAGAGGTCTTGAGCTAAATCCAATGTTCGTCTGCTCCCACCGAGTAAATCAGGCGTTAGAGACTAGATCGGACACCCCCTTTTGGCCGGGATTTCTGCTTAATCCAATGTTCGTCCGCTCTTGCCGAATAAACAGGCATTGAAGACTAGATTGGACACCCCCTTTTGGTTGGGATTTTTGCTTTATCCAATGCTCGTCTACTCCCACCGAATAAAACAGGCATCGGAGACTAGATTGGACACCCTCTTTCGGTTAGGATTTCTGCTTTATCCAATGCTCGTTCTATCCGACCTTGTAAATCAGGCCTCAGAGGAACGAGATTGGATTCCCATGGATAGGTCTTCTACCCAACGTTTTCCCCTTCCAGCAGTGTAAATCAAGCGTCGGAGGCTAGGTTGGGAGATCCCAGACAGGACTTCCCTTTAAGCTTCGCTATGAGAGGCTTTAAGCTTTGCTATGAGAGGCTTTTGTTGTTGCATCGTTCCACGGGGAGGACGCCAGTTCTTTTACCGGATGCTTGACTTGGTAAGTGATCGCAGTAAGAGAACCAGGGCCCTGGACCTCGCATTTGGGGAGGTGCCCCTTTGGTGAAGCTTGCAAATTTTTGGTCTTTGCATGTCTTGCCGCTCTCTTCGCCACTTAGCTACTGCTACTCCCCCTTTTCGTCTTCAAGGTAGTGCATTACATCCTTGCATTTGTGCAAATTGTTGTTTGTTGCACTCGACACTTGAGTTGTTTCCGTTGGGTCGCGTTGTAAGGGCCGTTAAATCTTGTCAGATTGTGCGGAAACGCGCTCTCTTTAGGTAATCTGTAACTTCAAATCAATTTTAAGCAACTTTTGAATTAGTTAAACAAAAATTTGTAAATATATGATCGAGACAAGCAGGCATGCTTCCATTCATAGAGACGATGTTCAATTATATTACTTGAAAAATATTTACAACAATTTTTACAAGAAATAAATAAAGAATCAAGGCAAATAATGACACAAGTGGTCACTGTTTCAAGCTATTGGTATTGGAATTACATTAACTGTTGATAGCTTGAAAGTGTCGTCCAAAAGCTTTTGCTGATAATGTACGACCCTTCTCAATTTGGTCAGGATACCCCAGTTTCAGTCATCACTCTCTTTAGCACAAGGTCACCGACTTCGAAAGTTCTTTGTCTCACTTTGTTGTTGAAGTTTTTGGCTATCTTGTGCTGGTGGGCTACAATTCAGAGCTCTGCTTCATCCCTTCTTTCTTCAAGCTGATCGAGTGCTTCCTGTTGTAGCTTCTCGTTCTTCGCTTGATTGAAGTGAATTCCACAGTAAGTAGGAATCTCTAGCTCTACTGGAATCATCGGTTCCGAACCAAATGCCAGGGAGAAAGGAGTGTGCCTAGTCGTAGATTCATGAGTTGTCCGATACGTCCATGGTGCAAGCAGCAGTTCATCTACCCAACCATATTTTGCCTTCTCTACCCACTTTTTGATGGTTGATTTGATTATCTTGTTGACTGCTTCCACTTGGCTGTTTTCCTGCGGATGGGCCACGACTGCAAAGCTCTTCTAGATCTTATACTTGGCACAGAAACCCTTGAATTTTTCACTCTCGAACTGAGTCCCATTGTCCGTGATGATTTTTCAAGGCATACCAAACCTGCAAATCATATTCTTCAGCATGAAATTGATGACTTTTTTTGAGGTAATGGTGGCCTGTGGCTCTGCTTCGGCCCACTTTGTGAAATAATCGACAACAACAATGGTGTATTTCATGCTGGAATTAGCGGTTAGCAACACTCCAATCAAGTCAACACTAGAATCTTTGCAAACCTTTAGCATCTGTCACACTTTCTGGTATATGATGCAGAGTCTCGATTTACGTCAGGCTAGAAATAACCATATCGAAGTATCTTTTTGGCTAATGTTTGACCACCTATATGTCCTCTGCACTCTCCTTTATGTAATTCTACCAAAATTTCTTTGGACTCCTCTTTGGTAACACATTGAAGCAAAGGCATAGAGAAACCTCGCATGTATAACCGACCATCCTACACTGGAAACATAGGGGTTTTCACAGTAGCTTCTTCTGCTTCTTCCGATCTATTGGGAGCATTCCATTGAGGGGATACTTTTTGATCGGGGTCATCCATGATTCTGGCTCTTTGGTAGTCTCCATAACCCAATCAACGTCAATGTCTTTAGTATTGGGATTGGAGAGAAATTCTATAGGCACTAATCTCAGTAGCTGAGCATCTCCTGTGCTGGCATATTTAGCGACTGAATCGGCCTTCATATTCTCTTCTCTGGGGATATGAGTGATGGTGTAGTAGTCTAGGTTGTTGAGAAGTTCCCAAGCTTTGGACAGATAAGCTATCAAGTTTCTTCCTTTGGCTTGAAACTCTCTTCGAACTTGTCATACCACGAACTATGAATCACTAAAAATCTGAAGAGCTTTCTGTAACGTCCAGGAATTTTCAAAAACTGGAGTATGGAATAAATTAAAGAATTAACTATTAATAATTAATTTTGATATTGATACTTGGCTTGGAAATTAAAAATTGAATATATAGTTTTGCATATGAATTGAACTCAATATTTAATTTAGTATGGTTGGTTGAGAATCAAATATTTACTGTTGAATATTTGAATTGAATTTGGTTGGTTGGATATTTGAATTGGAATTGAAATTCGGTTGAAAAATATAAATGGTTGAAGTTAAAAAAAATAAATAAACGTTATTAATGTTAAATAAATTAGAGATTTTATTTGTTGAAAATATATGGAGAATTGGCTTGGATATGTGCGTATTTTTGTATATTAAGAAATTGAAATTTAACATTTCAAACTTGGAATCGAACAGAGTTGTTGGTAGACAAAAAAGGAATAAATAGGTGAACCGATAAATTATTTAAAAATAAAATAACATTGTATAAAAACAGAGTCGGATTACAACTGAACAAATTTTATTGGATTCAGAACGCAAAGACGAAGAGGTATGTATAATTTTTGTCGCGTTTGGAAATTGTGTTGACAGTACGAATGCAGGGGATTCTGTGGTATTCACGGTAAAATTAATATCAAATTAAATTTAAATATATAACCTGCCTCAGTTAAAACCTACGCCGTTGCACCCCTACCCTAAAAGCTTTTGATTTGATTTCGTTCTTATCTCCTTCTTTTCTTCTAAAAAAAATCTCGTCCTTCCCCAAACTTATTCGTTAGCAAAATTAAATCATTCCCTTCCAATTTTTTATTTTAATGGTCGAAGCCAATTTCGCTTCCCCCAAATCATCCCTAAATTATTCTTCCCCAATTTCATTTTAATGGCCACTACGAGCCCTATTCAGTTTCTCTTGCTACCCTGTGTCTTCACGCAAGTCGTCACCACGCCCACATCTCAGTTCGTGTTCGCCTTTCTCATAACCGCACCGGAGAGCGTGCCTTCGAACCTAAAGCTCCCACCTTTCCGCCGCCTTCTATTTCAAGCAACCACCATCAAAACGAGATCAAATCTCCATTTCCCCTCCTCCAACATCAAGTATGTATGCCTTCGCGGCAACCAAGTTAAAGCCACGACCACCCTTAAAGCCTATGACGTTAGTTTTAAGGTGAGTTTCTAACTCACGATTGATCTTTATTTAAGTAATCAAATTTTAGTTAAATTCTAAAGCATAGAATTGGTTGTGAACTGTTTTAATTATGCATCTTCATGTGACCTTATGTCATCTATGTGTCACTACATTTCATCCTTAAACCATTTTAATTGAACCTAAGGGTACGTAAAGAACTGTGATGAATTGAAATGGATGACTTTTGCATGTTTGGTAATAATAACATTCTGGAGTTGGACAGTGATGTGTTGAATGTATTGAAATAAACAGAGGCAGGTCTATGGTTAGGTGTATATCACCCTGCAGCATATTTCGTTACTGTTTATATATCAAAAGATTATATTGGCCTTATGTCATCTGTTTAATTATGCATTTCAGTTAAAACCTGTCTCCATCCTCATACTAGAAAAATCGGACTTGGAACTTAGCTGCGTGCAGTTGGGCGTCGGGTAGTCTAGAAAGAAAAGAAGAAGAAAAAAGTGATTTTAAATTCTTAAGTTCTTTGAAGAATTAAAACACTTTTATCACTATCTAACTTAGATTTTTTACTTAAGTAGGTTTCCACCTTAAATGCTCATATATCTTTAGACGTGACATGGAATATTTAATAAAACCATAATAATGACAGTATACAACTTAGACTCTTTGTTTGTTATACTAAGGTGGTAGTTATAATAAACATAAACAGTTGGTGCAAATAAAATAAAAGGAGAGAAGAAAACTAAATTCAATTCTGAGTTATTCTCAAATGCGATCCATAAAAGGTTGTAGTTTAGTTGTCATTTGCGTATGTTTCCATGATAGGTGATATCGATTGAAACATGTTGATTGGAAGAATAAAATTAAAGAACTGTTTTTAGTCATTGAACCGCCAATCTTATTTATCTATTCTGGTGTTCTTTAATATTATAGTGTAATGATAATGCATTATGTGATTGTTGCAACTGATTCTGGTTAAATATAAAAAAGTTTAACACAGTTGAAATTCTAAGATATATCAACATGTAATTGTATACTGGTAATATTATATATATGTGTATAGTTTATTGGGAATAAAAGTTTTAAACAACATAAAAAATATTTTCCAATGAAACTGATGCATCCTATTTTATATGTTGTTGTATATATTGCACACTTGAACGTTGAAGGCCTGACGGTCCACTACCTTAATTCCCATATGGACAGCTACATATATATACACCATTCTTATATTTTTGAAGTCTATAAACATATCTACTTTTGAACCATTTAAGTATGAAAATGCTTGTCTGTGTATTTGTGCGCTTATGAACTACCCACCTTCTATGTGTGTTATTTCTATCCATCTTCTCCCTGCATTGGATATCTTTTGTGCCACCTTATTGTGGAAATTTACTTATACAAGGCATGTGGGTTACTTGATGTCTTTCATTCTTGGGTTTAACCAAATTGTATGGCGTGCACTACTGTTAGTTGCATAGTTCCACCACTTATATGTTAGATCGGTTGCATTAAATCTCACTCCACCAATGTAAACTACACTGTCATCCTCTGCTATGTGGTGTTGTTTCCAGGATGCAGAGGCAATGCACACACGTAGATATACATGTGTGCATATGCAAGCTTCCATATCCGTTTGTCCCTAAAATTATAACTGATCGAGCAAATAGCACACTTGAATTAGTCACTGATATAGAACTGATACTACATATGTCACATAGAATTGATATGCAACTTTTATTTTGTGCATATTTTCGGAAATTAGGATTAACTATTATATTTCAGTTTACATTGAAATTATTTTACTTGGAACAAATGATTAATCCTGATTCGAGTGTTTTATGTTTTTGCATGAAACGCTCAAGTTAGACCCGAGTGTTACAGGTTTAAATATTACAACTTAGGATTCAAAGATTGGCGAAGCTGGGGATTCCAGAGACGGTGCACTCTGAAGTTTTAAACAATAATATTTTTCTTGTATTCAACTGTATTTTAAATTCCGCTATATAGAAAAATCTTGTATCAAATTCTGATCATATATAATATTTTTTATTTCGCTGTTCAATATTGTGTTATCAATTTATTCTGTGTTTCTGTGTTGATTCGGTTTTTAAACTTTGTAAGCTAAATAATGATCATTCGGTTTGAATGTTTTAAGTTGGTTTAATTACCAATTTAAAGCAGTCAAAAAGGTGGGAGTTACACTTTCAAATTCAACTCCTTTGCTATCTTCAATCCTACGATTAGGGCTTCATACTCTGCTTCATTGTTTGTGGATGGAAATTCTAACCTCAAGGCATAGCATATTGAATGTCCTTCGGGTGACTATAGAACTACTCCTGCCCCTGAACAGTACTCATTCATATCGCCATTAACGAACAACTTCCACTGGACGACCACTTGAACAGACTCTTCTTTTTCATCACCTCTATCCGTGAACTCAGCAATGAAATTTGCTAAAGATTGTCCATTAATTGCTCTACGGGTGTGGTTGTGATATCATACCGACTGAGCTCAATATTCGACTACAATAACCTTCCTGAAGTTCAAGGCGAAATAAGACTTGCTTTAGCGGTTGATCTGTGAGAACTTTGATTGAATGAGCCTAGAAATATGGCCTTATCTTCTTCGAGGCGACGAGTACACAATATGTGAGCTTCTCTAGCTTTAGATAATTCAACTCTGCCCCGGTGAGCCTTTTGCTGATGTAGTACACAGGCCTTTGAATCTTCAAATCCTCTCATACCAAAGCTGCACTCAAAGCATGGGATAAGACTACCAAATACAGAAACAAATCTTCTCCATCACTGGGAATGGATAGCATCGGGGGTGATTCTGTGACAATCCGGAATTCTGACAATAAATAGTTATTTAATTAAAAGCTCAAATATAGGAATTTCTGGAAACGATGCAATTTGGCCATGAAAATTTAACTGATGCGTTCATCTCGGGATTCTGGTCAACTTTCATGTTTGGAGTTTCATGAACGAAGTTCGTATGAAAATGTTACAGAAGAAATACGAAGACGGACGGAAAATAAATAAACCCGAAATATTAATTATAACTTACCTTAATTAACCAAGCTGGGCAGTTTGATGCCTAGGCGGTCGATCGTAGGTGGTCGACCGGCGGTCGACCGCCCCGTTCAACCTATTGGGCATCAAACAACCCATTGGCAGCTAGGTTTTGAGGTATTGGTTTATTTTATTATTAAAAGGAATGGACGGATATAACTTAAAACTGATCCGACGGTTTTATGCCATTTCCACCCCATAAACAAAGGGGTAGAGCCTCATTGTTTTCCATTCAAATCTAGAGAGGCAACGGAGCTCTGCCATTTTTCTTCCTCTTCAAACCTAATTTCTAAAATAAAAATATGTTTATACATATCAAATTAAATCAAATTCATATGCAATTGGGAAGATTATTAGATTCAATGGAAGAGGATGCAAATTGACATTCAATGATAGATTCTTCGATTTCTTCCCTTTTTCTTATATTTCTACAGATCTAGAATTTTCCCCTTTCAAGATAAATTGTAGATTTATAAGAATTAGGAGATTGCAAGCCTAAAGAGGTTCTAAACTTAGAATTTGGAGGCTATAAGGCGAGTGGGAAATTTACTAATACAGTTATAGTGACTTATCTATTTCGTTTGAATTAAATCTATGTTTATGCCTATCAGATCTGTTCATTTAAATATTGTGAATTTATTGGCAACCATCAGATCTGATTATGAATATAGTCTAAATTTGTAAATGATAAGTTGTGATTATGTCTAACATGAATGGTAGGATTCTTAAATATTTTTCCCACATATTCCTACAATTATGTCATGAAATATGTTATACATGTTACATAGTACTGCGGATCTGGAAATCAGTCCCATTAAACATAAATTAGTTGTAGTTGCATTCCAGATCTTTAGTTCAGTGTCGAAATATGAAATATGTGAATTTGGATAAAAAGATGAAATTTGTGAATTATGTGATTGTAAGAATAAAAGAAATATTCCTATTTATATTCAATATTGCTGGGTTTTGGCTTAAGCATTGTAAAACATGATGTTTTCCTTCTTTTGAATAAAGAGGCATTATTTTGAAATCACAAGAAGTATGGAAAAAAAAAGATTAAAAAGAGAAAAGTGGTGTAAAGGTACATATAAATATAAATACATATATTTGTATGTAATTTGCATCGACTATTCAAAAATATATATATTTTTATAAATTTCTTGTGATTTGGAAATATGTCAATTCCACAAAATAGGCATTATTTACAATGATTACGGCTAATGGACCTTTGTGAGACTTGAAACCTTTTGGCAGATTTGAACATAAAAAGGAAATGTTGGTTAATTGATTAGACCAAATCATTAATTTAAAAAGAAGAACAAAATAAAATAATAATAACTACGTTGACCACACGAAAACATAAAATTAAACATATGCATATTATCCATCCAAATCAGTGGAAAATGGTAATATATACATTGTATGGAATGTTTGAATGTTTGGATAAGGTTCAATTATGGAATTATGTGTAAATCTAATCCATTTTGAATTAATATATTTGTGGTGACCATTTGCAGTAATCAATATAATTAATTGCCATAAATGAGACCGCAAATCAATAAATAACCATTGTAACCAATATGGATTGTTGGAAAATAAATATGATAGGGAAACGGTTACAATTCCTAAAATCAATTAGGATAAATGTTGTAAAACCCAATTAGGAAATTTGAATTATAACCGCATTTAGACACGAGATTAAGCTCAACTTGTGGTGTAAGCCTACCCGGAACCAACAGGCAAATCCAGCCAACAAAGGTAGTCAGCTTAAAGTAAGGGGTCTAAAGCATAAATATAATCGTATTAAGGCACGAGGTTAAGTTAACTTGTGGTAGAAGTCTGCCCGGAACCGACCGGAAAATCTAGCATCCATAAGTTATCAACTTAATGTCAGAGGTCTAGTACATAAATATATAAATAAATTAATAAAGGAATAAGAATAGAAATTGCCTATTTGAGGTACAACAATTAGATAACTTGGAACTGATAAATAGTTTCCTTAGGAGATTATGACCGTTATGGTCACAAAGGGCAATAAATAAAGAAATGAGAAGTAAATGGGTGTCATAAGGGGATTAATGGATAATGATTGTTGTTTAAATACTAAGTCCAATTAAGGAGGTAACCAAGTAAATATTCTAGTGTAAAGAGAATATAACCTTCCTTATTTGTATTAATGAACATAGAAATTATAATTAAATAGAGTTGGACTTAGTAGGTTAATAATGTAAAATATTATTAACCATATGAACCAGTGACGATAATGAATCATATGCGTATAGTATTTCCATGAAGAGAGGCAAAACGGGAATAACTTAATAATACAACCCACTTTATCCCAAATAGGGAAAGGTATTAAAGGAAAATGGGTACGAATCCAATAACCTTCGCGTATAGTCCGCTTCCTGGGTCCTAAACGGCTAAGTGAATGGGGTTGAGGAGTTTATCTGGGAATAGGGCTTTCAGTTTAGGGGCCTTAAATGGCAGGTGTGTATAGGCCTACCCAAACCTGGAAACTAAAAACGTCAGATATGGCTACCTATCCTACGGGAAGTAATAAGCGACAAAGGAGGTTATCTAATAAGGTCAGCTAAAAGGTATAGCGAACGATAAAATACCATCTCTCACTTTATGCGGGGCAAGGGTATATGCGTGAATGACGGAAGTCTTAACTAGTAGGGCCCGTAGTTAGTGCCCTCTAGTTTATGTTAGCGTTGAATGTATTATCGAGGGTTAATAAGTGACTAACAAGTCCGCCTAGGGTCTTAAGCGATCAGGGAGAATCCACCCTATCTATCATTGATAGTGAGGCGTTAAATAATAAAGGATAGTGAATGAGGATATATAGACAGAAACCCCGTAATCAGGTGCCCACTCTCGATTAAATAACCAGTTATGTTCTAGTATAAAGGCTTCACAAAAATATGTGTAAATGTCCTATCTCGGTACTATACTTTGTAAATGCTACTTTGGGAAGGGTAGTAGGGTCGTGCGTAAACATCAACAAGGTTAGGTTAGAATTACTTACCTTGTTAGGCATACTTCTTGGGTTGAACCAAACGGGATACATCTATGTATTATAATATGTGTTGTACATTTCTTAGTCATCAGAATTTGTTGTTCTGACCTCCTTCCTCATTACAACCTCCCAGGTTTCCTAGAGAAGGTCGGGTTCTCACAGACGATTAAGTTTGGCTTTCGGTTCTCGTTCTCTCTCATGCTCGGTATTGGCAGAGTGACTTACTTTGAAAAAGGTAGTTACTTGAGTTAACACTAGTTTATCCTATTTTGTTTCCGTTGTGAGTTAAAACTTCTAATATATGCTTTACAGCAATTCAGAGTTCAGAAAATCATGAAAAAAAGGATTAAAAACTGGGTACGTATTAATTACATTTTAATTTTATTTGGTTGAATGGTTGCTTTGTTTGTTTGCTTGGGTTTGAATTTAAAATTTAATAAACTATTTGAAATTTGAAATTTAAATTTGAAATTTAAATTTGAAATTTGAAATTTAAATTTGAAATTCAAAATAATTTATAATATTTATGCAAAATAGTTAGATAGTACTTTGAATATATTTTACCAAAATAGATATCATCAACAAATCATTCTGCGTACTATCATTACACAACTTATTTCATATCATTATAGTGCGTCTCAAATTAAAGTCATTTACATCATAAATTGCATTTCATTCAATATACCACTTCATATAGTTTTGCATACATCATACTGCATTATTACCAACACAATGCATTACATATTAACCTTTAACTTCACATACTATATGGGAATTATTGTCTTAGAAATACATCGGATTATTAAGCATATAACATATTTACTTTGTCTTGGTTAACTTGATTGACTTGTTTGACTTGGTTGAATTGATTGAATTTATTGGATTGATTGACTTGTTTGGTTTATTTGATTTGTTTGACTTGAATAACTTGACTGACTTACTTGACATGGTTAAATATCATTAATGGTTGATAGGTTTGTTAGAAAAATACTTATTTTAAGGATATCTTAGTTAACTCTTAGTCTAGTTTAAAGACTTATTATAGTTTTAAGGGAATTAGACTTTAGAATAGGTTTAGTCTTGTATTAAGGGTATTAGACTAACGGGGAGTCTTATAGTTTCTAGGATAGTTGAAAGTTAAAGAAGTGTTTATTAACATATATTATTTAAGTTGGTTGATTTGGTTGCTTGAATTGCTTGTTTTATTTGCTTACTTGAATTGCTTGCTTGAATTGCTAGTTTGGATTGATTGTTTGAATTGATTATAAAATGTGGTTGGCTTTACTTTGTTTATTATCCATTATTTAGTTTATTAGACTAGTATAGTCATAATTTTAGGGGGAGTTATAATATTTTAGGTTTAGGATCATAGATTTAGAAGGAAATATAAGGAAATAAGGATATTATAGAATCTGGGATAGTTATATTAGAAACATTTATAGCATAAATTAAGGGGGAGTATTTTATAAGGTATAGATAGATTTAGGATTCAAGGGGAGTACTTTACTTTAGTATAGGAATCATTTAGATAGATATAGGATTTAGGGGGAGTATGTTTAGTATTTATTTTTAATAATGACAAAGGGGGAGAAATTATAAAATATAGACATAGTTTATAGGATTCATATAGACAGGGGGAGTATCAGAAGGATCATCATCAACAGGTATAGGCAGGTATGATATTTTATAAACTAAGGTTGTCATCATAAAAAAAGGGGAGATTGTTGGAGAATGGAGTTTTGATGACAACAACCTTATTTCAATTATCATTGATTATAAAATATATACTAACATCTTTATCTAGAATATATATATACATATGAAGGATTTGTATACAGGAATTAGTACTGAAGACTGTACAGTTTAAGAGCTTTTAAAGATTTAGAATTCAGAGTAGATTCAGGACTAATGAGTAATCAAGATTTCAAGAGTTTAAGATTAATATAATTATAAAGTCTACATTTTGTAAGACTTTAAATAGCACTCCAGGTTCAAATTCAAATTCAAATTCTGATTTTTCAATTCTTTTCTCAATCCTCTCTATTTTGTTTTTCTATTTTATTCTCAATCCTCTCTATTTTGTTTTTATAGTTGTTTCTATTATTCTTCTTCTTTGTTTTTCAAACTTAAGTTTTTATATATATTTTATTTATATTTTATATAGTTTAAAACCTTATAATTTTATAAATATATTTATGTAGTTTAAAAGTATGTTTTCATATGTTTTTTCTATCATATAATATTGATTTACAACGTTAGAATTTTACTCAAGAATTTTCATAATTAATTTTATATATTAATACTTGAAAAATACTTTGAAAATAAAATTTACACATAACTATGTCGACATAGCAAAATATGTATGTCGACATATAAGAACTATTTTTCTAAATTTGAAGGGAAGTGTCTTTTCACTTTTTGAAACGCTTCAGAACCGTTGCAACCCTTCATACTCTATAAAAAGAGGTTAAAACCGAATTTTTTTTAACACATCTCTTCTTCTCCCTCTTCATCTCCTTTCATCCTATCATTATTCTTCTTTTTCATTTTTATAGTTTTTACACTTATACTCTGCTGAATTCACTTTTGATTTGATAAAACTTCTTCTCCTTAAACTCTCTACTCTTTGAATCAAGTGCTACTGAAGAGTTATAGGGATGTTTTGTAATTGCTTGGGTTGAAAGACCCTGTTTGTAAGTCAAAGAGTAAACGGTTTATCTTGTAGCCATGAAATCAAGGAATAGGAGTCGGTGTGCCATTGTTGAGCCGTGAAATCAAGGGATAGGAGTCGGTGTCTCCTTGTTGAGCCGTGAAATCAAGGAGGGTGTATTTGGCTATTTGAAAATAGTAATAAAACTCTGCACAATCCAGCGTTGTCCGGGACTAGACGTAGGAGTGATCCGAACCAGTATAAAATTCGGCTTGTTCTTTCCTTTTCTTCACTTTTATCTTTGTTTATTTTGCATCTGTGTTTGAATTTGTCTTTGTGATTGTGTTTGTGGTGTTTGATTCATCCCATTGTTCTCTTTAGTTTTTAGTTTTGTTTAAATTCTTACAAACACTATTCACCCCCCTCTAGTGTTTGCTTTTCCTGAATGATCCATTCCGCAGTCTGTAACATTACCGTACTCTGATTATGGTCATGCTCATTTATTGCATGTGCCAGATATACACGCTCCATGCTTGGATGTGTTCAAGTTTTGATTTTTGTCAAAATTTGGGTGCAGAAAAGTGTGGGGTGTCTCATATTCCATATGCTTGATAAACTCTTTCGTAGGATGTTTGACACTCTGGAGTCCAGTGGAAGTCTTTCTTTCCCTTTATCAATGCATCAAAGAATGGAATACACTTACAAGTTGTTTTGGAGATGAAAAAATTCAATGAAGCAATCTTCCCATTCAAACTCTGAAGCTCTCTATAACAACCCGGATTTTCAGAACCAGTTTAATTTTTTTATTTTGACTAATTTAATGAGTTTTGAATATTTAAAATGATTTATTTTAAATAATAACGTCTAAAAATTTATTTTAATTATATAACAAATAAATTTATTCTAATTATATAACGAGCCTGAAATGGCGCGACAGTTTGAAAATTCGATTTCTAATTTCAATTGAATATACAGAATTCAATATATGTCAGAAATGAACGAAACAAGAAATATTTGAATCTGATTAACAGTATCTGTCTAACGAAGTTAAGAAACTGAGATTTCGCTTTAGAAATTAAAAGTTACGTCCAGTTTAAAATTCAGAAAAGTCGCTGTGGAATTTATATATAATTTAATATATATAAAGGCCCTTAAAAATAGCCATTTTGCAAAAGATCTTCAAATTTGACGAAATTAGTTTTCTTTGGACCGTATCGTCAATACGAAGCAAGAAATAATTTTTCTGGAATTTTTAGAGTCAGTATGTGGTCCCGGTAAATTGAAAAGTACATTTAAAATAGAATATATTGATTTATATTTTAATTTCAGCGAAAACTGATCATAACAGCCGAATAGGCTTACGTAACACATCCCGTTGTATTCGAAATGGGGGTAAAACGCTTGGGACGATAGTCGTTGGATCTTGTTTGGAGTTCAAATAAAAAGTCAACATTTTTTAGAATTAAATAATAAAATATAAAATATAAAACTATTTGCCTTAACCCCCCGTTACCCTTTTCCCCAATCAGAAAGTCGTGCTCCAAAATTTGAAAATGGCGGCCCTCCCTCCACCCTCCTCCGTCGCAACCGCCACCACCCCCTTCTCCGACCGTCGTCGCCCCACTTTGACCCGCCGCCACCTCCTCCATTCCCCTTTTCTTTCTCCTTCACGAATCCCAAACCCAACTGGCCCAAACCCGATCTGAAACGCGCCACCCCCCCTGAGCGCCACCGCACCGCCATGGATCCACTGTCGCCGCCCCTTCAGTCTGCCTCCACCACTCCGGCGACGCCCCCTCCCCTTATCTCTTTCCATCATCTTTCCCTCTAATTCACACACCCCGCGCCAAAAACCGATGCTCCACTGCCTGTGGCCCACCGCAGCCACCACTGCACCTCCCTGACCGCTTGAGCACTTCAGTCCACCTCCGACCGTGGCGCTCTAGACAAACGAAAGATTGCAACGGTATTTAAAGTGAGTTTTTTTATATGCTATTGTTTTAAAATTTAGTTTTTTTAAATATATAAAGCATAGATGATAAAGATTAGATTTTTTTATTACGATAAAGGTTAGATTTTAATACGATTTTTATATAGAAGTTAGGAAGATACGATTTTTATATAGAAGCTAGCAAGGTAAAGATACGATTTTTATATAGAAGTTAGCAAGGTAAAGATACGATTTTTATATTGAAGTTAGCAAGGTAAAGATTCAATTTTTATGAAGATGATTAGCAAAATAAAAATATGATTTTTATGTAAAAGGATTTGAAATAAAAATATGATCTTTATTATGAAGAGATCGATATAAAAATATAATTTTTACTATATGAATAACGAGATAAAATTATAATTTTTATATACATAACACCGATATAAAAATATGATATTTATATACATAGCAACCATATAAAAATGTGATTTTTATTCATATGAAGTAGAAGTAAAAATTAGATTTTTTTTTATGTATATAGCGAAGTAAAAATTAGTTTTTTCTTATGAATGTAGCGTAGTAAAAATATGATTTCTATCGCATAAAGAAAATATTTTTAGTACGTTAAAAATATGATTTTTTAACTAGGGTATGATATGAAAATATTTTTAGAAAGATAAAAATAGGATTTTTAGCCTATGTATGCTATTAATAAAATAGTCATGTTAAGAAATAACTTTTAATTCGATAAAAATATGATTTTCAGATTATATATGCGGAGAATAAAGAACGGCGAAGATTTTCTACATATGAAGAGTCGCAGCGTTTGGTTGAGCTTCTTGGTGAGAACTCCTCACTATAATTTTTCTTATACAGTTATTTATTTCATAACTGCATATATGAACTGTTCCCCCGTCGTCCACAGACCATGGATGACTTGTTTGCTTTCATTGTTTGGTTGATTTGATTATTTGGTTGAGTTTGGTTTGGAAAATGAAACGAACTGATATAATTTGGTTTGGGTATGACGTGCGCCGTTATGAGGCGAGGGATAAGGCTAGACCTTATCCCGGTTCTAGTATTGCGCCGTTATGCTGCCGAAATTTTCTAAAATTGGTTGGAAAAATAAAAATATCATTTTTATTAGATAAATGAATAAAATAAAATATTCATTTGCAAATCAAATGATTTATTTATGTACACCCATTTGACTGATATGGATTGAGACGATAAATTTTACACATCGCCCAACTGCACAAATAATATTCAGTATTTGTTGGTTGAAACCCCATACAGGTGTTGGGATGACATTTGACGTACACTAGTCCCAATTGTTTAATGGTATGTCGATCGATGGTTTGACAGGCTGTTGTAAGCGTTAGATATTTATATTTAATGCTTATACAGTGTAGAACGCACTCTGGTTGATGGATGATTATTTATCACTGTTGTTGTCTACATGTGTTGTATGAAATCCATATAATCACATTATATGGTATTTGACTGTGTCTGATTCCAGTTCAGAAAGAAGGAATGTTTTAAAATAACGAACACTTTAAAATAATGAATATTTCAAAATAATATTTAGAAAAGAATCAAAATATGATTTTGATGTGCGATTTGGGATAAACACGAATATATTTAAATATATAAAACCGTGTTGACTAGATTAACGCCATTTTGACATGAACGATATTTATATCGATTATATTCATTTTTATAATGAATATGGAAAAGGAAGTGATTTCAAAATCTAATATTTTGAAAATATTATCATTTATATATTAACGATATAGAATATTCAATTTTGGTTTATAATTAAGAATAAAGTTGGAATCGTTTTTAAAACGAAGTTAAAACGATTTATAAAATACGTTTTAAAAGGAAATCGGCGAAATATATATATTATATATATTAAATGACCTGAATAGAATGCGCCGCATAGCGACCGTTCGCGAATTTCGACCATTGACTTCGAATCGACGTTATGGGAGATCCGGCCGTCGGATTCTCCTAAAACCGAAACCGTTGGGTTCGTATCGAAAAGAGCTTTCCAACGAATATAAAAATTTGAAATCTAACGGTTGGATTTGGAATTATGTCCAAATCAAATGTGGGAAAGGTCGCTATAAGTGCAGTTTGATGACCGTATATGGAAATCGGCCGTACGGGCCTTGATAAAATTATTAAAAATATTAATAATTTGTGTAAAATCATAATAAATGATTTAGAAGGAATTGAGATGAAAAATTCCACGTTAGTAAAGATAAAAATATATTTTTATCAAAATGAACTAGTTATTAACTAGATTTGAAATCCAATATTTTTAAATAAATAAAATGGATTGAGAATGGGTTTTAATATAACCAGGATTTCCAATACAAGAACTGAAAGGGATTTGAATCGAAATTATCTTCGGAATATTTCGATATTGGATTCCGTGATTATACGGATATTGTGGAGGAATTTGAAAGATATATATATATAGTTATTCCAATACGATATTTGTTGGTTTCAGAATTTGGTATTGAATATAAGCGATATATTTTCTATTCATAGCCTTGTATTTAATATCAAATTGGATTTTGGGTTGTCATGAACGGTGTCTTCATTAACACTGTTTTTGAACCCAAGTGTGAAAAGAATAAATCTTTTTATTAAGATTTAAAGAAGAATTACCAACTAATCAACATTTAAATTGAATTGAAATGGAAAGTGAATTGGGTTTATCGTGAACTGTGTTTTAAATGACATTCGTTCTTTAACCCGATTAACAGTGAAACGTGATTTGGAATTTATAAATCTTTTTATTTAGATTTAATGGAAATTTTCCAAAGTAAAGTTTTCCAATATATAAATTGGAATGTAATGGAATTCGATTTGGTAATAATCGAAGTGAGCTTCCGCGAAGGAAGACCGTTACTATATATGGAATTTAAAAGGCTTCGTTGTTATTCCATTTATATTATTAGTTGGATACGGAAGTTTATACCGATTATATATATTGATCTGTTTTCCGTGAAGATTCCATAATTAACGGAATAAGATTTTGGGTTTGTCGTGAATGGTATCTTTAATAATATTGTTCTTAAACCCAATGGAGTTAAGAAAATTAGAAACTAACTGGAGATCGACTAAGTTGAATGGTTCCCTCGGTATTGATCTGATGTTGGTTTCGGCCTTCGGGGTTATTACTTAGGAAATTATTCTCTTACTAATTTACGGTTAGAGACTGATAGGAAGATTAAAGAATAAATTTATAAGAATTTATCTTTGACAAAATTAATGGGAACCTTTCCCTAATGATGTGAATATTTTAATAAAAGAATATTCTGAATTGGAATGAGGCGTATGTTGTGTTTGTGTAACATTTGTTTATAATATACGCGAGTTATTCGGAAAGGCCGGGTTTATACCCATTCTGAATAACTGATATGACGATAATTCGAAGATGAAGACGGTGGTTGAAGACCGGAGTTCTTCACGTCGTTTGGATGATTACTGATATCCTGATTGGGCTGTACACCCAAGACGATGGAAAAAGCGGTGATTGTCCAGACGTAATTGGAGATCGATGGATATGCGAGGTACAAGGTGCCTCCGGTTTCGTTCAGACCCAGAACGAACTTGTAAATGGACTGTGTGTCTTACATTGGATTTCATTCTGTGTGATTGATGTACATCAGTTGCATAGCGTGAATTGCCTGTGTGGCATGCTGAGATGCAAATGATCAAGGCTTTTGTTGAAAAGCAAAGTCTTGTGGTTGATGACCAAAGCACGGCCTTTGTGGAATCACTTTATGTAGCGTTAATTCGCGAGCCTCACACCTCGGTGTGAACCAAAAACTGGAGAGGACGTCAGGGATGACATGCGTTTCTTTCTAGCTAGAAGTGGCGACATTGGTTTTACACGCCCTGACGAGTTTGACTTATATGGTTGTTGGAATGCGAGGCGCCTCGGATATATCGGTCGATCCCAAACCGATGGAGTCATTTGGCTCATTTACATCCCATAGGGAGGGGAAACGCATGGTTCAGGCATAATAATCCACTTCGTGCGGACCGACCCTGAGGATCCAAGGTGCAGTTGCGGCTGTTCCTGAGACATGGTAGGCTAGATTGTCTCAAAGCGGTGAGGACTATCTTTTGCCTCGGTTCACAGATGGAAATCCAATTTCCAATACGAGCTTTGCGATTTTAGTTGTAAACCTATATATGGCGACATAGTGGTATGGGGCATTTATGCCGCCTATAATTGATATATTTATATTTGAAGTGCTTTCTTCACTTATAGTAATAATAAAAGATTAAATTTCGCGTATCAAGCATTATTTGGATATTGTAAGGTAAAACCCTATCCTCCAGCTTGCGTTGCATTGTGTGATGGGACCTGGGTCTTATTATAGCTTCACTGTTCTTTATTTAGCATTGCGCTGTTTGTTTTATGCACAGGTTTTCTTGGGAGGAAACATGTTCCGTGTTAAACGGCATGGTCCCTTGATTTACCTAACTTTAAAAATAAAGATTAATAACTGTTTTAGTTCTCACACTAGTCACATGACTGACCTGGAGTTTATTGTTATAATCTGAACTCTGGGTGCCCCTATTTTCCATACGGGCAGCTAGTAGTTGGGTTTTGCAGATTTATTCTTACAGGATCCTGGTTTATAGCTGGAGGGATATTCGGAAAGCTCTGTATCCGTGTATCTGTTTCAGTTTTGTTTTGTATTAATTTTCCGTTGCATTGTAAATTGTCAATCTCTGATGTTTATCAAATGTATAATATTTGTTTATACTCTGTATATTCTTGTATTCTGATGAAATTGTTGTAATATACAATGAAATGTTCTTCTGTTTGTGTTCTGATTTGTCATGTTCTCAACTTAATCCGGGCTTTCCTTCACGGTGAAGTTTGGGTCGTTTCACTCTCTCTTGGTTCTGGGAGCTCGCACCTCTCTCAATGCTAAAACTTGTGTAGGATTAGCTTCTAAGCCCCTATCATTCACCATGAACCCTAGAAATTTTCTGGATGCGACTTCAAATGAATACTTAAGCGGATTCAACTTCATGCTGTATCTTCTCGTAATATCAAACATTTTAGCTAGATTTTCCATATGATCGGCTGCTCTCTTTGATTTAACCAGCATGTCATCGACGTAAACCTCCATTGTCTTGCCAATCTGAGATTTGAACATTACATTGATGAGATGCTGATAAGTTGCTCCTGCATTCTTCAACCCAAACGGCATGACTTTGTGGTAGTACAAACCCACATCTGCAACGAACATGTATTCTCCTGATCCGGCTCATGCTTTATTATCTAATTATAGCCTGATTAAGCATCCACGAACGATAATAGTTCATGCCCTACCGTCGAATCTACTAGCTGATCAATTCTGGGTAATAGAAAGCTATATTTAGGACATGCTTTGTTGAGATCTGAGTAATTGATGCATACGCGCCACTTGTCATTGGGTTCCTTCACTAGAACGGGACTAAACACCCAATCTGGATATGTTGACTCTCTAGTGAAGCGATTCTCCATCAATCTATCTACTTCTTCCTTGAGAGCCATCGATCTTTCAGGACCTTGAATCCGTTTCTTCTGCTTTATAGGTGAAACGCAAGGATCAATATTTAATGCATGAACCGCCACTTCAGGGGATATGCCACACATATCAGAATGACTCCAAGAGAATACATCCAAATTAGCTTTAAGAAAAACAATCAAATCTTTTGCAACTTATGGCCCAACTGAGATCCTGTACTCAGGACTCGGTCAGGATCTTTCGGATGAACTACAATAGGAATTGTGAACTTTGTTGGTGCCGCTCGATTATCCCCTACACCGGTTTTTCGAGGATCCATCTCTTTTGAAGCCCTACTATGCTCTCCAGTGCAGGGGTCGTGCCCTAGTTGCTATATGACAGGTTCTTGACTGCAGAGAGGGCCCTCCACATTCTTCCCCTTATCCTTCTTCTTAGCTTCTCACAACTTTGTGAGGTAACATTCTCTGGCAGTAACTTTATCTTTTTTTATCACGCCAACACCCTTCTCCCTGGGAAACTTCATTGTCAAACACCAAGGTGCTGGTGCAATTCTGAAATCAGCTAAAGAAGGTCAGCCTAGGAATGCGGTGTAAGCAGAAACTTCATCTACGAGCATGAAAGTTTGCTTTAGAATAGCCTTCCTGTCTCCTTCTCCCAACTCCACAAGCAAGTCAATAGTTCCAGTCAGTTGGTTCGGCTCCCCCGTGAACCCTTGGATCTTCGTCTGACAAGCTTGGACATCGGTCATTAAGAGATTCATTTGGTTGAACGTTTTTGGAATAGGACATTAACAGAGGCACCACAATCAACAAGCACCCTTCTGACCATTGTTGGTCCTATTCCGACTGTAACCACCATTGGATCGAGAGTTGGATTTATCACACCTTCCGCATATTTCTCCATGAACACCATATCTTCATAAGATATCTTATGCTGCTTCCCGGGGATAGTATTACTTAGGATCAGACATCTCTCTTCTTTCGAGGTGTACTTTAAAGAACCGACATATTTCTCGGGCTCTCCCCAACTTCCACCTGTCGGATGAGGACCTCCTGATATGGTATCGATCACAGGTCTCGTATTAGTTGGCGCTGGAGCTCTATCACTTGGACCCGACAGATCAGCTGGTGCACTTTGCCCTTGAGACGATAGAGGAGGACTTACAGCTTGCAGTCACCTGACATACTGTTGTAGCCTGTTCTTCCTGATCAAATCTTCAATCAGACTCTTCAGTTGCTTGCATTCATTAGTGTTGTGACTGGGCTGGTTGTGGAATCGGCAAAATTTTCTGGACTTCTCTTCTCTAGCGCTTACTCTTTGTTGTCGTGGTTCTGTATAATCCTATGCATCCTTAATGGCGAAATAGATGTTCTTATGAGTATCGGTCATAGGGGTCAACTCTGCGGGTTTGAACATACGAAACTTCTTATTATTCTTGTTCTCTTTTCCGCCATTCCCCTTTTTTCCCCGACACTCTTCCGATTTCCCTGAGTATCACCACTTTTCTTATCCTCAACAGCTCTGCTTCCACTAACATCCTGCATGACAGAAGGATCATCTTTCACTCTAATGAACTCTTCTGCTTTCTTATAGGACTTCTCATGGGTCTTAGGCTCCTTTATCTTCACCCATTTTCCAAACTCAGTCTTTTTTATCAACAGCTCATACTGATGCCATCAATATCATTCGAGGTTCTGGATTTCTGACTTTGGTTACAACAGTGTTGAAACAACTGAGAAAATCCTTCACTGTCTCTCCTGGGTTTTTCTCCAACCCTGATAATGACATGATGTCTTTAACCTTTGAAATATACAACCTAAACTGCTCTCTGAACTTCTTGCTGGGTCAGCGAATTGGTCTATAGAACTGGGCGACAACTTTGTAAACCATAGCGATGCTACTCCCTCCAGATAGATAGGAAAGTACAAACAACGGATCTCATCCGTCACCCTTGCAGCATTTATGTGCCACTCATACTTGTACAGAAAAAGATTAGGATCAACAGTTCCATTATAAATAGGCATTGTTGGAGGAATAAACTTTTTTGGGAATTCAGCTTACTGGATCCTCTCAGTAAACAAAGTTTTACTTAGAGAAAATTCCCACTCTCGTTCATCATCATTTATAGCCATACTTTCCTTCATGATTTGCTTAATCATCTCCAAAATATACTCTTCGTCGTTGTGTCATTCCACGGGGCGGACGCCAGTTCTTTTACCAGATGCTTGTCTTGACAAGCGATCGCAGTTAGAGAACCGGGGCCCTTGACCTCCTCCTTAAGGAGGTTTCCCTTTGGTGGGACTAGCAATTTTGCGTTTAGTATATTTTTTGGAATGATTCTTAGCTTTTTCCTTAGAATCCTCAATGTTGGCGTCATCTCCACCATTTAAAAAATCATCCATCTCCTCTTCATAATGATCATGATTTCCCCTTGAATGATCTGATGCAAAGGAATGAGCATTCTAATCTAAATCAATTTAAACTCTTTGAGGCGTAGCAGAATTGGCTTGAGCAGTGAGGAAAGCATCTAGCTTATCCATTAAAGCTTTATTCGAGGTTTCATTTCGTTGAATCAAACCAGCCCTAACTGTATCCAAATCATCTCAGGTTACTCCAGCTCCCGAAGTTTGAGAACCATTCGGATGATTAGTTTGCGAAGTGGTTACAACATCATTAGCACCATTTCCAGAAACTCTAGTGGACTTACTACCTTTCTTCGACGGTGCCATGATTTTGGACAACTTTCCAAACTTTGTAGGAATTCTTTCGACTGACCTGACTTTTAGACCGTGCAGATCTGTCGTAAAAGAGCAAGCTTCCAATCCTTAAAATCCACCAAATCTCTTAACCTTGTGGTCGTGGGTTCGAGCCCCGCGGTGGGCGCTAAAAATGTTAACAACCAAAATGGTGTTAACACCCCAAGATGTGTATTAACACTTCATAACTATGAAAAACATGGTTAAGAGCATAAATGTAAAGAAAACAACAAAGTAGAGAGCAATTTATAGTGGTTCGACGTCAGTTTAGGCCTACGTCCACTTTGAATCAGAATTTATTATCTTCTTCATTACATGGTACATAATCGATCTCATTTTATATATTTCTCTATCTCTTTTACAATAATTCTCTCTTTCTTCTATACAATCTCTCGACTCCTCCGTAGAAATGCTCGAATCTTACTAGTAGCGGAGATTATTGAAGTCGCTCTTCGATAATCATGAACGACGATGATCTTCGATGATTTCTCGATGAGGTTGATAATGTAGATGCTTGAGTTATACTTGATGAAGTTTTGATAGAGTTAGAGAAGTTTGAATAATGTCAGAGATCAAAAATGGCAGCCCTTCGGGAAGAGAAAATTCGGTCCTTTTAGTGTGTAAGGGGTGCAATATTTATAGGCGAGGTTACGAGTGGTGTAGTGGCTTGAAATAATGTGTGTGTAGGCTTCTGGATCGATCACCAATCCATCCCTTGGATCGTGTATGATCCATCGCTTTCCATGGTCCTTGGCCGTTCATCACAATCATTATACTATGATCCATATGCATGGATCGGATAGAACGACCCATATGTTTATGCCACATTCCATGCTTATAACCGATCCATCATATTCACTCAACCTAGATATGAGCGATCCAGACCCGAATATCCAGACAAGATCCATACCTTTGTATAACAATCCATCTATGGATCATGTTGCTTTGACCCAATGCCTCGTGATCTAGGTCTTTTAATTCTTAGCTGATTCATGCTTGTTTGACGACCCAATCAATGATTTTCGTCATGCTCAGATCTTGGATGATCCATGATTCCTAATGGATCCATTGTGTGAGAAACGACTTGATCCATAGATATTGTCACGATACATGGTGCTTCAATATGTAACTGATTCACCGTCAAACCAAGGATTCTGATTCAATAGTTAAGCAACCTAAACCCTTATTCTTGAATCACGTTAAAGAATGGGATTAACACTTTTGAAGTCCACTCCCCTCCAAACAACTCTATGGCATACCAGATGCATGTCTACAAACAGGTCTTAGATTTTATGTTGAAATAAATATATCATTTGGCATACAAAGTTACACCATTCCTTTTATATAGCTGCTGGTAAAGTATTTATGGTAGTGATGTAGGGGAAAATAGGTTTGGTATGAATGCTTTATAGGTAATTTTTTTCACTAATTTGTCTCCCATTTAAAACAAGATTATTCAAAAGGTCTAGAGAGGTGTGAAGTACAGATTTATGAGGAGTATGGACTAGATAGATGAGGTATAAAGCTTGAACTGACAGATTAATCTCTAACATCGAGAGTTGCAATATCTTCTTCACTAAATGAATTGTTTATTTCCATCTGCCGTTGAAAATATTCTTCTATTGGTCCTTTTAAAACAAAATATTCTTCTTACCATTCTATTTCAACAGGTCCAAGCTTAATGATTCTAGATTTTTTTTACCATGGTTATCTTGTTAGTATAACTTTATATTAAGAAAGAAAATCATATAAAAAGATTTCCTTGTCTTCATGAATTAAGCAGTGAGTTCCAATATTAATTTCCTCAATAAAAATTCTCACCAGCCCGATGTCATTCCTTTTCTTTTGAAAATTTCATCTTATTAAAAATCTCGAACCTATGTTGGGGGAGGGGGGTCCAGTGACTTTGAAAATTCCCAAAGTTGAACTAATGTATAAAGGAAAATATATTATCTTTCTTCCCAAATACTCCATATTTCAAATAGAAATATATTTTGTAATTTACTTGCATGTTCAACAACTTTTGTTTTGCATATTTTAGGAATATTGTAACACCCCGTATGTTGAATAACTTGCTATAATATAAAACAGGGCAGAATTAAATTTTAAAATCTGAATCAAGGGAAACGGGCTATGCCATTGCGTTCGCCTCGGAAAAATACGTGAAATAGACACCGAGTTTTCGAAAATCGGAGTCCGTATGACCCAGTTAAGGCCCGAAGAAGTTTTCAGAAATTCAAAACAGATTTAAATACAAAAATTTCACATTTCAGAAGTGGCGGGAAAATTCCCTCCAGGCAGAGGGAGTCGACCCTAGGGTCGACATGGGTGTCGACCCCCCCTAGGGGTCGACCCAGTGGTCGACACAGGGGTCGACCCCCCCTGTCGGTCCGTGTGACCTGGGTGCAACCTGATGGGGTTTGGGCTATGTTTTAGGGCTTGTGACGAAATCTAATGGCTCTAACCTAATCTAGGGTTAATCTAAGGGCCTAAACTACATCCTAAATCTATAAATACACCCTAAGACTACCCTAATCCATACTAAAAATAGATACAACGTCGTTATGCTGTCAAAATGCAACTTGAAGGAGCCTCCATCAAATTAAAGAGGAAGATAGCTTCTCAAATCAACTTCTAATCAACTCTAGCAACCTAATCTTCTTCATAGGAGTGCTAATCAACAAGTTGTGAGTTTCTATAGCCTTAATAACCAATTGTTGAATGATTATGATAGGATATAATGAGGTTATGGCTATGAATGTGGATCAATGCAAGATTATGTTATCATATGCTATGTGTTTGTGATGTTATGCAAGTTATGCAAGTTATGTGCTATGTGTTTGTGATGTTATGCAAGTTATGCAAGTCATATGCTACATGTTCATGATGTTATGCAAGTTATGCAAGTTATATGCTATATGATCATGATGTTATGCAAGTTATGCAAGTGTTAGGCTATGTGTTCATGATGCTAGTTATGCAAATTGCTATGATAACCATTGATCCATTATGGCACCATGATTATGCAAGTTTGGTGTATGATTATATGCAAGTTCCTATATGATATGTTATGCAAGTTTGGTGTTTGATTATATGCATGTTCATATATGACATGTTATGCAAGTTTGGTGTTTGATTATATGCAAGTAACATGTGCAAGTTTACACCTTAGTATGATATGCATACATATGCAAGTTAACCCCTTTGTATGTCATACATACATATGCCAGTTTACCCCTTTGTATGACATAAGAAACTTATGCAAGTTAACCTCTTTATGACATATGTGATTCATGCAAGTTTGGGTTGATTATTTATGCTAGTTGAGTTTGATGCCATATGCACGTTGACACCTTTAAAACCCATGTTGATGCTAATGTTATGCAAGTTGAACCCATTGTGTTTGTGATGAATCTTCCCTTTTAAATATGTCATGTCAACGTATTACGTGGGGAACGATGGGGTTAATATTCATGTTAATGAAATGGTGTGAAGTTGGTATGATTATGCATACCATAAAGTGGATGGACATAATTGATTCAATTATGTACATCGTTACATTTGTAATTAATTAGGGATAATTAATACAAATTATGGGGGTGATTAATTAGGTGTAATTAATCGACTAAGACACGAGGTTGGACCCTTTTGTAGCTTAAGACTGCCCAGAACCGACCGGCAAATCCAGCGGCTACAAATGATTGGCCCAATGTGAGAGGTCTTAGGCACAAACTAGATACGTGACAATTGTAAAGACACGAGGTTAGACTCGGTTATGGCGTAAGGCTGTCCGGACCCGACCGGCAAATCCAGCTGCCATAAAAGATAGTCTAATGTGAGAGGTCTTTACAACGGTTACATTCTTAATCAATTAAGAAACACTTAACCAGATAAGCATGTAGTGGGGCATGAGGGGTTAAGTGGGTGCCTTGGGTGGCATGAGGAAATCAAGTGGATGCCTTGGGTGGCATATGGAAAAATCTAGTGGTTGCCTTGGGTGGCAATAGAAAATACGATTAGAATACTTAACCAAAGTGGGAACATGTAATTAAACATGATTAAAGGGTTAAGTAAGTGCCTTGGGTGGCATGTGGGAAAATCTCGTGGTTGCCTTGGGTGGCAATGGAAAATACGATTAGAATACTTAACCAAAGTGGGAACATGTAATTAAACATGATTAAAGGGTTAAGTAAGTGCCTTGGGTGGCATGTGGAAAACAAGTAAGTGCCTTGGGTGGCATGTGGAAATCTAGTGGGTGCCTTGAGTGGCAATTGAAATATGATTAGATGACTTAACCGAACTTTAAACATGTAAGTGGACATGATTATTAAAAAGGGTTAAGTGGGATACACTAGAAGGGACAAGCTTAGGTGGGTAGCTTGTGGGGGCCCATTTCAACCAGTAACCCATATGTATCTTATTGGGCTTGACCCATGTCGAGGACGGGACACGCGTACTGGGCTTGACTATAAGAGGCCAAAACGGGTTAGTGGTAGCAACGCGAGTCCAACGGGTTTCATATGCGTGTGTGGACCCGGGCTGGTAGGTAAGACGTTGTTGCACCGTGTAGGTATAAGCCGTGCACCATTGGTTGTATCGGGTTGCCACTTTGGGGAGTGATACACCCCACTGTGGGGCCAGCACGGGTATCTACGTTAGGGAGCCGATCGAATGGGAGTAGTGGGTACACCTAGTGGAGATAGGGGCAGACGGCACCTATGTAGTCAGCTAGGGGTACACGAGACTACTATTAAAATTACTAAGTACACTTAGTGGGATCAACCTTTAAGTAGGAATTACCCTTGGGTGGGTAGATCTGGTGTGGTGCAGTGTAGGAATTACCCTTGGGTGGGTAGATCTGGTGTGGTGCAGTGTAGTATTTATCCTTGGGTGGATAGGCGCGTCTTTACCGTTATCTTAGTTCATCCTAAGTCTAGTTGGCTGCTTAGTGTAGTCATTTATCCCCAGTCGTACCGTACCAGGTTTATATCATAGCCTAATTACTTTAATGATTGAATTGTTAAAGTTATAGAGCTCACTCAGACTTATGTCTGACCCCGTTGTTTTATCTTTTTCCCCAACCCTCAGGTTCTCAGAGTGGGCTTAGCACTAGTGGGCTTTGATCATATTGCTTTATCTGTCTTTTGGAGCTTGGACCATTGATGTAAAGCTCAGTTTATCTTTTCTTTTATGGCTATTAGTTCATGTAGTGGGATTATGTACTTTTGTTTTATCAAGATGGATATTATGTACTTGACTCTTGTTTATGGTTTAGTGATGTAACCAAACATGTTTTACTTTCCGCTGCAATGAAATGATGTTTTAAATTCTCAAGTATTACTTATATCTGTCTTGTTGTAACTTTTCTGTTCTATATTCACTTAAGATACTCCACCGATGCTATGGCATTCCCTTAGTGAGTGACCGTAGCGGGTGTGGGGTGTTACACGTGGTATTAGAGCTTAAGGTTACCGGAACAGATAAAATTTATAGAAAACTATTTTTCTAAAAACATTTTTGGAAGAAATATTTTCAAAAACATGTCTTTTAAGAGAAAAGTTTTTGAAAGAAAAGAACATAATCCCCAAGAGCCATATATCCTTCCTTCGATTCTCCGTTTTGAATCTCTTCGTCTTTCTCTTTTTGAATTTCCCCTCCGCATATAGATGTCTTTTAAAGATAAATAAGAACTTCCGTATGGAGGACGGAAGAACCACTTCAAGGGACTTAGACGGTTGTCGGGCTAAGAAGTTAGTCCAAGGAGGTGGAGGGCTTGTGGGCACTTTTAAGATTGACGAGGGAGGAAGGTTCAAATAGCTGTTAGGGAAATAAAGGACGAAACCTCATCGTGGTATGAAGGCCACGAAAAGAGAATGTGAAGGAGATGGCTAGTTGTTTTGGAGAAATAGGACACCTTATTAGGATTGTCCAAAGAGGTAAGGACAAAGTACAGGATCTTCTGGAGGGTTGATGTATTCCCTCACGACGGGTATACCTGATGGGGTAGGACCGTCGAGGTTGAAATTTGGTTCTCTCAATCATCATGTTCGAACTTTATTCGACTCTGGCGCATCACATTCGTTTATCTTATCATCATTAGTTGAGTCATTGCACCTAGACACCAGTTTAGTAGATGATCCCTTGGTTGTTTCAAACTCAATTGGGGGGCTCCACTTATTTGTCCATGATATGTTTGGGTTTGAAGATTTCCATACTTAGCGTTGAGTTTAGATGTGATGCTTTTGTTTGGGCTTCACGGGCTATGGGTTGATTTTGGGCATGGACTGGTTATCCAGTAATGGTGCCGTTCTTGACTGTGAAAGGAGAGTTGTTAGGATTATGACCCGCTTGGGTAACACTCTCGAGATCTTTTGAAATCCCATGGATTCTGTTACGCTAGGTTATCTTGAATTGCTTGACGCTTCGGTCGAGAGTTTGCGATCTGTTAGAGTGGTCCGGGAATACTCGGATGTGTTTGAGGAGGTGAAGGGCTTACCTCCGAAACGGGAGATAAACCTCCAAATATATCTGGTAGACGATGCTAAACCAGTATATTTGTCAGTGCGCAGCATGGCTCCTCGTGAGAGGAGGGAACTCCATAAGCAAGTAGGGGAGCTGCTTGAGAAGGGGTTCATAAGACGAAATATATCGGAGTGGGGTGCTCCAGTAGTTTTTGCCACTAAGGCAGATGGGTCCCTCAGACTTTGTGTAGACTATAGAGAACTCAACAAGCTCACAAAGAAGAATAGACACCCATTGCCGAGGATTGATGATCTCTTTGATCAGTTGGTTGGCGCCTCAGTGTTTCGCAGTTGGACTTAGCCACGAGGTTTCATCAGTTGGGAGTGGCTGAGGATAGTATAGAGAAGACCGCCTTTAGGACTCCGGATGGTTTCTATGAGTGGCTTGTGATGCCATTTGGTTTGACGAACGCCCCCGCATACTTTGTTGATTTGATGAGTAGGGTGTTCAGGGAGTACCTAAATAACTTCGTAGTGGTCTTTGTGGATGACATCTTGGTCTTTTCTAAGAGCGGAATAAGTTTGCGTATGTGCTTAATAGGTTAAGCAAAGCCAGTTATTTGATCAACGGTGGTTTTGGAGCGAGACTGGCAAGGATATCCAGAGTTGGACAATGGCTTAATTATTTAGCCGTTTTAACTAGTATCATCTCACGTAGGTCGTCTGAATTCGAAGGAGGTATCCCTTGGGTGTTTGTCTGATATTGGTTTAGGCCTTTGGGGCTTGCACTTAGGGGATGTCGAGTTCGACTAGGTTGGTCTGCGTGAGAGATGGATAGTTGTGATGATTTTTGCATGGAGAATATCCTGGTTTTCTCTAGAAGTGGAGAAAAGCATGCCCTACATCTTAGGGAAGTGTTGGAGACTCTTCGAGCGCATAGTCTTGAGACAGCAAAGGTGGATGGAGTTCTTAGCATCCTATGATTTTGAGATAGCGTATACCCCTGGCAAGGGTAACGTGGTGGCAGACACCTTAAGCAGAAAAAGGTTGTCTTTGAGTCCATTGTTCGTGGAACGACGAAGCTTGGAATTTATCTCGATGTTTGATTTCAGACCTTTCGTTGACTTTATACCCGGTTTGCTAGCATTCTTAGAGGTCAGACCTACTCTTTTGGGACGGATTGGCGAGGCACAGTGGGACGACCCATAGTTGGTTGAGTTGGTAGAGAGGCTCATAAGGGGGGAATCGTCCAGCCATTTGAGTAGGTACACCCTAGACGATAGGGGGTGCTTGCGTAGAGACGGTAGACTTTGTGTACCGCAAGACGAGGGTTAGAGGAAGGCTATACTTGATGATGCGCATCGTTCAAAGATGACCATTCATCCCGGTGGGGACAAGATGTACCAAGACATGAAGCGAGTTTTCTTTTGGGCCGGTATGAAGAAAGATGTGGCCGAGTATGTTGTTAGATGCTTGGTGTGCCAACAAGTGAAAGCGGAGCAAAAGAAACCTGGTGGGTTGCTTCACCCATTGGAAGTTCCGCAATGGAAGTGGGATAGCGTCTCGATGGATTTTATTGATGGGTTACCTAGGTCGAGGAAGGGTAATACGGGAATTTGGGTTGTGGTAGACAGACTTACTAAGAGTGCCCATTTCATGCCCGTGAAGAGCAAGAGGACTGCTCCATGGCTAGCTTCAGTTTATCTTCGAGAGATAGTTCGATTGCATGGGGTACCTTCTAGCATAGTGAGCGATCGAGATCCTATCTTCACTAGCGAGTTTTGGAAAAGTTTGCAAGAAGCAGTGGGGACTCAGTTGTGTTTGAGCACCGCATATCATCCTCAGACGGACGGCAAGACCGAGAGGGTGAATCGTGTTCTGGAAGACCTTTTGAGGCTTTGTATCTTAGATTTTGGAGGTACATGGGAAGAGCATCTTCCATTGGTGGAGTTCGCGTATAACAACATCTTTCAGTCCAGTATTGGTATGGCTCCTTTCGAAGCTCTTTATGGAAGGCCTTGTCGATCACCTACATGTTGGTGGGAATCTACGGATAAGATCTTTCTTGGGCCTGATATGGTTAGAGAGACTTCAGAAAAAATTGATTTGATTCAAAGAAGAATGAAAGCAGCGCAAGATAGGCAAAAATCTTATGCGGACAAGAGGAGGACAGATCTTGAGTTTGATGTTGGGGACATGGTCTTTGTCAAAGTATCTCCATTACAGAATGTTGTTCGCTTTGGGTCCATTGGGAAGTTAGCACTAAGGTTTATAAGACCGCTTCCGATTAAGGAAAGGATTGGATGGATGGCATATAGGGTGGATTTACCCGAGAGACTTAGTGGGGTACATGACGTATTCCATGTGTCACATTTGAGGAAGTGCCTACATGAGACCGCAGAGGTGGTAGAGCCGAGTTTGCTTAGAGAAGTGGAGGTAGAGCGTGATGCAACTATTCGACGAGCTCCTACTCGCATCCTTGGGTCAGATATTAGGAAGTTGAGAAACAGAGAGGTTTGACTAGTCAAAGTGCAAAGGGGAGAAGATGAGAGCAATGCTACTTGGGAGACAGAAGCGAAGATGCATTCATTTTACCCATTCCTTTTTGAGGGTATGTCTTTTAACTTCTCCTTTATCGTTTGTCTAGTACTTATCTTATCTTTAGTGTGTCCTCTCATTAGCACCTTTGACCTTTAGATACGGTGAACCTATGGTTGAAACATGTGTTTGAGACATGTTATGATTGATGGATGTGTGTGGATGCAAGTGGTTGCTAGTGGTTGCTCGTGGATGCATATACACACACTTTAGACACTAGATCGGCTCAATCACTTCATATTGCATATTGCATAAAATTGTGTGTAGGTAGCTATATTAATGGATGTATAATGGTTGTGTTATCATATGGATGATGCATTTTGGTGAATGATTGTGCACTCACGTAGAAATAGTATGTATCGATAAGGTTCTTTCGCATACATATTGGATGCATGGCACTATCGTGGTTTGCATTAAGGAGGTCAACTAAATCAGTAGACCGCCTGATTTTGCATTAGACAGGGAACATATACACACACTTTTTGCATATGTTCATATAGCATTAGAAACTTTAAGGACAATGGATGCCGGTGTTTGGTGGTTTGAGTAGATGGTTGTTTGGTTGGTAGGATACGTTCTTCTTGACTTAGAGATTTCGGGGACGAAATCCTTTAAGTAGGGGAGAATGTAACACCCCGTATGTTGAATAACTTGCTATAATATAATACAGGGCAGAATTAAATTTTAAAATCTGAATCAGGGGAAACGGGCTATGCCATTGCGTTCGTCTCGGAAAAATACGCGAAATAGAGACCGAGTTTTCGAAAATCGGAGTTCGTATGACCCAGTTAAGGCCCGAAGAAGTTTTCAGAAATTCAAAACAGATTTAAATACAAAAATTTCACATTTCAGAAGTGGCGGGAAAATTCCCGCCAGGCAGAGGGAGTCGACCCTAGGGTCGACATGGGTGTCAACCCCCTCCCTAGGGGTCGACCCAGGGGTCGACCCAGGGGTTGACACAGGGGTCGACCCCCCCTGTCGGTCTGTGTGACCTGGGTGCAACCTGATGGGGTTTGGGCTATGTTTTAGGGCTTGTGACAAAATCGGACGGCTCTAACCTAATCTAGGGTTAATCTAAGGGCCTAAACTACATCCTAAATCTATAAATACACCCGAAGACTACCCTAATCCATACTAAAAATAGATACAACGTCGTTATGCCGTCAAAATGCAACTTGAAGGAGCCTCCATCAAATTAAAGAGGAAGATAGCTTCTCAAATCAACTTCTAATCAACTCTAGCAACCTAATCTTCTTCATAGGAGTGCTAATCAACAAGTTGTGAGTTTCTATAGCCTTAATAACCGATTGTTGAATGATTATGATAGGATATAATGAGGTTATGGCTATGAATGTGGATCAATGCAAGATTATGTTATCATATGCTATGTGTTTGTGATGTTATGCAAGTTATGTGCTATGTGTTTATGATGTTATGCAAGTTATGCAAGTCATATGCTACATGTTATGATGTTATGCAAGTTATATGCTATATGATCATGATGTTATGCAAGTTATGCAAGTGTTAGGCTATGTGTTCATGATGCTAGTTATGCAAATTGCTATGATAAACATTGATCCATTATGACACCATGATTATGCAAGTTTGGTGTATGATTATATGCAAGTTCCTATATGATATGTTATGCAAGTTTGGTGTTTGATTATATGCATGTTCATATATGACATGTTATGCAAGTTTGGTGTTTGATTATATGCAAGTAACATGTGCAAGTTTACACCTTAGTATGATATGCATACATATGCAAGTTAACCCCTTTGTATGTCATACATACATATGCCAGTTTACCCCTTTGTATGACATAAGAAACTTATGCAAGTTAACCTCTTTATGACATATGTGATTCATGCAAGTTTGGGTTGATTATTTATGCTAGTTGGGTTTGATGCCATATGCACGTTGACACCTTTAAAACCCATGTTGATGCTAATGTTATGCAAGTTGAACCCATTGTGTTTGTGATGAATCTTCCCTTTTATATATATCATGTCAACGTATTACGTGGGGAACGATGGGGTTAATATTCATGTTAATGAAATGGTGTGAAGTTGGTATGATTATGCATACCATAAAGTGGATGGACATAATTGAGTCAATTATGTACATCGTTACATTTGTAATTAATTAGGGATAATTAATACAAATTATGGGGGTGATTAATTAGGTGTAATTAATCGACTAAGACACAAGGTTGGACCCTTTTGTAGCATAAGACTGCCCGGAACCGACCGGCAAATCCAGCGGCTACAAATGATTGGCCCGATGTGAGAGGTCTTAGGCACAAACTAGATACGTGACAAGTGTAAAAACACGAGGTTAGACTCGGTTATGGCGTAAGGCTGCCCGGACCCGACCGGCAAATCCAGCTGCCATAAAAGATAGTCTAATGTGAGAGGTCTTTACGACGGTTACGTTCTTAATCAATTAAGAAACACTTAACCAAATAAGCATGTAGTGGGGCATGAGGGGTTAAGTGGGTGCCTTGGGTGGCATGAGGAAATCAAGTGGGTGCCTTGGGTGGCATGTGGAAAAATCTAGTGGTTGCCTTGGGTGGCAATAGAAAATACGATTAGAATACTTAACCAAAGTGGGAACATGTAATTAAACATGATTAAAGGGTTAAGTAAGTGCCTTGGGTGGCATGTGGGAAAATCTAGTGGTTGCCTTGGGTGGCAATGGAAAATACGATTAGAATACTTAACCAAAGTGGGAACATGTAATTAAACATGATTAAAGGGTTAAGTAAGTGCCTTGGGTGGCATGTGGAAAACAAGTAAGTGCCTTGGGTGGCATGTGGAAATCTAGTGGGTGCCTTGAGTGGCAATTGAAATATGATTAGATGACTTAACCGAACTTTAAACATGTAAGTGGACATGATTATTAAAAAGTGTTAAGTGGGATACACTAGAAGGGACAAGCTTAGGTGGGTAGCTTGTGGGGGCCCATTTCAACCAGTAACCCATATGTATCTTATTGGGCTCGACCCATGTCGAGGACGGGACACGCGTACTGGGCTTGACTATAAGGGGCCAAAACGGGTTAGCGGTGGCAACGCGAGTCCAACGGGTTTCATATGCGTGTGTGGACCCGGGCTGGTAGGTAAGACGTTGTTGCACCGTGTAGGTATAAGCCGTGCACCATTGGTTGTATCGGGTTGCCACTTTGGGGAGTGATACACCCCACTGTGGGGCCAGCACGGGTATCTACGTTAGGGAGCCGATCGAATGGGAGTAGTGGGTACACCTAGTGGAGATAGGGGCAGACGGCACCTATGTAGTCAGCTAGGGGTACACGAGACTACTATTAAAATTACTAAGTACACTTAGTGGGATCAACCTTTAAGTAGGAATTACCCTTGGGTGGGTAGATCTGGTGTGGTGCAGTGTAGGAATTACCCTTGGGTGGGTAGATCTAGTGTGGTGCAGTGTAGTATTTATCCTTGGGTGGATAGGCGCGTCTTTACCGTTATCTTAGTTCATCCTAAGTCTAGTTGGCTGCTTAGTGTAGTCATTTATCCCCAGTCGTACCGTACCAGGTTTATATCATACCCTAATTACTTTAATGATTGAATTGTTAAAGTTATAGAGCTCACTCAGACTTATGTCTGACCCCGTTGTTTTATCTTTTTCCCCAACCCTCAGGTTCTCAGAGTGGGATTAGCACTAGTGGGCTTTGATCAGATTGCTTTATCTATCTTTTGGAGCTTGGACCATTGATGTAAAGCTCAGTTTATCTTTTCTTTTATGGCTATTAGTTTATGTAGTGGGATTATGTACTTTTGTTTTATCAAGATGGATATTATGTACTTGACTCTTGTTTATGGTTTAGTGATGTAACCAAACATGTTTTACTTTCCGCTGCAATGAAATGATGTTTTAAATTCTCAAGTATTACTTATATCTGTCTTGTTGTAACTTTTCTGTTCTATATTCACTTAAGATACTCCACCGATGCTATGGCATTCCCTTAGTGAGTGACCGTAGCGGGTGTGGGGTGTTACAAATATGATCTGAAAAATGCTCTGGATAATTTGTGTTTACAAAAATTTCATGAACCAAACCCTTTTGCATATGTTCATTATACTTGAGAATATCTTGAAAATATGCTAAAATTCTTGGTCTTACAATTTTATTTTTAACCAAGTGTTCCTTTTAAATAAGCTTAGTTATTTGTGTATCTTCATGTTGATTAAAAAATAAGAGTAATTGGTTTTCACCAATAAACTATTGTTTGTATAACGAAATAATTTTGAGAACTCTTTCCCTATGTTTATTCTCATGCCTTTTTGTTCTGGATTTGACAAAGTTTAAGTAGATCAAGAAAATCCTGAACCCTTAAATTTACAAGATTATTTGTCTCTATTTGAGACATTATCTTTTTCTGTTCTGTTTCTTTAATGGACGTGCCATTGAATATATTTTTTTTGCATCACGTGTCTTACTTCTTTATACATTGCAAAATTGTAAAAGTTTTGATACCTGATTTTTTTATCTCATGAGCCGTATTTTCCATGTTTGTTGCATATTGTTTTATGTCCCAAAATGACTTTTCAAGTTGGGTAAACCAAAAATTTGCCTCCTTTTGTTCTTCAAATTGAACTGCTTTAAAACAACCTTTAAACTTATTATATAATTTTAGATCTCCTTCTTTCATTTTCATGTATCACCATTCTTTTAAAATTGCTTTGGCATACAATTTTTGTGTTGATACTGGAGTCTCATTTTTTCTTTGTTTTGTACATGTTCATTATTTTGTACAAGCTTACTTTGGTGAGTTGGTGTTGTATGTTGGAAAACTTCTTTTCCTTCTGCTGAAGCAAAAGTTTTAATGGGGACTTGATTTTAATATAAAATCGTAACTTCTATAGAGGCTTATTTTGTTTTCTTTAAGGAGGTAACTTGTTGGAATGCGTGTTGCCTATTCATTTTTCATAATTAAATCATTCTTATCATACCTGCAAAGTTTGTGTAACTCGAAATATATTTAACACTATAATTATATATTTCTAGATACATTGCTATTCTAATCCCTCAAAGAATTTCTTTTCGATTATTTGTTGTCCTTTTTTTAATTATGTTATGGACTTATCATTAATTTCAATCAGAAAATGTCTATTTAATAAATATATCTTTAGGTTTTTGATTGCTAATTTAATAGTAAAATGTCCTTTAACATACTTGTTTTGAATTTTATTGAACATTTCAGATGCATAAGATATAATTTCTTTTATTTGGCAAAGCCGATCGGCTTTTATAGTGACCGCAAACACTTGTTATTATAACAAATAATAATTACAAATATTACAGGAGGTTGACAGATTACCAACCTACTGCATTTGATTTTTAAGGTGGACAGTCCACCACAAACATTTTTTAAAGTGGACCGTCTGTAACACCTCACATTCCTTAACATCATTTGTTTGAGGATTTTGCTAAGGAATATAAAGCATATAGGTATAAAATAGCATAACAGAAACTATTTTTTTTTTTAAAAAAGATCTTTTAGCATAGTGGTTAGTGCGAAGTGGTTTTTTACGGGAGGTTGGAGGTTCGAGTCCCACGGTTGTCACATTTGTTATCAGAGCCTAAGGTTACAAGATCAGGAAAAAAAATCAATTTAGAAAAACAGATCTTTTAGCACAGTGGTTAGTGCGTAGTGTTGCTTTACAAGAGGCCGGGGGTTCAAGTCCCGCGATTGTCACACCGTGCACCATGACCACACAAACTTACAACACTGGGGCTAAGCAAAAAGGTGTAGACTACACATTTCAAACTCCATGCAGGGAGTAGACTAACACATAGAAACCACAAAGGGAGTCGAAAAATATTACAAGGTAAGAATATTACAAATAGTACAGACACACAAAAGAGCAGTCTGTACGATTACATTGAGACTCACAACGAACAATAACAGGTCACCAAGCAATACAACCTATCACCGAACATGCAAGGATCACATCATAGAACATAACAACAGTGCATAGCAATAAATCATTTCAGTAATTCCTTGAATTGTCGTCATCGAAGAGAAATGCCTCACCAGAATGAACTGATAAGGACATAAACATAGGTCGTAGTAAAGACATGACATGGATATAACGACGACCAAAACAGAGCATCACAACCCAAGGGTTTCATGTTAAAGTAGCCACAGCGCAAACCACGCCCATCACATGTGCAACTTTCAGGCAAACATAGCGTGGCATAATAACGGGAGGGAGATAGAAGGCAGTACATGGGAACGCCACCAACTACTCAGCAGTTAGAGCAAATCTTCATATAAAGTTGCACTATATAGTGGAGTACAAAGGGAAGCAGATGACCAACCACCTCCGAAGACGCCACTCAAAACATTAAAAAAGAAGATCCATCGAAGAGACAACACTCCAAAACCCAAATAAAGAGGACACAAACTTTTATAAATGGTTACTTATGCCTTTTGGACTAACCAACACACCTGCCTATTTCGTGGACCTTATGAATAGAGTGTACGGGGAAGTACTCCTCAAACTTTTGTTGGTCTTTATTGATGACATACTCATATATTCCAAAACAAAGGAAGAACATGAGAGACATCTCCAGATTGTGTTGAAAACACTAAGGAGAAATGTGTTGAAAGCCAAGTTTTCGAAATACCATTCTTATGAGGAGAAGCTAAGATTCGTCGGTCGTATTTTGTCAAAATAGGGGATCCCATTTGATCTTGGAAATATTACGGCCACCATAGGCTGGAAACAACCAAGAACTCCGAACGAGATTCACAGTTTCTTAGGATTGGCCAATAATTATCGAAGGTTTATTCAAGACTTTTCTAAAATTGCTCACCACCTAACCAAGTTGACTATGAAAGTTTGAATGGACACCAAAATGTGAGGAATCATTCCAAGAACCAAAGAAGAGAGTAAATACAACTCTTGTTCAACTATCGCTGATGAAAGCGGTGGGATAACCATATATACGAATGCTTGCGGAGAAGGCGTAGGAGAAGTACTCATGCAACACGGGAAGGTCATTGCTTACGTAAGTAGACAACTAATGGCATATAAAGGAATTATAACTTGGAGTTATTAGTAAGGGTGTTTGCGCTTAAAATGTGGTAACATTATTTTCTAGGTAAGTTTTTCTTAGGGTTTACCCTTATGAAACTTTAACTGAAACCACGTATGTAACAACCTAGATTTTATTAAGGAATATTTAAATTATCTTAAATAATTAAAACGATTTATTTTAAGAATTAATGGCTTGGAATTTATTTAATTTAAGATTTGAACGTATAACTTTTAATATAATTCAAAAAGAGCTCGCAGCAGCGCGGTAGTTCATAATATTACATTTTGAACTTTAAGTGAATTCATATGATCCAGTATAAGTCAGAATTCGTTAAAACAAGAATAGTTCGAATCTATTGAAATATAGTTTTCTAATGAAAGTGAAAAATCGAAATTTCATATTATAGATTATTAGTTATGTCCAAATCAAATTTTTAGGAAGTTGCTATGGAATCGCTTATAAACCATAATGATTTATTTATATAATGGATTTTATATAAATTGAATATTGATTTAGCTTAAAAATAAAATATCGAGTTTAAAATCCAATATAGTTTAGTTTGGAAGTTATATAGAATTATGTTTGAATATATATAAGATAATAATATTCTAGTAATAATAGATTGGAATATTTGAATTTAAATTATATTTAATCGATTTAATTAAATATTGGAAAATAGCCATTTTGCAAACAACCTTCGTTTTCGGCAAAACAAATTTTATTAAATCCGTAGTGACTAACTATAGCTAAATTCCTAATTTCATGTCAATCGGAGTTAGTATGTGGTCGTGCAAGCTATAAACGTTCAATGCATATACGTATGAATATAAAATTAATTATTTGAGATCAAAATAGCGCTATTTGAGCAAATGGACTCAGATTTCAACGAAACAAGTTTCATTATGACCGTAAGAACAAAACATAGCCGTATGTCAATTTTCACCGCCAACGGAGTTCGTATGTGCGAATTTATAAATGTCAATCGGAGATAGCGATTGGTACATAGTAATATGATAACAGAACAGAATATTATTAAACCTAAAATATCTACCCTATAAATACCTCTAAAATTTCCTTAACCTAAATCCCCAAATTTCAGCCCTTTTATTATGCAAAGAAACCCCTCACTCTACTTTCATTTTTATCTTCAAAGCGGTGATGAATTGGAGGAAGGTTCCAACTAGGAAGTTGTTGTGTATAACTAGTGCTACCTACAACAAAAATTTGGTGGCGATTGGTGTAGTGGTTTGGTGTAAATCTGGGTTCAAATTCCATACAATGGTTTTCAGATTTTCTCAATTATTATGCAAAAGAAGGAGAGTTAGGTGTTAGTGCCTAAAGGGTAGTTGGAGAGGAGAAGATTGCCCACAAGTTTACTGTTGAAAGGTTGGGCTAATATGGATCGTGGTGGCGGTGGTTGCGAGATAATCCGTGATCGTCCGTTTTTGGGTAGTCTCGATCGATTGTGGCCATCTTTCAGCGATGTAGGTCCCTTCCAGGTGAAGTGGCCAACATGAGAAAGGGAGGGGGAGTGAGGCGCATCGATCAACGGTGGGGTTCGATGCTCAAGTGGATGGTGGCGGCCGGAATTTAAGCCAATGTGGTTTCGTTTCGAGGGGTACTTCCAGGCAGTCGAGGCGATTTGGGTGGTCGGGCTCGTGGGTGTAGGGTCGCCATGGATCAGCGGTGGTGTTCGGTGGTCTCCAGTGGCGGCGCGAGGTGATCGAAGGGGTCAAGTAGTGAAACGTGAACGTGGAGCAAGAAATGGTTAAGGTTAATTATTTTATTTATTCATTAATGACGTAATTAGTGTATTTAAAGTTCGACTAATTATATCTCGCTTGTATGAACTCAGAATTTGACGAGACAAGATCCGTTGGAATCATATAGACGCAGGCTACGCGTACGAACTGATTTGGACGACACCTGAGCTAGTTGGAATTTAAGTTAAATTAAACTCATGTTTAATTTAATTTAAACCGATCGTTATTACAACGGTATAAAATCATTATGAGAACTCTTTTTATTCAACTTGAATAATTATTATAATCGTCAATGGATTATATATTGATTACTTGTGGTTATTATGGTAGCTTCATGGATGATGGATGTTTATTACAGTTTATTTATACTATTTATGTACATATACGCGTTAACAATTATAGTGCTCATATATTTTAACTATTGATTGATGGATGATAACTATTGTGGTTGTTATTATGATTGTTCACACAATTCACACCATGAATATGGAAATATTTTGGAATTGATTGAGTTGAGTTCCAGTGGAATATTAAGCGAACAATATATTCATTTAAACGAAATAAGGCGTGAAAATGGAAATTGGATTTTTATATCCGAAACGATCTGGAAATGAAATTGAAATGATTCAAACAACTATTGAAAAGGTTGAAATGGATTTGAAAGAGTTTTGAATTAGAAATGGCTTGTTCTAATTAAAAATAAGTTTTGAATAGTAATTCAAAAGTGAATTCGAGTTAGATATATAAATGAAGTTCTTAGCACGAAATGGTTGTTCCAATGATCTTATTTATTTTTATAATGGATTTCAGGAAAGTTGGATTTCAAAAGATTTAATTTTGAAAATTATTATTATTTTAATATTATAAAAATATAGAATATTCATTTTCGATTTATAATTGAATTTGAAGCTGGAATCTCTTTTAGGCGATTTTATGAACTTTTTATAAAATATATTCCAACTGAATTGGACGAGTTTTATATTAAATTATAATATGGTTTGAATAGGATACGTCGTGCAGTGATAGTTCGCGAATTTCGACCATGAACTTCAAACTAGCATAACTAATGCAATTTAAATCGGATTTCCCCGAAACAAAAAAACGTTTGTTTACTATTGATGATAGCTTTCGAATAAAAGAAGACATTTTGGATTTCAACTTATTTATTTCAAGTTACGATTAAATCTATATTTGAAAAGGTCGCTGTAAACGCAGTTCAATGAACGTAATTGGAAATCGATTGAAATGGCCATATAAAAATTATTTAAAATGTGGAAAAATTATAATAAATCATATTAAATGAATTTAAAGTGATTTGTAAAAGAAATATGAAGTTTTGAACTATATTTCGATTTTTGTGGTTTTAGCCTAACTTGTTGAATACGGTAAAACGATGTTTTGGGAGTCTAAGTTAAGTGAACTAAAAGATTTCCAAATATTAGTCTATTGGATTTGAAATATGAGTTCTGAGAAATCTTTTAATTAAGATTATTTGGAATATGGGTTTTTATTTGGGCAGAAATGATCTTGAGATATTTGGTATTGATTACCGTTATTGTAAACATTTACTATTTGAGGAATTTGTAAGATGTTTATATCGTTATTCCACTTATAGAATTCGTTGATCACGAGAATTGTTGTTGAATATAAGTGGATATAAATTGTGTTTATATCTTATACTTAATAACAATTAGTTTGGGGTTTGCCGTGAATGGTGTCTTTAATAACATTGTTCTTTAACCCAGTTGAAGATGAAGTTTTACAGAATTAATCTTTTAATTAAGATTTAATGAAGTTTTCTATAGTTAAGTTTCCGATTAATGAATGAAATTGGAATTGAGTGAAAATCAATTTAGTGGTAATAGAGATGAGTCTCTATGGATGAAGACCTTTACTATTTAAGGAATTTAAAAGGCTTTGCAGTTATTCCGCTTATAGTATTAGTCTGATACGGTAATTCATATCGATTATAAGTGGATATGATTTCCGTGAAAATTTCATTTAGAATGAAATTATGATTTTGGGTTCATTATGAATGATATTTTAAATAACATTTGTTCTTTAACCCATTTAAATGAGAAGATGATTTCTCAAGTTTAGTTGAAATGAAATCTTTATATAATTTGTCTATAAAGATTTAATCAAAGTGTTTTCCCTGTCAAACAATAAAGGGAGCAAAGTTTGAAGATCGTTCAAAGGTAAGCGAGTTTTCCCCAACGAAAAGATTTGAAGAAATGGATTTTGAATTAACAAGTTTTCAAATATGAACTTGTTAAGAATAAGAAATTGTCAGTACGATTTGGACAAGATATAGGATTGAGGGAAAATAAAGTAATGAACCCAATCAATGATCAACGAATGGATTGGGTTTGGGTAAATGTGTTTTCTCGTAAAGATAATTGAAATCTTTAATCAGATTTGAAATGAAAGAAGGTAATTAAACTTACCAAAATACGGGGGATATTAGATATGGAGTACCACCAGTTTTGCTCCATGGGATGAATAGGATGGGAATGCGATAATGATTTAAGAATTACCTTTTTCATGAGATTTAATAATCCTGATAAAGCGTAGAAAACTTGATTTGAGTTAAGTTTGTGAGATGAGATTTCATAATCTTTTGAAATGATTTCCGAGGAAAGATTTAAAAAAGAGTTTAAAAAATGTAAATCTTTGATAAGATTGAAATGGGTATACCGGATATAAAGAATGATTTGAGTAAAAGAATATTCCAAGATGGAATGAGACTCATGGTAATCTATGTATATCTATTGTTTGCTAAGATGTGCTAGTTATTTCGGAAAGACCGGGTTCCAATCCATTCTGAATAACTATACGATGAGTATTGGAGATACATGAAGATGGTGGTTGAAGAGCGGGGATATTCACATCGTTTGGATTTATTGCTGATGTCTCGACTGGGGTGGACAACCAAGACAAGGCTATAAGTGGCAGTTGTTCGGACGTACTTGTTGATTGTCCGGATATGCAAGGGCCTTTCTCCTTAATTCGATGAGGAACAAGGTGCCTTCAGTTTCGTTCACAATCCAGAACGAACTTGTAAATGGATGTGTGTCTGACATTGTATTTTACAGCATAACCAATTGGTTTATGTTGATGATATATCCAATGGTGGCGGAGGATTTATCCTTTTAGCTTAACACCCTCCTCTGAGACTTATGTACTCATAGAGTTATATATTAATAGACACCGATTATATGTTGTGAATTGACATTTTGTCATGCTAAGTGATGAGCTATTAATGGTCAAAGCTTTTTTATGAAAATATAAGCTTTGTGTAGAAGCATGATTTCAGGGCCACGTAATCGGTATGAACCGAAACAGGATGAAGTACCGTAGAGTAAAAGACAAACGTTTCCTTCTAGCTGAGAAGTGATTCAATGGTATGGAGCCCAAGCAATTTACTTATGCGGATGATAGATCGAGGCGTCTTGGATAATGGTCGGTAACGACCTAGGGATGTTACATTCAGGAGAAACCTGAACATCACCTAGTATAGGTGGGTCGGCTTTGCCAATTTTGAAGGAGAATTTGTTGATCCTGGAACATCCTTTTAGAGGTGTTCCGAATTGTGGTTAAGGAAGATCCTTTGCCTTGGTCATTGATAGAACCCAACTTCCAATACAAACATTTACAGTTTAGTTGTACTCTATGCATCTAGACGTAATATATGGTACCTACGTCTTTAAGATTTATACATTTACTTTCGAAAGTGATTTCTACACTATCACTAGTAATAATAAAAGAGACTTTTGTGTACCAAGCATATTTGGTTATAATAAGACCAAACTTGCTCCTCTGGTGTGTGTTGCATTGTGTGATGGGATGCGAGTCTTATGGTAGCTTCATTTTCAAAAAGAATTACGATTTGTATGACTGGTATTCATGTGGAGAAAACCCGTTTCGTGTTATATGGCATGGTCCTGTGATTTATCCAACTTTGAAATAAAAGTAAATAGCTGTTTTAGTTTTCACACTAGTCCCGTGGCTGATCCGGAGTTTATTGTTCTTTCCCTAAACTTTGGGTTCCCATATTTTCCATATGGGAAGCCTAATAGTTTTGGTTTGTAGACATATTATAGAGAAGGTGCTGGATTGAAGCTAGTGCTGTGTCCAGAGCATTTCCCCCTGAGAATTTATGTTTACGGTTGTGTACAGGTTCTACTCTGGTATAGTTATTTCTGTTGTGCATGTATTTATTATTGTACTCTGATATAAGCTGTACTAAGATGTAAAAGTTATTGCCATGATAATGAAAAAGGCTAGTTAGTTTAGTTCTTATGTGTTGTAACCCCAAGTGATACGTCTTGTTGATAGGTTTAAGTAGGTTTAACTATCGATTTGAAACAGGTAGGAAGGTAGGTCGTCACACGTGGTATCAGAGCTTTGGTTTATACAAAGCTTTGAGGCACGACTCATTTGAATAGGAGAAAAGGACTCATCAGAGATAGGACTAGTAATATACTAGAAGAGTGACTAATTAGTGATAGGGTTAGTACTTCCCTAGAATGAGTTTGAAGTGTATTATATATAGAAGAAAACGAATTTGCATATTTACAAAAATGTGGTTTCGAAAGATTATATTTTGAATACAAAAAGAAATATGCTTTAAAAGTACATACAGATAACTTACCTGATTATCTTATAATAAGAGTTTGAGTATTTTATTTGATGTTGAGTTTGGACTATCGAGTATAAGAAGATTCTGAATATACACCTAGCTAACATATATATGAAGTCTTAAATATACTAGATGGATATAGAATCACATTCTAGTCGCTTGAGGATGATTCTAGTGATTGTTGCAACATCATCAATGTTTATTTTCGAGTTTCGAAAGTGGGATAACTATATGACTCCAATTGAAACGTCGAGATATACTTAAACGCATTTAGATAAGTGTTTGAAAATGATTTGAATAGCCAAGATAAAGAAAAGAATCGTCTTAAGCTAAGAACGTGGTTAAAATTTAATGTTTGTAATTTGAGAAATAATTAAGATGATTTGAGCTTTAAATTTAACTAGTACAAGTTAAATAGATTGAAAAGATAAAAGTTAATCAAATGAATAAAAATTTAACTTATGTGAAGTTAAGTAAAAAAATGGATTGGATTTGAATTATATCGAATGGAATATAATTAAATGAAGTTGAACGTAATTGGAAGAATATTAAGGAAATTAAATATCGTTGTTTACAAATTGGGAATTAGTTGGAATTGGACGTATATATATTGAACAACTTATTGAATGGAAGCTAAGAAGAAGAATAAAATTGAATGCCCATCTAAAAGGTACATATTTACTGTATTTGATTGGGTTTGATGATTTTGCTATTGGTAAGCCGCTTGGCTTTTGGATTTACTTTTTGATTGAGGAGGGCCTAGAAAGGCGAGTTGTAGTTGTACCGATTGAGCTATACAAAGGAGGTTTTGGCCATTTTTTTAAAAAATTCAAGGCATTAGAAATTTTTTGAGAATTGGGATTTTTTTAAGAAACTAAAAAGTTGAAGAACTTAAGTTGATTAGAATACAGACTTTGTTGGTTAAGTAAACAACCTTAAGTTCCGTCTTCGATTTCGTGGACGAAATCTTTTAAAGTAGGGAAGATTGTACGCACCCAGATTTTGTTAAGGAATATTTAAATTAATTTCAATATTTAAAACGATTTATTTTAAGAATTAACGGCTTGGAATTTATTTAATTTAAGTTTTGAACGTATAATTTATGATATAATTAAAAACGATCTCGCAACGACGTGGTAGTTCATAATATTACATTTTGAACTTCAAATGAATGTATAGGATCCAATATAAGTCAGAATTTGTTGAAACAAGAAACGATCGAATCTATTTAACTATAATTTTCTAATGAAAGTGAAAAATCAAGATTTCATACTATAGATTGTGAATTATGTCCAAATCAAATTTTCAGAAAGTCGTTATGGAATCGTTTATAAACCATAATAGTTTATTTATATAAAATAAAGGTATTTTATATAAATTGAATATCGATATAGCTTGAAAATGAAACATCGAGTTTAAAATCCAAAATAGTTTATTTTGGAAGTTATACAGAATTCTATTTGAATACATATAAGATAATAATATTCTATTATTAATAGACTGGAATATTTTGAAGTTAAATTATATTTTATCGATTTAATTGAATATTGGAAAATAGCCATTTTGCAAATGACCACCGTTTTTTACGAAACGATTTTATTAAATCTATAGTGACTAATTATACCTAGATTTCGAATTTAATATCAATCGGAGTTAGTATGTGGTTGTGCGAGCTATAAATGTTCAATGTAAATATGTATGAATATAAAACTAATAATTTGAGCTTAGACTAGCACTATTTGAACAAATGGACTCGAATTTCGACGAAACAAGTTTCATTAGGACCGTAATAACAAACCATAAATGTATGTCAATTTTCACTGCCAACGGAGTTCGTATGTGCCTATGTGAGTTTGTAGACGTCAATCAGAGATAGCAATAGGAACATAGTAATATAATAATAGAATATTATTAAACCTAAAATATCTACCCTACAAATAATCCTAAAATTTTCTAAACCTAAATCCTCAAATTTCATCCCTTCTATTTTGCAAATAAACCCCTCTCTACTTTAATTTTTATCTTCCAAACGGTGATGAATTGGAGGAAGGTTTCGACTGAGAAATTGTAGTGTATGTCAAGTGCTATCTAGATCAAAAATTTGATGGCGATTAGTATAGTGGTTTGGTATAAATTTGGGTTCGAAGTCGTTAGGATGATTTTCGATTTTCTCGATTATCGTTAAAACAAAGGAGAGTTAGGTATTGGTATCTAAAGCAAAGTTGGAGAGGGGAAGATGGTCTACAAGTTTGTTGTTGGAAGGTTGGGCTAGTATGGACTGTAATGGTGGTGGTTGCGAGATAATCGACGTCGTTCGTTTTTGGGTAGTCTCGATCGGTTGTGGCCATTTTCCGGTGACGTGGTTCTCTTCCAGGTAAAGTCGTAAACAGGAGAAAGGGTAGGAGAGTAAGGTGCATCGATTGGTGGTGGGGTTTGACGCTCAGGTGGAAGGTGGCGGCTAGAATTTAGGCCAACGTGGTTTCAGTTCGAGGGGATTTCCAGGCAGTCAGGGCGATTTGGGTGGTCGGCTCGTGGGTGTGGGGTCGTCGTGGATTGGCGGTGCTGGTAGGGCGTGGGGGCGGTGCTCTGGTGGTCTCCAGTGGCGGCACGAGGTGATTGAAAGGGTGGAGTTTGAAACGTGAACGTGGAGGAAGGAATGGTTAAGGTTAATTATTTTATTTATTAGTTAATGGAGTAATTAGTGTATATAAAGTTTGAACAATTATATCTCGCTTGTATGAACTTATACTTTGATGAGACAAGATCCATTGGGACCTATGTAGGCTATGCGTACAAACTAATTTAGACGAGATTGGAGCTAGTTGGAATTTTGAGTTAAATTAAACAAACGTTTAATTTAATTTAAAGCGATCGTTATTGCAACGATTAAAAATCTCTGTGAGAACTCTTTTTATTCAACTTGAATTGTTATTATAATCATCAGCTGATTATATATTGATTGTTTGTGGTTGCTATGGTTGCTTCATGGATGATGGATGTTTATTACAGTTTATTTATATTGTTTATGTACATATAAGCATGAACAACTATAATGCTCATATTTTAACTGTTGATTGATGGATGATAACTATTGTGGTTGTTATTATGATTGTTCACACAATTCACACCACGAATATGGAAATATTTTGGAATTGATTGAGTCGAGTTCCATTGGAATATTAAATGAACAATATATTCATTTAAATGAAATAAGGCGTTAAAACGAAAATTGGATTTTTGTATCTGAAATGATTTGGAAATGAAACTGAAATTCTTTCAAACAACTATTGTAAATGTTGAAATGGATTTGCAAGAGTTTTGAATTAGAAATGGCTTGTTCTAATTAAAAATAGATTTTGAATAGTAAATTAAAAAGTGAATTCGAGTTGGATATATAAGCGACTTTTTTAACACGAAATGATTATTCCAATGATTTTATTTATTTTTATAATGGATTTGACGAAAGTTTGGATTTCAAAAGATTTAATTTTGAAAAATAATATTATTTTAATAATATAGAATATTCAATTTTGATTTGTAATTGAATTTAAAGGTGCACTTGCTTTTAAACGATTTTATAAATGTTTTATAAAGTATATTCCAACTAATTCGAATGAGTTCAATATTAAACTATAATATGGTTTGAATAGGACGCGTCCCGCAGCGATATTTCGCGAATTTCGACCATGAACTTCAAACGAGCATAACTAATGCAATTTAGATCGGATTTCCTCGAAACGAAAAACATTTGTTTTCTATTGTTGATAGCTTTTAAATTAAAGATGAAATTTTGGATTTTAATTCATAGATTTCAAGTTATAATTAAATTTATTTTTGAAAAGGTCGTTGTAAACGCAGTTCAATGACCGTAAGTGGAAATCGATCGAAATGGCCATATAAAAATTATTAAAAATATGGAAAATTATGATAAATCATAATAAATGATTTTAAAGTGATTTGGAAAATAAATATGAAGTTTTGAACTATATTTCAATTTTTGGGGATCTAAGTTAAATGTACTAAAAAAAATTCAAATATTAGTTTATTGGATTTGAAAGATGAGTTTTGAGAAATATTTTAATTAAGATTAATTGGAATATAGATTTGGATGAAATGATCTTCGGATATTTGGTATTGATTACCGTTGTGTAGACGTTTACTATTTGAGGAGTTTGTAAGATGTTTAAATCGTTATTCCGCTTATATTCTTCGTTGATTATGGGAATTGGTGCTGAATATAAGTAGATATAAATTCTGTTCAACTCTTATATTTAATATCAATTAGTTTGGGGTTTGTCGTGAATGGTTTCTTCAACAACATTGTTCTTTAACCCAGTTGAAGATGAAGTTTGTGGAATTAGTCTTTTAATTAAGATTTAATGAATTTTTCCAAAGTTAAGTTTTCCAATTAATGAATTAAATTAGAACTGAATGAAAACTGATTTAGTTATAATCGAGATGGGTCTCTATGGATGAAGACTTTTACTATTTAAGGAATTTAAAACTCTTTGTAGTTATTCCGCTTATTGTATCAGTCTGATACAGGAATTCGTATCGATTATAAGCTGATATGGTTTCCATGAAGATTTCATTTAGAATGAAATTATGATTTTAGGTTCATCGTGAAAGATGTTTTAAATAACACTTGTTCTTTAACCAATTTAAATGAGATGACGATTTCTCAGGATTAGTTGAAATGAAATCCTTATTTAATTTTACTATAAAGATTTAATGAAAGAGTTTTCCCTATCAAAATATAATTTAACCAAGTTTAAAGATCGTTCAAAGGTAAGCGAGTTTTCCCCAACGAAAAGATTTAAAGAAATGGATTTTGAATTGACAAGTTTTCAAATATGAACTTTGTTAAGAATAAGAAATCGTAAGTACGATTTTGGGCATGAGATGGGATTGAAGAAAGATAAAGTAATGAACCCCAATCAATGATCAATAAATGGGTTGGGTTTGGGTAAATGTGTTTTCCCGTAAAGATAATTGAAATCTTTAATCAGATTTGAAATGAAAGAAGGTGATTAAACTTACCAAAATACGAGGGATATTAGATATGGAATACTACCAGTTTTGCTCCATGGGATGAATATGATAGGAATGGGATAATAATTTAAGAAATAACCTTTTTCATGAGATTTAATAATCCTGATAACACATAGAAAACTTGATTTGAGTTAACTTTGTGAAATGAGATTTTATAATCTTTTGAAATGATTTCCAATAAAAGATTTAAACAAGAGTTTAAAGAATGTAAATCTTTGATAAGATTGAAATGGGTATACCCCATACAAAGAATGATTTGAGTAAAAGAATATTCCAAAGATGGAATAAGACTCACAATATCCTATGTATATCTATTGATTGTTAAGATGCACTAGTTATTTCGGAAAGACCGGGTTCCCACCATTCTAAATAACAATACGAGGAGTAATGAAGATACTTGAAGACGGTGGTTAAAGAGTGGGGATCTTCACATCCTTTGGACTTATTGTTGATGTCTCGATTAGGGTGTATACCCAAGACAAGGTTATAAGTGGTAGTTGTCCGGATGTACTTGTTGAATGTCCGGATATGCAAGGGGCTCTCTCCTTAATTGGACGAGGAACATGGTGCTTCGGTTTCGTTTACAATCCAGAACGAACTTGTGAATGGATATGTGTCTAACATTGAATTTTACAATATAATTAACTGGTTTCTATTGATGATATATCGGATGGTGGCAGATGGTTTATCCTTTTAGCATAGCACCCTCCTTGGAGACTTATGTACTAAGAGGGTTATATATTAATGTTGACCAACTTTTTGGCAAAAGCTGTCACGGTTCAATAGATCGAAGCCCAATGTCAAACGGCTCGCAATCCCACGCCGACCGATCCCAGTAAGCGGCCCTTAACACAGGACAGCCCAAGTAAAGCTCGACCTGACTCCCATCAGAAAGCAAGACAGCCCTTTCCTACCTAATCGACCTTCCGGTCGACTGAGTCATCATTTCCTTAAAGCTCAAATCGACCAGATATCTCGGAAATTACTTGGAAATATCCAAATGACTTACCTAATCTCTTGAGAAGTCCGATTCCAAGGCATTAAAGGTGGTTAAACACATCCGGCCAAAGCGCTACTTTTAATACACCACATCTCGAGTGCCACGCAAGCTACAATTCTCGAGGATACTATTACTCAGCAGTAGACCGGGTCCCTGATCGAGCTCCACGTGTCCAAGCTCCGCAAAAGAGGCGAGTAATGTGGTACCTAGCTCAGCCTACTTCTTCATCTACAAATACCTTCTTCCCCAAAGTAGAAAGGGAATCTGATTTTGGCATTCTGGATCTTCCAAAAGGAAATTACAGCTAACTCCACAAATAGCCAACTCTCATACCACTCAAACACGAAGATTTTGTGTTCTTATTTCTCATCTCCCACTTTTTTCAGATAGAAAATAGATTGTACTTATAATCAAAAGAAAATCAATATATAGAGCGGACTTAGGCACCTTCTCTTGCTGAACCATAATAAAAATTCTGCATGTTCTCTATTTTTACTTACTCCGTGATTGTTGTTCGTGTGTGATCCATTCACGATTGGGAGTTGACTGTCAATAGGCCAAATTTTGATTGTCAACACTTTGGCGCGCCAGGAAGAGGGGCACGCACTGACATACCCTAAGACCTTCTGCTTATCCTATTAGATGGAGATCAAGTGGAAGAAGGATGCAGCATTTTCCCATCCTACAAACGACGACGCAACAGAAACACATGCTGTAGAGGCAAATCAGGAAGCCTTCTCTCACGAATACATGTCCCTATATCTTACCAGGGACGACATGGACAAGATTCTGGCCAAGTTCAAATGCCAGATAACATCTCAGGGTAAACTACTTAAACATTAGTAGGAAGTGAACCATCTCCTCATTCGGATGGAAAAGGGATCTAACATTCTAGTATCACTCCCTATACCTAGCGAGGCTGGGGCAATAACTGATCTTCGGTCTGCACAAATCCAAGCCCCAGATTAGACCATACCTTTTCTTCCTCCTGATTCAATCCCGCTTCCAAGTCGTCCAGTGATAGGATCATAGCTGTCGGCTCTAAACAGAGCTTTGGCGGCAGTAGATTCTCAGGTCAGCCCTAGCCAAGTCCATAACCACTCGACCATTTTGCCTCTACTCCAGGGATTGATCCAACTAGATCCAAAACAAGCCCAACCAATGGGTCGGCCAGAACCAAGAATGTTGTTGCAACCGGTCTGACCCGACATCTTGCCGCAAACCTATCTTACATCACTTGTCCTCCAATGAAGAGTTGGTGTCGCCTTTCCTTCGAACCAGGAAGACCACTCTACCATACTAGTTCTCAATATGGCGGAGGAAAATGCTACTATAAACCCCTCTAACATCGCTCCGAATGGGGGCAACACCGGGCCTCGAACAGGAAATATCCTCGATCGGTCCCTTCCAACAAGAGCAGATATGGTTCAGTCAAATAATGATCGACGACCTCAGCTATGGCCGGACCCATTACCAGTACTAGGATAGACCCTCACTCTAACCTTCACTCAACTTTCGGAGGTCGAACGCAACTAACCATTCCCCTTTCGAGCATACTTTCGACGGACCCTAGTACCGGGATTCTCACTAATGCAGAGCTGGATTCATGCCAGCGACTCCTCGGAGATGGAAGATAGCTTGCAAGTATCATCAAACGCTTCACCCGGGGCACATCTTCTCAACATGATATATATGATATCCACCACAGCCCATTCACTAGGGAAATCAGAAACTCTCGAAATCCTTGAGGCTTTAAGTTTCCGGCCATAAAGCCTTACAACGTCGGCCTGACCCAACCATTTATCTCATGCGATACATGCGCCACATTGAAGTACTCTCTGCATCGACCAATGTCATGGCTAAGTGTTTCCTTCTCTTCCTCATGGACATAGCCGGCATGTGGTTCCGACAATTAACAACTGAGTCGATCAGCAGCCGGAACATGTTGGTCGGCCGCTTCATCGAGTAGTTCAGATTTCACATCTTCCGACCGAAGAGTGCCATGTTCCTTACCTCCATCAAGCAGTAGCCAAGCGAGAGCCTCCGGTCCTTCCTAGAAAGATTCAACGCGGCCGTAGCATCAGTCGGTCGACCCGAGCCATTGATGGTGCTTATGGTCGCCATTGCAGGTGTTCAAAACCGATCAGAATTCAGGATTTCTTCAACCAGAGATCCTCCCAAGGATATCGAAGATTTTTATTCCGATGCCAAGAGGTTCCTCCGATAAGAAGATGCTAGCATTGAGATGAAGAGCCTCGAGGTGCTTGCTACCAAAGACGGAGGTCCATCCAACACCAATGGCCAGAACAAAGGTAACAGAAAAGCTTTGGAAAATAACAATTGGAACGTACGGTCCCGAAGGAATGACAAGTGCGACAGATACACCGAGCTCAACTCCTCCCTGCTCGACATCTACCTTGACATACGAGGGACTATGGCCTTCCCGAAACTTCTTCGAAGGGACCCTACCCAAAAGGAACTTGAATTTGGGAAGAGTTGCATGTACCACAACATATCTGGTCACGCCACAAGTGAATGCAGGTACTTATGCGATCTCATCGAGGAAAGGGTTAGGCATGGAGAACTGCCCGAGTATGTCAAGAAACCCACACAGGCCTTGCCTCCACAATCCTCTTCCCAGGCCCCTCAGGTGGGTCTCGAGCTCCTAGAAACAGAAAGGACCCTAAACCCAGCAATCGCGGCATCATAATTAATTAGTTAGATAAAAGACGTATTTTTGTTATTTCTTTGTTTAATGAGTTATGTTGAATTACACACAAATGGGGATAACCCCTAGGCGTGCTCTGGATTCAGTTGTCACACTTTTAGAATTTTCCTTATTCCTCTACATTGGCTCCATAGCAGTAATACATTTTTCTTTCGAACATACAAAATGTTTGAACAGACCTAAGCTGAGCATAGTAGACACTCGCCAAACTCAAGTATGGTCATTGCTAGCTACCGTTTCTAAACCATGGTCGATGCCCTCCACTATACTTAACCAACTCCACGAGCCGACTCTGGTTAACATTCCATAAGCCAAGTATGATTAATACTCGCCACTGTCCAAAGCCTAGTGTGATTTCCACTCGCCACCCTAAGACTAGAATAGTAGACGCTCGCCAAACTCAAGTATGGTCAGTGTTGGCCACCGTTTCTAAACCACGGTCACTTCCTGCTACTATACTTAACCAACTCCATGAGCCGAGTCTGTTAAACATTCCATAAGCCGAGAATGATTTATACTTGCCACTGTCCAAAGCCGAGTGCGATTGCCACTCGCCACCCTAAGCCGAGCATAGTAGACGCTCGCCAAACTCAAGTATATTTAGTGCTGGCCACCGTTTCTAAACCACAGTCGATGCCAGCCAATATACTTAACCAAATCCTCGAGCCATGTATGGTTAACATTCCCTGAGCCAAGTACGATTATTACTCGCCACTTTCTTAAGCCAAGGGTGATTACCACTCGTGAACCTTACTAAACCTTGTTTGAACTTGGCCAGAAAAAAATCATCAATCTGAAAACACAATCTGGCTTCAGAAATCCTTGAATAACCGACTATACCGTCTCACTAGGATAAGACAGGCAGATATGACGTTCGCCAACCCCAACATGGTCAGTGTTAGCCACCGTTTCTAAACCACGGTCAATACCGGCAACCACTCTTGACTAATTCCATATGCCAAGTATGGTTAAACCTACATAAGCCGAGTACAGTTACTCGCCATCTTCGAAAGCCAGAGGGATCGATCTCTTCTCTAGCATTTACGAGCACTCGACCTTAATACGATCCTTGGTGGTTTTCGGATTCCCGGCCTTAATACGATCTATACCGATCATCGGTCTTCTGGCCTTAATACAACCATCAGGATCGTTAGAATTACGGCCTTAATATGGTATGACAACCATTGCTACCAGCGCATTGAGCTTCGATACTACATCTAGGACACACCTCCCTCTACCAAGGAATATATATTCTAGGGGGAAAAGTGTTGACTAACTTTTTGGCAAAAGTTGTCACGGTTCAAAGGATCAAAGCCCAATGCCAAAGGCTCGCCATGCCACGTCGAACGATCCCAGTAGGCGGCCTTTAACACTGGATGGCCCAAGTAAAGCTCGGTCCAGCTCCTTTCAGAAAGCAAGACATCCCTTTCCCACATAATCGGCCTTCCGGCCGACCGATTCATCATTTCCTTAAAGCTCTGATCGACCAGAAACCCCTGAAATTACTTGGAAATGTCCAAATGACTCACCTAATCTCTAGAGAAGTCTGATTCCCAAGGCATTAAAGGCGGTCAAACACATCCGGCCAAAGTGCTACTTTTGATACACCACATCTCGAGTTCCACACAAGCTAGAATTCTTGAGGAAATTATAACTCAGGAGTAGATCGGGTCCCACCGCCGCAATCGCCTCACCAGATCGAGCTCCACTTGTCCAAGCTCCACAAAAGAGGCGAGCAACATGGCACCTAGCTCAGCCTACTTCTTCATCTATAAATACCTCCTTCCCCAAAGTAGAAAGGGATTCCGATTTCGGCATTCTGGATCTTCCAAAAGGAAATTACGGCTAACTCCACAAATATGACTCTCATACCACTCAATCACGAAGATTTGTGTTCGTATTTCTCATCTCCCACTTTTCTTCAAAAAGAAAATAGATTGTACTTGTAATCAAAAGCAAATTAATATATATATATATATGCACCATCTCTTGCCGAACCACTATAAAATTTCTGCATGTTCCTTGTTTTTACTTACTCTGTGATTGTTATTCGTGTGTGATACATACACGATTGGGGGTTGACTGTCACTAGTCCAACTTTTGACCGTTAACAATTAATAGATACCAATTATATGTTGTGAATTAACAACATGATATGCTAAGTGATGAGTTATTGAAGATCAAAGCTTTTTGTTGGAAAGCAGATCTTTGTGTAGAAGCGTGACTTCAGAGCCCCACAACCGAAATGAGATGAAATAGGATGAAGTACCGCAGTGCAAAGGACGAATGTTTCCTTCTAGTTGAGAAGTAATGCCATGATATGGAGCCCAAGCAATTTACTTATGTGGATGATAGATCGAGGCGCCTCGGATAATGGTCGGTAACGATAGGGGGACGTTACGTTCAGGAGAAACCCTAACATCACCTGGTATAGGTTGGTCGAATTTGCCGATACAGAAGGGGCATTTGCTGATCCTGGAACATCCTACTAGTGGTGTTCTGAATCGCGGTTAAGGAAGATCCTTTGCCTTGATCATTGATGGAACCCAACTTCCAATACGAATTTTTGCAGTTTTAGTTGTACTCCGTGTATGTAGACGTAATATATGGTACCTATGTCTTCTAAGATTTATACGTTTACTTTCGAAAGTGATTGCCACACTATGCAATAGTACTAATAAAAGAAACTTTCACGTACCAAGCATATTTTGTTATCATAAGGAAAAACTTGCCCCTATGGTGTGTGTTGCATTGTGTGATAGGATGCTAGTCTTATGGCAGCTTCATTTTCAAAAAGCATTGCGAGTTGTATAGTTGGTATTCATATGGATAAAACCCGTTTTGTGTTATACGGCATGGTTCTGTGATTTACCCAAGTCAAAATAAAAGTAAATAACACCAGTCCCATGACTGATACGGAGTTTATGATTCTTTCCCAAAATTCTGGGTACCCATATTTTATACACGCGCAGCCAAGTAGTTTTGGTATACAAATATTTTATAGAGTATGTGTTGGATTAAAGCTAGAGAAGTGTCCAGAGAATTTTCCCGCTGAGAGTTTATGTTTTCCGTTGTGTACATGTTGTACTCTGGTATAGTTATTTCCATTGTGCATGTATTTATTATTGTACTATGATATAAGTTATACTCATAAGTAAAAGTTATTGCAATGATAATGAAAAGGGCTATTTTGTTCTGTTCTCATGCATTGTAAACCCAAGCGTTATGTCTTGTTGATCAGTTTAATTTAGTTTTACTATAGGTTTGAATTGGGCGGGAAGGTGGGTCGTTACATGGTAAATAATTCTCCTTCTTTAAATAAGTGAAATGTTCGAGTTATTTGCAGTTTCACTTCGATGGATTTGGATATAAGGCAACAACGCTGGTTAGAATTTGTCACGTCATATAACCTGGATATTCTGTATACATCTAGAAAAGCCAATGTTATAGCTAATGCATAAAGCAGAAAGCAATCCAGCATCACATATTTTTTGGTGACACCAACGGTTTTAGAGAAGATAGACGATAGGCAGAAGGAAGATGCAAAATTGATAAGATTACATGGAATATACGACTTAGAATTGATTTTAGTTTTGAAACGGATGATAAAGAAGTGTTGAGACTACAAGGAAGGATTTTTGTTCCAAATGTGGATAATTTATGTCAAGACGTATTAATAAAATCCTAGAAATCAAAACTAAATATCCATCCTGGTGTTAGCAAGATGTATCGGGAGAAGTAGAAGACCTTTTGATGGAGAAGCATGAAGCAGGGTATCTCCATCCATGTTATTAGATGTGCTAATTGTCAACAGGTCAAGAGTGATCAGTAAAAGGTTGTGGGACTATACCAACCACTTGAAGTCCGGACTTTAGAATGGGATCAAATATCGATTGACTTCATCAATGGGTTACCTCAATCAAGGAAAGGAAATGAAAGCATCTTGGTTACATCCGATAGATTAACCAAGATCGCACATTTTATTCTGGTAAAACCAACTGAAACTGGTGTAAGTTTGGTAGAAATATATATGAAGGAGATAGTAAAATTGCATGATATTCATAGTAGTATCATCAGCGATCATGACCCTATACTCACTCGCAAGTTTTGGGATGCGATGCAAACAACTTTGGGAACGAAGTTGGGTATTAGCACAACATATCATCCTCGGAGCGATGGACAAATAAAAAGTGTGAACCGAATTTTGAAAGAGCTTCTTAGATCTTGTGTATTAGATTTCAAAGGATCATAGGATAATCATCTCCGCTTAGTGGATTTCTCTTACAATAATAGTTACCAAACAAGCATCGACATGACACCGTATGAAGCATTATATGATTCCCCTTGTAGGCCTTTAACTTATTTGATTGAGACCGGTGACTGGTTGGTACTCTGCTTAGAAATGATTATGGAATCTTGTGAGAAGGTAAAAGAAATAGAAAAGAAGATGAAGGAATGGCAAAGTAGGCAGAAAATCTGCGTTGATCAAAGACGAAGCTATTTAGAATTTTCTATCGGAGTTCACGTATTTTTGAAGATCTCTCCAATGAAGGGAATAGTAAAATTTGGATGTGCGGGGAAGTTAACTCCTCGGTATATCGGATCTTATCCTATTCTGGAGAGGATTGGCCCTTTAGCTTAATGAGTGGAGTTGCTAAAAAGATTAGTTCAGGTGTGCATAATGTCTTTCCATATATCTCATCTATGGAAATATGTGTATGACTCATACCAAGTAGTGTAGTTAGCTAGTCAAGAAGATCTAGGGATAAAACCTAATTTAGATGTCATTAGACAACCAATTTGTATCTTAGATCACGATGAGAAATGATTAACAAGGAAGGTTTTCAGTTTAGTCAAGGTTCAATGTAGTGGAGATCCGGATGATTGTACTTGGTAAGCGAAGAGAAGAGTGAAGAAGGCATACCCTGAGTTTTGATCTTGTATAAACCCGTGTATACATCACTTATGGTGGAAATAAGTATCATTGTATATCTTTGATTACGAAATAAAGAATCTTTTTGGGGAATCTGTTTATTGCCAATTTCGAGGGCGAAATTCTTTTAAGGAGGGAAGAATGAAACAGCCCGAAAATTTAATCTGTTTATTTTAGGATTTAAGCTAAGGAAAATCCCAATTTCTTTTAAAGTTTCAAAATAATAATTATTAAAATGATTTAATAAATTTTTATTACTTAAATACCATCTTTTAATTATTTATAATCAATAAGAAAATCATTCTCAAATTTTGTTTACACAGAGTAATAGAGTAATAGTTTAACTCAAAACAGAAAATGTAACCGATAAACGAATACCAGAACAATTCGATGAATATAAGTTGTACAAAGGTATAACATACATGCACACACACATATAGGATTCTGATAGCATATCCATTAGAAGATAATGAGTGGATTAATTAAGCTAATAAATAGGTTAGTAAAAGTAAGCAAGTAAATACAAAATGGGTTTACTTTAGTATAATAATAATAATTACCAAACACTTACAACTCCATACCCTTACACGCTTACACTCACCACTCTCTTACACACCACTTATCTTTACATTGATGTGACAAGAGGGAGAATACATGCATGGTTCTACTGAAGTAAGAGGGATAGGGGCAACGGGTTTTGAACACTTTTCCACTTATAACTTTATTCCTAAGGATTTTTTTAACGGCCCGGGGAAAAATTGCGATCCTGATTATCGACCAAATACGATGTCGACCAACCAAGCACCCAAAATTTACCGGAACATTAATGACAGAAGTTAGAGGGTGAGAATGGATAAGATAGAAAGTTAGAACAGAAGAAGAAGAATAACACACAACACATCAGAGTAACACGAATCTCACAGCGGATCGAATAAAATATACATAACTTTGAAATAAAACTAGTATATGTATACAATAACATTATCAGAGTACAACACTTACATCACAGCGGAAATAACAATAGCTATATAATCCTGAAGCCTCTTGCTTCAAGCTCCTCCAAGTATATCTGTAAAGACCTGAACTACTTGATTGCCTGTACAAATTCGGGCACCCAAGATTTTAGGGTAAAAACAAAACAAAATAAACTCTGGGTCAGTCATGGGACTAGTGTGAGTAAACTCCAACCACTTGGTTTAACTTTTAAAATCCTTTTAAAAGAAAGGAAAATCGTAAGACAGATCCACACATAAACATGAATGGTTTTTACCTTACGATAACCCATAGCATTCTTTGAAATCAATATTCATCTGATATTATAGTAATGTCTATATCAAGTAAATAGAATCTAGCAGAACGCTTGCATCTCACGCTCTACATATATAGTATACAATCAAAAACCGTGGGCTCTTATTGGATAATGGATTCCAATTGGCAAGGTATGGGACCACCTTCCGATAGTGTACCTTTAGAGAGAAATACACCGGGTTCAATAAGAACATCTTGCAACCCAGGCTAAACATGACTGGCCCTTCACTTCGCTTGAGAGTACCAAATGTATTGTCACCAACGGTTGGGATCAGCAACCGTTACACGAAAGGGACAACACCGATAGATTTAAGAAGCAAAAGGAATTTCTCTAGATCAGGTGACAATACACCCTACTTGGCAGCTAACCACTTAGCCACGCAACCTATCCGATTATACACCATTTCTCGATTGTGAGGCTGGAGGTCATAATGTATCTTTTGATCTTCATTTACTTTTAATGTCACATTGTCATACCCGCCAAATCGCAAATTGATTTCCCTAGACATATCACGGGTATACAGCTAAGAGAAATGAATTCCTCTGCCACTAAACGTATATACTTTTGAAGAGATCAACTTACGCGATCCATTAGATATACTCTGTCAGACATTCTTCCATATAAATTGTACTGGGACTAGACAAACCGAAGGCATTATTCTGTAAACAGGACAGCCCTTGCATAACTCCGTCTTTAATTATCTTCATCATATTTGATCACAATGCTAACGTCCATACATAGTGGTTTTCAAATAATGAATCTGGTCACGGTCTCTCTGTATTAACGACGGAAAAATGGTCAAAAACTTCGATAGTCAGTGATTTAGCTATCCAAGAAAAATATGTGTACAACCAACGATCTTATTTCCACATAGAAATTCTATTGATCAATCATCAATCAACATTTATCTCTTTATATTAGATTATCATTAATTTATCCATTTACCCATTTCTTGTTTCCATATACATACATTCTATCTTTCTAAATTTAGAAAATATACCTTATTAATATTGGAAAACGTTTCCATTTCTTATTTACGTGTCACTGTCATTCCAGTATTTCTCAACAACAAAACATTTCATTTTCTATACTTAGATAACATTTCTGATTATATTTGGAAAACGTTTCCAAAACTCATTTATATGGATTTCAAACGAATGTTGTATAAAACGCCGTTACGACTACTCAATCCATTCATCGCTTATTACTTTATGTATCTTTTATCAACCTTCGCCATCGAACTTCAACTATTCCTTAGTTAATTTCGATGTCAATAAAGTTAGGGTATAATTACCTCTCAGACCTTAACTGAAAAAATTCCTTAACCTAGCAACAGATAAGCTCAACACTCTAATTTTTTTTACAACCATTGCTTATGCAAATTCTCGGATTTATATTTACGAATTTCCTTCTTGGATAAAATATTGGTTATATGATAACGTTATAAACCTTACTTCCGAAATATCTGACTTTAAAACTATAACTTTTATGTCTTAATTTGAATAATTTATAATTATTTAATTTATTAAATAAATAAATCTTGATTTAAAAACCAAAAAGTAAATAGTACTTTCTTGAATTCGATATAATCAAATTCGACGTATAACTCTCTTTCGAGTAATCGCTATTCGATTAACTCTTTTTCGAATAACCTATATTCGATTAATTCATTTTCGAATAACTTATATTCGATTAATTCACGTCAACTAACTTATATTCGATTTATTCACTTCGAAGAACTTATATTCGATTTATTCACTTCGAATAACTTATATTCGATTTATTCACTTCGAATAACTTATATTCGATTTATTCACTTCCGAATAAACTATATTCGATTAACTTACTTCGAATAAACTATATTCGATTATAAAATATTGGTTTCCAACCGAATACTAATTATCTTGTCAAATTTCTGATTTTATTCAATATATAATTTCTTAAATAAATTATTTCATAACATCTGGCTTAGTTGAATTCTAATTACAAATGTTTACGCAGTTTATTTAACCCTTTTTACATTTCGAATATCGAAATGGATTTCATCTTTTCCTTTTTTAAAAAAAAACAACTCCAAATTTTCCATTATATATTCACTATTGAATTTGCAATCTCAATTATCCACTAGTAATTATATTTTTAACTCATTTGTAAACATTGTTTATAAATCACAACACTTGTTTTCATTATTAAACAAGTTATTTATTTCTAGCCATTTGAAATTCCATTTCTGTTTAATTTCTATTTCAAAAATCCACTTTCCTTTATAAATGTGTTTATTTGCAAAATATTTTCTTAAATCCATTATTCACACCGAATGTGAATAATATTTCTTTTATACAATCCATTTAGTTTGATTTCGTATTTCAAAATATTATCCCATTTTCCAAATTCTATTTATACTTCTATTTATAGAATTATTCATATGAAATCTCCTTTTTATTTCTAACACTTAAATCTCATTTATAATTCCTTTTATAAATGTTGAGTTCACATTCTATTTAAAATGTTGGTGTTAAAACCAATTTCTACTTCTCTATATAAGTTCGGACTTATATATTCCATTTATCAAATGATAAATATTTTATTTAATTTACAAAACATTATTTATAAATTAATCTTCTTCATTTATCTGTTAAAACATATTTCTATTTAAAATCTACTTTGAAACAATCTTCTCATTGTTCTTTTATATCTTGTCAATCCCCTTTTATAATTCTATTTATTTCTCAAATAATTTCTTTTATAATTCTATTTGATTTTTGAAATATTTCCTTTTATAAATGTTGTTTATTTTCCAAATAATTCTTTTTAATAATATCTATTTATTTCTAGAATATTCTCTTTTTAAAATCCTATTCATTTTATAAATAATTCCTTTTATAATATCCTATTCATTTTATAATGTCTATCCATTTTATACATATATTTTATTTTCAATATACACTTTAAAAATTCTCTTTTTACATTCCAGTATTCCTTATGGTAATTAACATACCATATAACAATGATCAATATCATCCAAACACACAAAGTCAACAACAGATTATATATCACATCATATATCACAATACATGAAAAATAGTAAAATAAATGTTGAGAAATCCAGATCCCTCCGACCTGTTACCCTGCATCCACAGATGTTACACAATATAATTCACATCAATTTCATTTCAATATGTACTATTCTGATAAACAGAATCAATGTTTGTTTGATGATATGTGTGTATATCGGTATCTGTAATTCCAAACAATAAATCAGCAATTCAACCAAACCATCAACACACAGTAATCAACCATCATTTATCAATTCTAAAAGTACCTTATAAAAATATAAACTGATCAGAGTTAGTGAGTTTTACTCACTTTTGTCGGTAGTCTTTAAATAACGATAACCGTTCAATAGTTCCGTTCTAACGTTTTATTTCACCATAAATTGAGACAAGCTCCAAATCACTCCAAACTGGTTCCATTTTGTTGTGTCAGTCCCTATGATCCAAACGTGACCAGTTTCGCTGAATTTCATTCACGTATGCCATGTTATGATATTTACAAGTTGATACATATTTAAATTAAATAAAACATGGATTTATATATTTTAGATGGGCCTTAACTTTTCCATACGCAGCCCATCTCAGCCCACTACCACATTCCATCTCCTACACTCCTCCAGTAAACGTTCCTCCACCGAATCATGGCCATTTCCACCTCCTTCCAATGTCCATAGCTCAACCCACACTCCATCGAATCATCTGAAACCACCACCAAACTTCATCTCGTCAAAATCCCTTCGAACTCATATCCACCACATCCAACCCGAGCTCCTCCCCGAAAACCTATCAACAGCCTTCCTCGGTTCGACACATTGAACGGATCGACACCAAATCTCACCGAATACCCCCAAAAACTCGACTACAGGTGCTATTTCACACTATGAACTCGAAAACGATATTAAAAACTTGCATCGATTCTTGTATCGATCAAAAACTGCAACCCTAAGCAAAAGAACCCATGCTATATAATTTTCCAGTGGCGGAAATCACCACCGAACCTAACAAAACTGATATCAGATTGAAGAGCATCGAATAACGATCACAAATATACATCTAAATTGATTTATGGTATTTGTTTTGGTTTTTGTTTGATTTTCAAAAGAGGATGTTTTACTGTAAAAGGAATAAATGACGGCGGGTTTGAGTTGTGTTGACCAGAGGAAAATTTGTTTAGTGTTAGAAAGATGTTAGGCTATTTATAAGTAAGTTATTTTATTTTTTATTCAAGTTTTATATTTATTTTAGCCAATCATTCATTGTTTCATCTTCTGAAAATTCGCATGATCACACACAATATCCAAAAACCATGGAAATTGACATACAACTAGAGTTTAACATTACAGACCCAACGAAACTTGTTTTGTCGAATTTCGACTCCGTTTGCTCACGCAGCGTATTTTTAAAGGTCAAAATATCGACTGTTTTCCCTATTAAAATCACGCACGGCCACATACTAACTCCAAAAATAACGCAAATTGAAACCTAACAATAATTTAACATTTTGGATCCAACAAAATTGGTTTTGTCGAATTTGGAGGTCGTTTGAAAAATGGCTATTTTCTAAGGCCCTACATAAACCAATTAAATATTAATATATTTAAAACAATCAAATTAAATATTAATAAATTACTATTATTGTAATATTCACATATAATATCATACTGCTCCAAAATATACATATCTGGATTTATAACTCAATATTTAAAAATCTCAGATTATCTCGATATTCAATTTATATAAAAATCCATTTATAATATAAATAAATCGTTATAAATTATAAACGAATTCCATAGCGACTATTTTAAATTTTGATTTGGACATAACTCACAATGTACACGACGATATTTCAAATTTTCTCTTTTATTAGAAAAATATCATTCAACAGATCCGAGCATTTCTTGTTTCATAGAAATCCGACTTAAAACAGATTATGTATATTCAATTAAAGTTCGAATCGCCAAATAACGAACTGCTGCGACTTTACGGGCTCGATTATAAATAAATTATAATTTATACGTTCAACTATCGTTCAAATAATATACTCGTTATTCTAAACTGAATTGAATATTTTAAATGATCTAATTCACACAATATTGTGAATTCTACTATTACCGACTATTTCAAAGTTATAATGTATTATTATATTATAAATATTCATTATTATTTAATTAAATAACAATTTAAATATCTAAATCACTATTTTAAATAATTAAACAAATTAAGTATTATACCGGAAAAATACGGGACATAACAATTTTCTATAAATAACCACCCATTTCACTTCATTCTCCACACCATTTCTTATCTTCTTCCTCCTTCTTAATCTCTTTAATGGTTTCCACCTCTTGATAAAATTATAAGGAAAAGAGAAGGAAACTACTCACCGCTTATCTAAGTAACTTAAAGTGTGAAACTATCGCCAAACCTCTACTCATCTTTATTCCTAAGTCACCATTATTCTTCAACGAAGTTTAAAGACCCAGCCACCCCCTAAACCCGAGCTTGGCCATGAGCAACTAGGAAAGAAGAGGAGCTCAAAGCCATTCGAAATAGAACATGTGGAGTAGGAATGTTTTAGGATAGTCTAGGAAGGTTTTAGCGAGTTCTGATAGCACTTAAACCCGATTAAAGGTAAGAAACTAAACTTGAAAATTACCCTAATTATCACATGAAAATGATTGCTATAATGATGTTAATTGTTTCTTATAAATTTCATGATGAATGTTTGTCAAATTTGGAAGCTTATATGTTTGATTGTATGGATGTTTAACAAGCCACCTTAAATACACGTTAATAAACACGAAGGAAATCACTTTACTTTAATAAACAAACCGGCGAAAAATGGATGATTTAACCTCTTGAAATGATTTCAATTGATTTAGAATCGAATTTTAAACACTTCTAAGTGTACATATGTAGTTTGTAAAGAATATGAAATTTCAAAAAAAAAAATAGTGTTTGGCAAAATGAAAATTCACGATTTCACTCCTTAAAAGTGGATATTTTGTATGCAGGAAAATACGAATCCAAATTCCTTGAAATAAGATTTTAATAATCTTTATAGCCATAGCTTTCCAAAGACTCGACAAAATAAATATTAGGTTGGATATATTTAGATATATTACCAAAACAAGATTTGAAAAACATCGCGGTTTTGCAAATCAAAATCCAATAATGCAATTGTTTGAAGTTGAGATTTTTGTTAGGGATTGCGGATTGAGGATCTTAAGGTAAACTAAACACTAAAGGGGAGTAAATAGCGTTTTGTGGATTTTATAGATTTCTTGAAATCTTTTTAAGTTTATCAGAATGTTATGAAAATCACAGATATGAATAATCACATAAACACAAATACAGGTAATAATAATAAAAAGTAGTAAAAGGAAAGAACACAACATGATTTTATATTGGTTTGGAGTTTCCCTACATCCAGTCCAACACAACGCTTGGTTGATGTGGATTTCTTTTCAAATAATATCCAAATTAAAATCCTTGATTTCTGGGCAACAAGGGCACACCTCGACTGTTTCCGGATTACAATGAAACTCATTTGATTTCCGGGCCACAACCTACACCTAATTGATTTCCAGGCTCCAATCACACCTAGTCGATTTATATGGGCTACAACCACACCTTTTTAGTATTCGTTTTGGAAGATAGACTCGATAGGACTTGATATTGCAATCTTTGATTACATAAAGCCTATAAATCTTGAGTAGCACTTGAGTCTTTGATAGAATTTGATAGAGTTTGATAGAGAATAACACTAGAAAGAGATTGATACGATTCACTTTGAAAATCGGTAGAGTATGAGTATATAATTTAAGAATTTAAGAGTATTAACAGAGAGAAGAGAAAGGAAGAAGAAGATAATGAAAAGTTAGTTAAAAAAATCGAGTTAAGAAGTCTATTTATAGTCCCCCAACAATAAAATCTTTTCAGAATAGTTTTGAATTCAAAAGACACAACATTTCAAAATTTGAATTCGAAACCAAACAGCCACTATGCCGACATACAGAATTACCTACATCGACATGCCTTTGAGATTTTTCAAAAAAAAATGAATTAAAGCAAATAATGGTTAAATAAATTACAGTGATACTTGAGTTAAAAAAACTATATTCCTTTATATTAAACTAGAGTTTTTCAAGTAAAAAATATATATTAAAAACACATATTAAGATGATTTAAAAATGATTAAAACTATATATATTAAATTATGTTAAAGCATATATAAAAAACTATGAATATAAGAAATACTTTAGAACTTAATATAAATATAAGTAAGGAAATTTAAAGCTTTATTAACCAAAATAAAAATAAATATAAAAATTAGTATTAGTATTGTTATAACAACTATCAATAGAGCAACAAACCTGCATTAATAAGGGACAAATGGCGACCTCGTCTCCCTTAAAATCGAATATGTAGGCAAAGGAAGTTCTAATCTTTGATACATATCATCATTCTATGTTTCCTCCAGATCTCCGTTCCTCTCCACAACATGCAAAGCAAATGGGGACCTAGATTCAAGGTATTTCTCTTTTCCCAAATCCAGAATCTAGATCTGAATTTCCAGACTTAATTCCAAAAAATCAGGCTGTTTTAAACAAAGTAAGTCCTATGCAATCGAAGACTTGGATAAATGTAATTACAGAAAATAAATATCATTAGAAATCTATCCGTCTTAAGTATTTCGAACCTTTGGTTAATAATAATCTCAAAGTGGCAGTAATTGATGAAAATTTGGGTAATAAAGCAAGAGAGAGATGGTTCAATTCTATTTCTTTCTATGCATATGGTATTAAGCCCTATTTTCAGTTTTAAAGAATATTTTGATAGAAACTGGAATCTAAATGGTAAATATCATTGTATTCTGGGAAAAATGGAGATGATTGTTGTTAGACCAAAAAATGGCACTAACACCTAAATAGTCGTGTTTAGAGCATAAAATATGAAGAAATAACTGAGAAACGGAAGAAAAGACAAGACAACATTTTTGTAATGGTCCGGCGTTAACAAGCCTACGTCCACTTCATCATCTCTTAATTCAACAGAGAATTACAATTACAACACTGTTTCTAGTGTTTATCTCAAATTACAATCATGCTTATCACTCATCTTTTGAGATGAAAGAAAGTTGGAAGCCATGACCAAGTAGTGCAGAGCTTCACATAGCCAAAAAATCCCCTCAAAATGTTGCGTTTCCGTGTATTTATAGGCATTTAGAAGGCTCAGGTCGGACGTACACATGGAAGCCATCCAGGAGATCTTAAAGTCTAAGTGGGTGGAGTGGAGAAGTGGTCTCCATAGTAGGCATGTCCAGGTGGAACTCGATCCGAGTTTGTAGGCTAGAGAATAGGTCAACATCAAAGTGGGTAGTCATAATTGCAGGTGGGTCGGGTAGGATCTTCATTCGAACCGAGGAGATATGGGTACATCCGACACGACCCGCTGCTCATTTGCCGAAGTCGACCCTTTGCATGTTTCTAACTTGAATTCAACCCGATCACCTCAACCCGATCCAAAGGGAGGAAGCAATGTTGCTTTTACTTGAGTCATGGAATCCGATCCGACCCGAGGCTATATGCTTGCAAGTGCTAAGTTTTCTGATGCTTGCCTTCATTCGATCTGAATGATTATATCCGACCCGGGGTCTACATTCGACCCGATGCTTGTGCATGCAAAATCCAATCTTACCTATGCTTTGTCACTTCATCCAAACGAGTGCCAATCAATGCAAGTTCATACCCAAGTCCTGAGTAGCTTCAATAATGTGAACCGAGTTGAGACGGTCTCGCCCAAAGATAGGCTAACATTTGATCACTTGGGCTTTGGGTAGCCTGGTTACAAAGCAGGCTAACATTTTTCCCTCCAAAATATGTCTTATCGCATATGATATGTGCTTTGAATAAGTCGAGCTGAATCTTCCCGGAACGTCATCCGTCCTTGAGAAGGCTTTACCAAATCGTTGTGTCCTCTTCGGAAGTTGTGATATATTGTCTCTTCATTGTATAGGAAGCTCATCATATATCGCATCGCTTCCATGGGTGCTTATCGGGCCAAATCCTATGGCCGAAGTAGTCGAGACGATCAAGTAATCGTTTAAACCTCGTCGAATCAAGAGGTCCAATTCTTTCAACATAAGTCATGTAGGATCGTTGGCCCCCGTGCGTGTGATCGTGCATGCACAGGTCGTTGCCAAACAACATCGTCCTCCTACGCAAATCAAGCGTGTTGTCGAGTCGGACTTTCTTTTACATACAAGTCAATATATGAAGTAGTCATCCAAGTCACAGGGTAGTATAAGAATCTTCTGATTCTGAGCTAGCATCTTGACCGTTGGGATAGACTATCAGAAGTGGCATATAAATCTAACATTTGTACTTGGCTTTGGACTATCCCGACATCAGGATACCAATCAAGGAATTCATGATCGCATTGGATCATAACAACGTATAGTCGTATAACCACGATCACTTCGGGTCGTGTTAATAAAAAGCCAGAGACTTCCCGTTCAATGTAGTCGCGATTGAGTTTTTGAAGTCGCACTTGAATCGCCAGCTGGCTCGCTTGAACAGGTAAGGCAAGTCTTATCATAATCCGAAGATATGGTGTATATACTCTGAATCATGCATCAAGTCAGGGTCATGTTGAAAGCTAGTCTGTGAGTTGATGCTCGTGCTCCCAGTGCCAATGGAGAACAAGCTAAGTCAGTGCCTATGCCTTCAGCATCGGGGGGAGGGGGTTAAGCTAAGTTAATTGGACATCCAGCCTTTAAGCCTTTATATTTTCTATCATTGCATCGGGTTAGAGCTGCAGGTTCAACAATCTTAGTCAATCCAAGTCGTTCTGTATTCTTTCTCAAGTCAGCAAGAGTTGAAATCGTATAAGCGAATAGTCGAATCACATTCCTTCTCTTTAGTCAAAAAGTAAGGATTGCCTCATTGGGCGTCAGTGAACTTAGTTACTCTCATCGGATCAGTCGTAGAGTTGAGTAAGCTCATCAAAAATGTGTGCAAATGAATGTCCTTATGGAGTTACTTGAGGTGCTTTGTTCATGTTTCAGCATAGTCTGGAATAGCTATCGTAGTTATGTTAAGTCTATTTCTCTTACTTGGTTCCATTGAGCTTAATAGACAAGATTGTTGACTTGATCAATAAAACTGGTTCTCTCCGGAATTGCACATTCATGTCATTCTTTTCTATGGTATTTCCCTTACCCTGATCCTTTCCAGAGTTGGATGGTCCTCCATTCTTTGTCACAAAAACATTGAGATCGTCCTTAGCAGCGACTTTTCATTGTCCCTGTCGTTTCCTTTTTTGGAATCAGACAGTCCTCCATCCTTGATCATATTAACATCTAGAATGTGCTTCTCAGAATTTGCATCCGCTTCCTGCAGAAATTTGTCTGCTTTAAAGTATAATTCATATACGATGGTTTTGCTGAGTGGTGAGCATCAAATCCGCATCTTCTCTGAATTCATACACCCTCATCAAGTCATGAGTTAAAGTTGGATGCAAAATGATTTGTCGGTATTTATCCCATGCTAATCTCTAGTCTCCCATCCAAGCTCTGAGGATTGGAGTCCGGTGGCAAAAATTCAGATCGTAGTCGCCTCGAGTGCTCTTGCTTGCCCCCTGCATCAATTGAGAAGCCGTAGACAAAGCGGTTGCAACACATCCCATAAGTGTGCATGAGAGGATGGTCAATCCACGTTCGGTCTTATGTGATCCATCCAGCCGAAAATCGGTTGGAACTAGCAAATGGACGTTTACTCTGCATCCGTTTCGTGGCTCTCAAACAACTTGTCAGGATCAAGGCATAAGTTAGATACAAATAAGTAGGTTATGTCGTTTGTAAATACTTTCAATAGTTATGCCCCCTGTTCATGGGTAACAACAAAAGTGTGACACCCCACGTCTGTTAATGTCACTCTTTATCAGAATGCATTAAGTTTCGTGATGCGTTATAGGTAAACAGGAACAAAAACATCACAAGACAGATATAAAATAACAACGGAAATTAAAATTTTATTCTACAAATAGAAAACATCGTGATCTAAAATCCAGTTACAACATAAGTCTGAAATACAGAAAACCCATTACATCAAATTAAAATATCTACCTTGTACTAAAATCATCAGAGTACAGTAATATAAAATCATAGTCCCCAAAAATAGCAATAGCAAGATAGATAGGTAATCAAAGTGGTACATCTAAGCAGCTCCAAGCAGAAACAGAAGAGACAATCTAATCAAGCCTGAGTATTCCCACACTGAGAACCTGAGGGGAAAGGAAGAGAGAGAGAAGAAAACAAAACGGGTCAAACATGAAGTATGGCGAGTCCAGTTACTTTTAGCATATAAATAGGTAAAAGCATCATGACAGGAATATAAACTGGATGAGAGATAACAGTATCATAAGATAAGTACAACAAAATGAACAGGATAAACAGAACAGAATAGATTACACATCTCGAATACTATTCTCTCCACCAATACTAGTATAACAGAAACAGAATGACCCCAACAGAAATAGAATGACCCCAACATAAACAGAATGATAGACTTAATTGTACTTTTAGTGACATGTTTTAACCCAACAATAATAACAGGAAGCCCAATAGATATAACGGGTGTTAGCCCCAAACGATAATAACGGGCTCCTAAACAAGCAGGACCAGATGTACCCTAATTACTACCCCAATCGATCGGCTCCCTATCAAATACCCAATGCTGGCCCCACAGTAGGATGTATCACTTCCCAAGGTGGCAACCCCATTTTCGATGGGCACAACCATATCTACTATTGTCACAGAGTCTTAATTTCCAGAGCAATCCGGACCCATGCACACATATGACTCCGTTGGAATGCACCGTCAACACCTCCACCCATATGAACCTCTTATAATCAGCTCAGTAAGCTTGCCTCTGACCCCTACCTAGTTCGGGGTCCCCATTTTGATACCAGTATGGGTTACGGACTAATACGGGTCCCACACAACAGATGAGACAAGCCACCACCTAGAGTTGCATCCACACTACTAGGATTTTGACAGGTTATGCTTAACATATTAACAAGCCCACATAACCCCAGCATATAAAACAGGTTAAGTTTATTGGGCTTAAATATAACCACCACAAATTTAACAGATTTACAGATTTAACAGGCTTAATTAACCCTATAGATTTAACAGGTTCACTTAACCCCTTACCTTTAGATTGTAATTAACGAAAGTAATCTACAATCCCTTACTCCTAGATTGTAATTAACGAAAGTAATCTACAATATTTTATCCTCAGATTGTAATCAACGAAAGTAATCTACAATCCCTTACTCCTAGATTGTAATTAATGAATGCAATCTACAATCTTTTGTCCCCGGATTGTAATTAACAAAAGTATTCTACAATCCCTAACTCCTAGATTGTAATTAACGAAAGTAATCTAAAATCTTTTATCCCAAGACTGTGATGAACGAAAGTAATCTACAATCCCTTTTTGTTATTCATTGTCCGATTTGATAGTTACAATAACATGATTTACTTAATATGCAATTAAGTATACATCATCTCTATTCAACTGTTTTCTGTTTAACATGTCACTTATTATTTATGATTATATATAACTTATTTCACCTCATATATTCACCTCGTTCTTTCTTATTTAATCATAATTCCATCTTACTCTCACTACAACTTATTGTTGTTTATTTATTAACTTAGTTCTCTTAACTAAGATTTACTAATAATTTTCTTTTCCATTTATTATAGCCTATGTTATAATTTCCACTTGTCCCTAGGACAAGCCTACCTATTTCAATAATGTAACTAATTATAATAGGTTATTATCATTCCTCGTTCATGTATGTTAATGCACCATACCTCTCACATTAAGTTGACCACTTGTGGATGTTGGATATGCCGGGAGGTTCCGGGCAGACTTCTACCACAAGCTGGATTTAACCTCGTGTCTTAGCATTGTCACATGTATATTTACGCATTAGACCCCTCGCATTAAATTAACCACTCGTGGATGTTGGATTTGCCAGGCGGTTCCAGGCAAACTTCTACCACAAGTGTAATCTAACCTCGTGTCTAAGTACGGTCATAGTTTCTATTTACTGTAAAATTCGGCATATTCATTCTTAAACAGTTATTCATATTCATCATAGGTTTTCATGCCCCTACCCTCAAGTCATAAATCATCATGTATAATATGCCCCAAATTAAAAGTCTTAGATCACGGTACAAGTTATGCCCCAAATCCCAGTCATGATTTACAATACAAATTATGCCCCAATTTATCATTCCCAACCATTCCTAATTTCGTTGTTCGCATATTTCATCGATAGGCCTAGGCTCGAAAGCAGCCTGGCTATAAAAATAAAAAGGGAAGGAGGGAGAGAAGAGAACAGAAATAGGCATAATAACAAAACAAGCATATGATGGTAGAAATAGGCATAATAACATAATAGGTATATGAGAACTGAATAGTATATTAGGTGTATACGTAATGGCAAATCGCTTTAGGTATGAATCGGATTCTTAACAGGCATAGATTTAGATACAGATTTATTAACATGCTAGGATTACTTGTTAAATGTTTATATATAAAAATAACATGAACTCACAAGGACTGCATCTAATGAACTGATAAATAGTGTTGATGTTGTAGCTGTGATTCTTGTATACATATAAATCATTATTGTAAAAGAATAGGCTAGTTCAATCTGAGTTGGGCTAGCATCTCGTTGTCTCCATTGTTTTTAATGAATAAAACAACAGAAATAAGGTCCTGTATATAGCCTCAAGCTAATGAATCAGGTCAAGAAACGCGTCCAGGTTCAGAAAAATGGATTTGCCCCAAATCTGGGTGGGGTCGACCCTAGGGTCGACACCCCCGTGTGTGGGTCGACTCTGAGTGTCGACCCCCATGGGACATGGGTCGACCCCCAACGGGTCGATTTCCCGCATCTTCCTGCTCTTCGAATTTTTGATTTTCTGGACTGGTTTTGTTTATATATTTCTCTTATACGTATACAAACTTCAAAGCTTAATAACTTCTTCATACGATGTACGTTTTACGCAAACTCGGAGTCTATCTTAAGCAGAATTACGAGATGAACGCAATGATACTGTCTGTTTTACTTAGTTCCCAATATTTAATTAAGTATTCTTTAGTTTATTGTTATAATGTCTTTAAAATTACGGGGGTGTTACATTCTCCTCTACTTAAAGAATTTCGTCCCCGAAATCTCTAAGTTAAGAAGAATGCTTATCCTAGCATCCATCATCCATCTACTCATCCACCAATCACAGGCATCCATTTTCCTTAAAATATTTCTAATGCTTATATGAATATATTCAAAGGTGTGTGTATATGTCTCTATACTAATGCGAAAGATCAGGCGGTCTACTGATTCAGTCGACCTCCTTAATGCAATGTATGTTAGTGCCATGAATCCAACAGGTATGTAAATAGTCCTAGTATATCATATAAATGCTATATGCGTGCACAATCATCCATCCAAATGCAACATTCATGTGATATTACACCCATTTCCATCCATAAATTAAAATATGTACACACGTCCATATGCAATATGAGAGTGATTGAGCCGATCTAGTGCCTAGTGTGTGTGTATGTGTATATGCATCCACGAGCAACCATTAACAAACACTTGCATCCACTTGCATCCATCAAACATAACATGTCTCAAACACATGTTTACATCCATGGGTTCCCTACCTAAAGGTCGAAGATTCAATCGATAGGATATACCTAATGATAGAAACAAGTAAGAATAAAAGCTTTGGAAAAAGAAGTTAAGACCATACCCTTGAAAAGAAAAGGGTACGAAGTGCGAATCTTGTCTTTAGTCTCCCAAATTACATTCTTGGGGTCTTCTCCCCATTGAACTTTCATCAACTTGACCTCTCGGTTGTGTAGCTTCTTAAACTATGATCTAAGAATACAGGTAGGAACTCATCTAACTGTCGCCTCCCGTTCCACCTCTACTTCCTCAAGCATACTTGGCTGAACTACTTCTGCGATATCATGCAGGCACTTCCATAAATGAGAAACGTGGAAAACAGCATGAACGCTTACCAATCTCTCTGGTAACTTCACCCTATAAGCCATTTGGCCAATCCTTTCTGTTATGGGAAATGGCCCTACAAACCTTGCCGCCGATTTCCCTATAGATCCAAAACGAACCACATTACTCGGAGGTGATACTTTGATGAAAACCATGTCTCCTACCTCAAACTCAATATCGGTCCTCCTCTTATCTGCGTATGACTTCTGCCTGTCCTAAGCTATCTACGTGCGTCTGCGGATAAGATCAACCTTTTCTGAAGTTTCGCTAATCATCTCAGGTCCAAGTAGAAGCCTACCTATGCTATCTCAATTTGAGATCCTTCTACAAGAATAGATACTTGTGCGACTTATGGTCCATGTATAACTCGAACCCCTCTCCAAGCAGACACTACTGCCAAGTCTTAAGCGAGAATACTATAGCAGCTATTTCCAAAACATGGGTAGCGTAGTTCTTCTCGCGAACCTTCAACTGTCTGCCACCCTAACATATTACCCTTCCCTCTTGCATCAAGATGGCACCGAGCCCTATACCACATGCGTTAGTGTACATTGTGAACACTTTGTTCCCATCAGGAAAAGTCAAAACTGGGGCTATTGTCAGAGTCCTCTTCAGACGTTGGGAAACATCCTCATAGGTTAAATTCTTCTTCATTAGTCTGGTGAGTGGGGATGATACATTTTCGAAGTCCTTAATGAACTTCCTATGTTAGCCAGCTAAACCAAGAAAACTCCTCACCTCCGTTGCATTCTTTGGAATCTTCCAATCTTAAACTGCAACTACTTTTGCGAGATCCACTGCTACCCCATCCTTGGAGATCACATGACCTAGAAATCTCACTTCCTTTCTCCAAAAATGACATTTGGAGAATTTCCCCTTAACATGGTGCGCTTGGAGAGTCTTCAGAACCTCCTCTAAATGTTGGGCATGCTCTTCCTCGCTCTTTGAGAAGATCATAATGTCATCCACAAAGACCATAAGGAACTTATTCAGAAACTCCCGAAGCACCCAACTCATCAAATCCACGAAATAGGTGGGTGCATTCGTCAACCCAAAAGGCATGACGAGCCACTCGAAGAAACCATGTGGAGTTCTAAAAGCAGTCTTATCTATATTATCCTCGGCCACCCTCAACTGATGAAAACCCGTGGCTAAGTCTAACTGAGAGAAAACAGATGCACTAACAAGCTGGTCAAACAGATCATCTATCCTCGGAAGTGGATGCCTATTCTTCTTAGTGAGCTTATTCAACTCCCTATAATCCACACATAAAAGAAGCGAGTCGTCCGCCTTAGTTGCAAAGATGACTAGAGCACCCCATTCAGATATGCTTCGCCTAATAAAACCCTTCTCAAGTAGCTCCCCTACTTTTTTGCTGGGCTCCCTCCTTTCTCTAGGAGCCATGTAGTGCACAGGCAATGCAACTGGCTTTGCATTGTCCACCAAGTATATCTGGAAATCAATCTTGCGCCTCGGAGGTAATCCCTTACCCTCATCAAAAACATCCGAATACTCATAGACTACTGGTACAGATAAATCATCGATATAAGCATCAAGCGATTCTAGGAAACTAAGCATGACAGACCCCGTAGGGTCACAAGAAATCTCGAGAGTCCTCCCATGGCAAGTCAAAAATCTAACAGCCCTCCTTTCATAGTATAGAATGATATTATACATGGCTAGCCAATTCATCCCTAGAATCAAACCATAGTCCATAAAACTAAGCACATATGTATCACACTCAAACTTGACGCCCAACACAGATATCCTCAAACCCCGACAAATCACAAACAGATGAGTCGAGCCCCCAATGGGGTTTGAGACAACAACGGGATCCAAAACCATACTAGTAATAAGGTGCAAAGACTTAACCAAAGAATTAGATATAAAAGAATGCGAAGCGCTAGAATAAAAAAGAGTTAAAACTTGATGATCAGAAAGAGAAATCAAATCTTCAACAGAAACTTTCCTACCTCCGTCTGATCCATTGCCCTCGAGAGCATGCACCGGCTCTCAAGATGGTCCTGCCTTTTGCCCCTATCCTTGCTTCTTCGAGCAGTCCTTAGTATAGTATCCAACTTTACCACAGTTGAAGTAAGCGTTCTTCCTTTTTCGGCAATCTTTGACCAAATGACCCACGTTCCCACAACTGTGACACTTATTCTTGCCTTTATTTGAACTTTATTAGGCTTTCCTTCTTTCATCTATGTTCCCTTCTTAGGCCACCATTTTTCTCATCCTTAGGTTGTGCTCCTCAGCCTTAACTTCCTTATTCTCTTCTTTACCAACCTTTTGTAACATGTTAACAAGTCTCTCGAAAGTTGCCTCCATCGCACAGAGACCCTTACGAAGTTTGAGAGAAAATTAGCCACAGGTGGAACTACTATGGCTACAGGTGGAGGTTAGACACTTCCTTGCCCTTCGACATGTGCCGTAGTTTTAACATGCCTACGGAACCATGCCGCAATGGGGACACCTTTCAAGAATTTGAGAGCCCAAGATATTCAGAAAAGAGAAGAAATAAACTTTCAACAAGACATCGAGATAATGTTGAATATGGCTTTGGGGAATATGTTTTTCGAAAACATACTTTTCTTTGAAAATACATTCTTTTAAATCCTTTTTGAAAACAATTTTCTAAAGCTTTTATCTGATCTAGTAACCTTCAGTTCTAATACCAAATGTGACACCCTACGTCCGTTAATGTCACTCTTTATTAGAATGCATTAAGTTCCGTGAAGCGTTATAGGTAAACAGGAATAGAAACATCACAAAACAGATATAAAATAACCGCGGAATTTAAAACTTTATTCTTTAAATAGAAAACATCGTGGTCCAAAATTCAGTTACAACATAAGTCTGAAATATAGAAAACCGATTACATCAAATTAAAATATCCGCCTTGTACTAAAATCATTAGAGTACAGTAATACAAAATCATGGTCCTCAAAAATAGCCATACCAAGATAAACAGGTAATCAAAGCAGTGCATCTAAGAAGCTCCAAGCAGAAACAGAAGAGATAATCCTAATCAAGCCTGAGTATTCCCACCCTGAGAACCTGGAGGGTGGAAGGAAGAGAGAGAAAAAGAAAAAATGGGTCAGACATAAAGTCTTTCGAGTCCAGTTACTTTTAGCATATAAATAAGTAAAAGAATCATGATAGGGCATATAAACTGGATGATAATAACAGTATCAGAAGACAGGTATAACAGACTGAACAGGATAAACAGAATAAACATAGCAGAATAGATTACGCTTCCCAAATACTTTTCTCTGCACCAATACTAGTATAATAGAACCATAATGACCCCAATAGAAACAGAATGGTAGACTTAGGTGTACTTCTAGTGACATGGTTTAACCCTAACAATAATAACAGGCAGCCCAACAGATATAACGGATGTACCCTAATTACTACCCCAATCGATCAGATCCCAATCCTATAGATACCCTATGTTGGCCACACAGTAGGATGTATCACTTCCCAAAGTGGCAACCCCTTTTTTTGATAGGCACAACCATATCTACTGATGTCACAACGTCTTAATTTCCCGAGCAATCCGGATCTATGCTCGCACATGACTCCGTTGGAATGCACCGTCAACACTTCCACCTATATAAACCTCTTATAATCAGCTTAGTATGCATGCCTCTGGCCCCTACCTAGTTCGGGATCCCCCTTTTGATACCAGTATGGGATATTGTTTGACCGTGTCCTACACAACAAATGATACAAGCCACCCCCTAGGGTTGCATCCCCACTACTAGGATTTTGACAGGTAATGCTTAACAGATTAGCAAGCCCGCATAACCCCAACATATAAAATAGGTTAAGTTTATTGGGTTTATATACAACCCCCCCCCCCCCACACACACAGATTTAACAGATTTTAACAGGTTTAATTAACCCCAAAGATTTGATAGGTTTACTTAACCCCTTGCCTTTAGATTGTAATTAACGAAAGCAATATACAATCTCGTACTCCTAGATTGTAATTAACGAAAGTAATCTACAATCTATTATCCTCAGATTGTAATTAATGAATGTAATCTACAATCCCTTATTCCTAGATTGTAATTAACGAAAGTAATCTACAATCTTTTATCCCCGGATTGTAATTAACGAAAGTAATATACAATCCCTTACTCCTAGATTGTAGTTAACGAAAGTAATCTACAATATTTTATCACAGGATTGTAATTAACGAAAGTAATCTACCATCTCTTTTTATTATTCATTGTCCAATTCCATAGTTACAATAACATGTTTTACCTAGTATGTAATTAAGTACACTTCATCTCAATTCACATGTTTTCTGTTTAACATGTCACTTATTATTTATGATTAAATATAACTTATTTCACCTTATATATTCACCTTGTTCTTTCTTATTCAATCAAATTCTGTCTTATTGTCACTGCAACTTGTCGTTGTTTACTTATTAACTTAGTTCTCTTAACTAAGGTTTACTAATAAGTTTCTTTTCCATTTATTATAACTTATGATATAATTTCCGCTTGTCCCAAGGATAAGCCTACCTATTATATAACATTTTCATTAATGTAATAAATTATAATAGGTTATTATCATTCCCCGTTCATGTATGTTAATGCACCATACCTCTCACATTAAGTTGACCACTTGTGGATGCTGGATATGCCGGGCGGTCCCAGGCAGACTTCTACCACAAGCTGGACTTAACCTCGTGTCTTAGCACCGTTACATGTATATTTACGCACTAGACCCCTCACATTAAATTAACCACTCGTGGATGCTGGATTTTTCGGGCGGTTCCGGGCAGACTTCTACCACAAGTGTAATCTAACCTCGTGTCTAAGTGCGGTTACAGTTCCTATTTACTATAAAATTAGGCATATTCATTCTTAAATAGTTATTCATATTCATCATAGGTTTTCATGCCCTACCCTCAAGTCATAAATCATTATGTACGATATGCCCCAAATTAAAGTCTTTGATCGTGATACAGGTTATACCCTCGAATCTTAGTCATGTTTTACAATACAAGTTATGCCCCAATTTATCATTCCCAACCGTTGCCAATTTCGTTTGTTAACATATTTTAGCGATAGGCCTAGGCTTGAAGGTAGCCTGACTATAAAAATAAAAAGGGAAGGAGGGAGATAAGAGAATAGAAATAGGCGTAATAACAAAACAGGCATATGATGGCAGAAATTGGCATAATAACAGAATAGGCATATGAGAACTGAACAGAAGATCAGGTGTATACATAATGGCAGATCAGTTTAAGTATGAATCAGATTCTTACCAGGCATAGGTTTAGATACAGATTTATTTACATGTCATGATTACTTGTTAAATGTTTATATCTAAAAATAACATGACCTCGCAAGGACTGGGTCTAAAGAACTGAGAAAAGAGTGTTGATGTTGTAGCAAAGATTCTTGTATACGTATAAATCGTTGTTGCAGAAGAATAGGCTAGTTCAATCTGAGTTGGGGCAGCGTCTCGTTGTCTCCATTGCTTTTAATGAATAAAACAATAGAAATGAGGTCCTATATATAGCCTCAACCCAATGAATCAGGTAAAGAAACGCGCCCAGGTTCAGAAAAATGGATCTGCCCCAGATCTGGGTGGGGTTGACCCCGGGATCGACCCTAGGGTCGACACCCCGGTGTGTGGGTCGACACCAACGAGACAATTTCCTGCGTCTTCCCGCTCTTCGAATTTTTGATTTTTTGGATTGGTTTTGTTTATATGTATTTCTCTTATATGTATACAAACTTCAAAGCTTAATAACTTCTTCATACGATGTCCGTTTTACGCAAACTCAGAGTCTATTTTAAGTAGAATTCGGAGACGAACACAATGGCACATTCCATTTTACTTGATTCCTAATTTTTAATAAAGTATTCTTTATTTTATTTTTATAATGTCTTTAAAATTACGGGATGTTACAAAAAGATAGGTTGTTGGATCATGTCCCTTTCAAATCTAGACATGTATTCCTAGAAAAGAGACATTGCTTCCAAAACTTTAGTGATTTTGTTTTTCAAGTACTCGAGCTATTGGATTTTCCAATCGATTTACTTGTAAAGTGGTACTCGTCATTGCACTTGGGCTATAGTCAGTCACACATGTGAATGTGTGTCGATTTGAGATATCATTCTCAAAGCCCACTTTCGGTTATTGCCTTAGGTCGCGTGACATGTTGTTGAACAATCCACTCTCAATCCGTTCTTTTGGTCGTCGCCTTGAGTTGCAAGGGAAGTTTAGCTTTAGTCATCAGTGTCAGCCTTCTGGACGTGGCCCTTTGTTTGTTTTCCACTGGTCTGTTGTGGTTGTTGCGAGTGTAGTCCTCGCAAGTTTGTCCTATTATCTTGTACAAACCTGCATTTTTAAAGCAATGCTCCTGCAATGTCACAAATTTGAAAGTTTGTTACATGTTTCTATCAAATGTACTTGTAGTCGAAGCATTACTAAACTAAGTAACTAACAATAAATCACATCGCAATTAAATAAGAGCTTCATTCCAACATCTCTGCAATTTAAAATTCCTACAATCATTTTTTTACTAAACTAAGTAATAATTAGCAAATCAACATATCACATTGCAGTTATCAAAGGAGTGTGATGTGTATGTGTATGCCCCCAATCAATCTTGAACAAACTTCCTGGCCAGGGCTTGTTAGGGATTGATTAGTAGCAACATTGTATTGCCCCCAATCCTTCTGTGGGGAATCCAGGCTCAATTTTTAGTCTTGTCCCCAATCCTTCTACGGGGTAGGTGCCAATTCCTTTCCGCACTTGGTCTTAGTGCTTTTATACTCTCCTGTCGTATGCCCAAGTTGGAGTTCGGGCTCAGCTTTCAGTCTTTGCCTCCGATCCTTCTGTGGGGTAGGAGCCAACTTTTTTCAGCACTTCGTAATAGTGCATTTATTGTAACGACCCGCCATTTTGACCATTTCATGTCGGTAATAAACCAACTCAAACTATTCGAAATGACATAATGTTATTTTCTTATGAGGTAAATAGAATAAATCACAAAATCACAAACATAGAGCAATAATATCTCGCGGCGAAAAATAGATAATACAATAGTAGTTCATTAAACTACTAAATAAAATTTTACAACAGAGTTTACATAAACAATACAACAGAAGTCTAATAAATAAATTCTCTAATACATAAATAAATGATAACAGTCTGGAATAGAAATGACAAGAAGCAGCTGAACTGGAACAACTGAATAGGTAAATACAGGTGAGCAAACCCAATATAAGCTCCAAACTCCAAGAGTAAATCTCGAAAGCTGTAATACTTGATCTACCCGAGCAATAGTGCAAAAAAAACAACTCTGATCAAGACTAACATTCTCATGGAAGTAAATTAACTCAAACGAAATGTTCAATGAAATGCATCGGTAACTTAAAGGATGTTTGGGATCACCATCCTCAAAGGATTCATTAAACTATATACTGTATAGTAATATACGCTATATACAATAGTATATATCAGTAAAGTAAAGTATCAAAATAGCATAAGCGGGATTACATTTTTACCCTTACACCGTTGATAATCATTGTAGTCTATACAGTACTGTAAACTTAACCAAACCGGTGGGTTATCAGGGAGAACTCCATAGGTAAACGCAAAACAAAATCGTAGTGGGCGCGATCAGGATAATATGACAAGGCACCGAGAAATACCCATGGTAGGATTCTACCGGATTACGGGACCGAGCTGGTGGTAACACATAGCAGCTACTACCGCCCACCTCGAACAACACTCTGAAAATCGCAGGTGGCCACTAATCAAATCACAAAGTAATAAATATGGTATCGAAGAAGCATGTTCGTTAGGAGGTGCGACCTCACTTGGCTCGGCCATGGCATCTGTTTTAGTCATTTCAATTATGACCCGAAGGTCAAGGATATCCATCATCGTTCTCCTACTTCATTTCAGTAGCGTTCGCCAAACCATCCTACTTAATTCTGGATTCTCCAACACGTAAATAGTTGCATAGTGGTTTTCGATATTGGTAGAGAGTATGACAATAGCCGATCCCGATCTCTTTAACAACCAATCGTTTACATTTTTCACAACATGGTCATTATTTTATAAATCTCTTTACAAAATCGTTTACACAAATTCTCAGATTAGAATTTTAAATCAAAATTTAATATCTAACTTCAATTATATTAGATCTCGAAACAACTTAATTAAATCACTTTAATCAAATCGATTTAGAATAATCATATTGTAAAGATCTCAAAATATAGTATAAACCAATACCATAATTTTTAACTTCGGTTCTATTTTACTTCCGAAGATATTCACATAACGACTTTCCATCCAAAATCAACTCAAATAAAATCATATCATAACAGTTTTAATTACCATTTAAAATCAATACTAAAATGTTTAACTTCAAGGATATTTTAGTTTTGAAATATTTCTGTCAAAGTCCGATTTCAAACAATTCAAAAATCCATTTTTCATTGTTATATGATGTCCTCTTAAGTTGACTCATAAAATCTAATAATTTGATTCAAATTCAAGATATACAATTCAAATCAAAACTTACATTTCAATTTAAACAAATCATATCATGTTTCACCATTCAATTGTACAATTCAAAATCATTGTATATAAATTCAAAACATACGATTTAAAGCCACTCTTATAAATTCGATTTAACAAATTTCTGAATTCAAACCAAAAGATTTATGAAATCATGCATTTATACTCTCCTGTCGTATGCCCAGGTTAGAGTTTGGTTAAGGCGATCTATAACCGTGGTGCACCAATCACGCCTGTGTTTATACTCACTCTCGAATCGGGAGAATCTGAGTTGGTCAGGCGAACGGTCGTGTCATTCGCTTCGGTATTCCTTCTACAATCTAATTCAATGAGCGAGGTTCTGCTGACTCGAGTGTTGTTTTCGAACTCTTTTTTAGTCCATACTCCCTGCTTCACACTGGCAAATGGAGCTTGTCGGGCAAGTGATTGGGTCACACTTGCCAGGGCATTGCCTCTTAATCTCCGACCCAGGAGCAGAGGTTACCGTTTGTGATAGTCAAGTCTCTCCTATCCCGTCGACTTGTGGGATGAAGCTTGTGTGATGTTTGGGATCAAGTGGTATTTAACCTTGGCGCGCCTGTCACACTCATTCTGGGTTTATACTCCCATCCAAGCTCCGAGGATTATAGTTATGGGGCGTCGTTGTTCGTCTTGTATACTCTCCTATAGTCATCCTGGGATAGAGTTATGGATGTTGATCTGCTAGGTGGTCATGTCACAAACGAATACATATCTATGTCTCGTCTGGAAAGTCGAAGGCTAGATACTGAGGAGGACTCATTAGTATGCCCAGGCATAGATAGAACATGTCGAACTCATATGTGTTTATCCTCTTCCCCCCTCATCAAGGGTAAAAATCCAGTAGATGAGTGGTCGAACTCCATCTATGCCAAATTGTTGGCATCAAGCCAAGAGTAAGCTTGTGAACAATCAGATCGAGTTCACCAAAATTTTACGTTCCTCCGATCAATCTACGGGAGAACTGATCGTCATAAAACTTCAAGTACCTGCATCATTCATATCGCATGAGTTAGTCATGTCAATAACTCAGGAAGAATATAAAGATAAAATGCATGATTGGAAAGTAAAAATATCATGGGAAGTGTTGCCTCCTCTATTTGGATTTATGTAATCTGGTGGCGTCGAGTACAAGATCGAGCCATGTAGACGGTCGAATCGCATCCATCTGGAGTTAGATTCCGACTTTAAAATGCAAAAATCATTGCACAATTATCTTGAGGTTTTACACGCATGAAACAAGGAGTGGATAATCATATCAGGTCTACCTTGAGATATACAACTTTCCTCAGATGGAGCGCATGGCTCAATAGGCAGTTTAGTTGGGCTCGTTATGGCAGTGCTTCATAGTCTTTCATGCGGGTGTTGGAAATCTGATCGGTATCAAATCCTGGTTTCCCACACCATCTACATATAAATTCATATGAGTTAATTACATCAATAACTCATGAAGCATGCAAAAATAAGAGACATGGCTAAAGAATAACCGTGTTAAAGGAATGGATATCATTCTTAGCGAAAATGGCATTGCATGTTCTTTGTAGGTCCATTTTTCCTTGTTCTTTAGCTGATGACGAATATCTTTTCAAACTTTTGTGGGGCGGCAGTCCGAAGAATAAATAGACATTAATCGGGGTCTTGGAATGACAAAGGCGGTTAGGCAGACTCTGGTAAGAGAATGACGAGGTCGCATCTCCTTTGAATCGCCTTCTTGCCCCCACATCAAGGCCAAGGAATGAGGGTCAGGTAATCAGATCAAAGCCACTAATGGTAGTGTCTCATCATGTCGATGCTTCAATGGAAATCGGCAGGAGAGTAAGAACTCCATGCTTATAAAAACTTCACACTTTCCATGCTAGAAAGTAGGATATGGCTAAAAATGAATCCATGCTTGCAGAAGCTTAGCCCTTTCCATGTCAAGAAGTAGGCGCGGGGGCTATGAAGATAGACATGCCTCGTCCATCCGCATCTATCTTCGATCCTACGTCGGGAATAAGAGCCGATGTATAGACAATCAACCAACATCCAAGCCTAAATGTTCCAAACATTATCTTGTCAATCTTTGGGCAAGACTGAGGCAGTTGGTCATGCAAGGTAATGTTGCATCAGCTTCGGACCAGATAATGAAATCGTGAGCAATCCATGCAAAGATTTCCGAGTTGCCCCCTGCATTAGGGGCATGAGTCAATCAACGAACTGTTAATGAAGGGAGTGGAACTGTCAATCTTCACATTCTAATACCAGAACATTGACCGTTTGAAGTCCAATTCATGTACATCTTCCATCAAGCAGGTGATTAGTGCTTTTGTCAAATCATTCAGGGCAATGAATTCAACAGTGAGATTCGTTGATGTTTATCTCGAGATGGACTTCCAAGGGAAAGAAGTGATTTCGAATTGGTCCATTTCAATGTTTCGTTGTCGGTCATTATCCCGAATCGGCAAATGATATTTTTGACGATGAAGCTAATCACCCGCTTCGTTGTGATTGTGGTCAATTGTTCAGCTTTTGCCCACTTCGCAAAGTAGTTCTCAACCATGATTGCATGCTTTTCTCCTCCTTTGGCAATTGGAAGGCTTCCGATAGTGTAAATCACTCATTCAGCGAACGACATTGGACTCACCATCGAGGTGAGTTGGCTGGGAGGTGCTATATGAATCTTTGCAAGTTTCTGGCACTTGACGCAGCATCGTGAGTAATCAGCTACATCCTGATTTATGGTAAGTCAGAAGTAGTCGTACCGTAATATCTTCTTTGCCAATGTCTATCCTTCGGTGTGATCTCTACAGCCGCCTTCATGTACTTCCCACGTTTGACGTTGTCATGTGCTATACACCGGAGTATTGGGACTAAAAACCCCGTTGATAAAATATGTTGCCTTGCAAGATGTACCTTGAAGATTTATGAAAGATGGTACGCCTTTCAATTTTTGTCAAAATTGTTCCATGCTGCAGGAAGTTCTTTATGGGGGTTATCCGTGACTCTCTCGGGTTCGATCTCCAATACTGGGTCAACTCCCATATGATTAATGCTCGGGATTTCTAATGTCTCGATTGAGACCATCTCCATCTCTTCTGGATTGTCGGAGCTCGCTAACTTGACCATCTTTTTCATCTTCTGATTTTCTGTTTTCGGAGTACGAGATATATTGTAATGTTCTAAGTCGTCCAATAGCTCTTTGACTCATTCTAGGTAAGTTGCAAGTCGCGGTCCTTTTGCTTGAAGCTCCTTCCGAACTTGGAAAACATCAACCAAAGAGTCACAAAAGATATCCAATGTAGCCACCCTTAATTCCTTAGTGAGTTTCAGCCCGACAATCAGGGCCTCGTACTAGGAATCTTTGTTAGTAGACGGAAAATATAGTCGCAAGGCATAGTAAATCGATTGTCCTTCAGGAGTTATCGGTATGACTTCGGCGCCGGACCATCAATCATTTCCAACACCATTTGTGTACAGCTTCCAAGTACTCGATTCCATATTTCGTTTTGAGGGGCCATCTTCTTCATCTAACACATCCTCTTCGGGAGTAGTGAATTCAGCCAATCTTTGCCTCATATATTGTCATAGTCATGCTGAATCATCTCAAGATCTCCTCGAATTGAATAACATTACTGAATAGGGGTCATGGATCTTATCTTAGAAGAATCCCAGTCGTTGCTGATATTCTCGGACTATTCTCGTATAAACTTCAGTGTAAGGAAGTTAAGATCAAATTAACTTAGCTCGATGTTAAATTTGAGCGGTCTTTCAGATGCCTCAGGTCGCTGCAAGACTTGTCGTAGCAGCTGGTTTGCCTAAACTTTGATTTAGTAAGCCTGAGTACAGTAGCATGGCTTGTGAGGCTTCAAGTAGTGTTCATGCATTCTGTCATGGCATAAGAATGAAGCAGAGAGCTAATGGTTCATTCATGCTTGCTTTGATCTCGAGCTCTCATCTCTATTCCTAGGTCGAATGGCAGCTGATGAGCAGTTAAGTTGTTATCATCTGGGTAAGGATCCATCGATTTATCAATGGCCTACGGTGGTTCAACTGGTACTTGACTCTGGGCACCAAAGTATGTTGATTTAACCCTCATCCGGTGGAAATAAATCATCATCAATGCATTTGATAGCAGATAGTCACTGCAAGTGTTGGCTAAGTTCCTCAGGTAGCGAGTCATGATACATATGATCTTCATCATGTCACCTGAGCGAAGTTTGGCTTTGTAGTGTTAGGATCCTTAGTTGCTTTCTGGTATCCCTTCATTGGGAATTATCATCGCTAAGATCATCCGAGGCAACTTCGGAATAGTTCCCTGGCTTCTCCATATCAATGTCATTCGAGACTTCACTGGTTGGACATGTTTAAGTCATGTAAGCCAGGTGATCACCACTTGCTCAAGCATCAGTTGCACTGGCAAAGTCTATACACAATTGGAACCCAGGAAAAGGAGGCTGCTAAGAAATAATCTTTTCCTCATATAATGTCATAGTCATGCTGAATCTTTTCAAGAACTCCTCACATTGAATAACAAACATGAATAGGGGTCATGGCTCTTAGAAGAATCCCAGTCATTGCTGATATTCTTGGACTATTCCCCGAATCTCGATTGATAATGACTATTATTGGCCAAAATGTATGACGAGCTAAAGGCAAGATGAGTTCCGAGCCAAAGATAAGTCCAAAATCCGGTCCGAGCGCAATGCCAGTAGGGGTCCGAGCCCTCATAGTCCCGGTTGCGATTGACCTAACTAGTTAGGTCGAACAAGTGGGCACCGCCCGATTCTTTCGATTTTGGAAGACCGAGCCTTCTTTAAAACGGCCTGAAAAACGTATTTTTTCCCCAAAAATGGCTGTATCGAGTCGAGTCGAATCTTGTCTTCGAGTCGGGTTGAATTTTTTCTTGGGTCGGATCAAATCATGTATTCAGGTCGGATAAGGGTATATGCGATTCGATTAGGTGAGGCCAAAATGCTAACCTATTTCTTCAGGCGGGTCGGATACAGATTCATTCGACCTGATCTGGTGGTCAAGGGTTTTTGCTTCCTTTGCACACACGGTTCGAATTTGATCCGATTTGTAACACCCCATGTCCATTAATGTCATTCACAAAGGGAATGCACTAATGTCCATGAAGCGTTATTGTTGTATAGAACAGATAAATTACATGAATAGATAAATAAAACAACACAGTGGAAGATAAAAACTTATTTCATAGCATCATAACTCAAAATAGGTTTACATAAATAGTTTCCAAATACTCATAAACCATTACAACAGGATCAATAGTCTTTTCAAAAACTCCATAATACGTAAAGAAGCAAATACATGGTAAACATAAATGTAATAATCCCCACTGAGCATAAGCAAAGCCATAAAGATGTGAGAGACCAAAGCTGTACATCTACTCTCTTCAAGCAACAGAAAGAAATCAGCACTAAGCTATAGTATCCCCTCCTGTCAAACCTGGGGGGGGGGGGGAGAGGAAAGAAAAGAGGTGGAAACAAAACGGGTCAGACATAAAGTCTGTTGAGTCCAGTGATTTTAACAATACAATAGGTGAAGTAATATAACATGACATAAACAAGCATCATGATATGGCTGTAACATAGATAAGGTAAGATAAAAGAATGGACAAGATGATTTCGTCCCTAAGTTCTAAGACAATCCTACACCTTGTTTAAGAGAACAACTCTCCAAGTACAAACCCCGAAGACCGAAGTCAACATCAGACTAGCACCCAAAGAATTGTCCGACTCAACCAACATGTATTTCGTTACACCGTAATCTTACTAAGTTACACCATATTACTTATTTACACCGCACTACTACTAGTCTCTTTTACTAAAGGTTGATCCTGTACCACTAACTGTACCCACATGACAAACTTGGTAGTTACTTGTACCTAGCTGCTATCGTAGGTGCCGACATGCTCCTACCACCGCTAAGGTACCCTTACCCTACCCATTCGATCGGCTCCTTAAACCTCGTAGGCACCTGTGTTGGCCCTACAATAGGGTGTATCACTCCCTAAAGTGGCAACCCCGATACCAACATAAAAAGGCACGGCCATACCTACACGATGCAACAACGTCTTACCTACCAGCCCGAACCCATGCATGCACATGACCCCGTTGGACTCGCGTTGCCACCGCTATTCACGTTTTGACCACTTACATCCAAGCCCAGTAAGGTGCCCCAACCTCGACCTAGTACCGAGCTCAATTAGATACTCAAACGGGTTACTGGTTGAAACGGGTCCCCATCCGACACAAGCCTCCCACCTATCTTGGTCCCCACTAGGTTTTCCCCACTTAACTATTTTAATTAAAATGTCCATGTCTTACACATGCTACGGTTAAGTCCACATTTACATGTCTTATCTCATTCCGGTTAAGTCCATATTTACATGTCATATTTTACATGTCAACCCACTTAACCCTCTAACCATACCCATATCTTATTATGGTTAGTATTCCTTAATTCATTCATTATGACGAACGGTATATGACCTCCCACATTAGGCCGAACACTTTGTGGCTGCTGGATTTGCCGGGTGGCTCCGGGCAGTCTTACACCACAAACTGAGTCTAACCTCGTGTCACCCACCGTTACGCCTACAATTCACGCCTTTGACCGCTCACATTAGACGTCCAATTGTGGCATCTGGATTCGTCGGGCGATTCCGGGCAGTCTTACACCACAGTTGCGCCTAGCCTCATTCAAAGGTTCATTAACATCGTATTTCACCCAAACCCCTATTTCCATGTCATGAATTTCAAATTAAACATATAATTATGTTCACAACTTTTGCCTATTTCAACTTGTCATTAATTACAATAATTACATATTAATTAGTCAAATGCACATATTATTCAATTATAGACCAATTCATCAATTTCATGTGATTCATACCCAAATATGCCAATTTCACATATAACCCAATAATCCAAAATATCCAATAATATCCAATTTTCTATATTCCATAAATTTTCAATATTACCCATCGTTCCCATGTATTCGTATCCGCACGTATATTTAGCATAGGCCCGAAAGTGGCCTAGCTCCAAAGGTAAAAGGAATAGGGGTAAGAAGAGAGAATCAAATCATAGAAAATTGGAACAGAACGGCAGCCTGAAATAAAGAGGCATATAAACTGGCATAGAGGCATAATAAAGATCCAACATGAATAAACTTGACAAAAAGGCATGAGCTTTACATAGAAACATAGGCATATGATGACATGAATCAAAAAGGTGAAGACTTGGTGAGATTTCAATTACAACATATATATGAATCCTTTTTACAACCTTTTCATGTTACTTTAACACCCATTATATTGTGAAAATAACTGTACTCACCTTTCGTGCCTTAAGAAAAAGGATTAATGAATTGAAATTGATGTAGAAACGTTGCGGTAATGCTGATTTATCTTCTTTGATTGTTGTTGAAGCTCTAAACTTTAGTTTGAGTTATATATGAACACTTGAGATTTGCTTTAGAGGCGACGGCTAGGTTAGATGAAAAATTAACAGCATGGAGGTGCCATTCCTCTTTGTTAATGAATTAGGGTTTAGGTTTAGCTATGTATATATAGATGTCTAGGATCGATTAGAGCTCTTAGATCAACCCAGAAATCATCAGGACCACTCAGATGCAACATCAGCCCTAGGGCGAATCAGGCCACGGGTTGACAGCCAAACACCCTGGATCGACCCCTAGTCGACCCAGCGGAGCTTGGGTCGACCCCAAAAATGGTACGGTTCGGCTATTCCCCCTCCCGATTCGTTGTTTTGAACTTTTTTTGAATATTTTTTATTTAATTTTTATATATTTCTCTTATATGCATACAAACTTCAAGGCTTAATAACTTCTTCATAAGGTATCCGTTTTATGCAAACCAAATGTCTATCTTGACCCAAAATTTTGAGACTAACATAATAGCGCAACCCATTTCACTTAATTCTTTTTCTAAAAATTAAGTATACTTTAATTTGTGAATTTTAATGTTATAAAATTACGGGGTGTTACACGATTCCTTTGACTTGACCATGGGCATGTTTAATCTAAAGTCTGCTAATCTGTATTGTTCGATCCAAGGTCCATTCGAGCTGGAAACACATTCGACTCATAGGTGGATTTGAGCCAGTTGCACATTCGATCTAGGGCAAACGCTAGACTTCGTCTCTGATCTTTGATAATTGCAAAGTCAATAGATTCACAAGATTTCCTCATCGGACTTGGCGATCCCATAGTAGACTGGAAAATCCTTAAACGCCGAGAATCTTCATTTCTCATTGAAAGCACTAAAATGTTAGACCAAAAAATGGCACTAGCACCCAAATAGTCGTGTTTAGAGCATACAATATGAAGAAATAACTGAAAAAGGGAAGAAAAGACAAGACAATAATATTTTTATGGCGGTTCGGCGTTAACAAGCCTACGTCCACTTCATAGTCTCATAATTCAATAGAGAATTACAATTACAACACTATTTCTAGTGTTTATCTCAAATGACAATCATGCTTATAAGTCATCTTTCGAGATGAAAGACAGTTGGCGGCCACAGCCGACTAGTGCAGAGCTTCACATAGCCAAAATGTCCCCTCAAAATGCTATATTTCCATGTACTTATAGGCATTTAGGATGCTCGGGTCAGATGTACACATGCAGCCATCTAGGAGATCTCAGAGTCTAAGCGGGTGGAGTGGAGAAGTGGTCTCCATAGTGGGAGTGACCAGGTGGAACTTGATCTGAATTTGTAGGATAGAGAATAGGTCAACATCAAAGTGGGTAGTCATAATTCCAGGCGAGTCGAGTAGGTCTTCATTCGAACCGAGGCGGTGATGTCAGAATGATACAGTCGTAAGTCCCGGCGGGTCAGATATGCGTACATCTGACCTGACCTGTTGCTCATTTGCCGAAGCTGGCCCTTTGCGTGTTTCTGGCTTGAATCCGACCCGATCACCTTGAACCAGTCCAAAGGGAGGAAGCAATGTTGCTTTTACTTGAGTCAGGGAATCCAATCCTATCTGAGGCTATATGCTTGTAAGTGCTAAGTTTTCTGATGCTTGCCTTTATTCGATCTGAATGTTTATATCCAACCCGGGGCCTACATTCGACCCAATGCTTATGCATGCAAAATCCAATCTTACATATGCTTTGTCACTTCATCCAAGCGAGTGCCAATCAATGCAAGTTCATACCCAAGTCCTGAGTAGCTTCAATGATGAGAGCAGAGTTGAGACGGTCTCGCCAAAAGATATACTATCATTTTGATCACTTCGACTTTAGGCGGCCTGGTTACAAAGCAAGCTAACAATTGTGAAAGCATTTTAACTTCTGGTCCTTACTTCTACAATAATAGATTAATATTTATGAAAAACTGGCAAACGGGTATGAATTTGTCTCGTGGATTTCTGCACTTAATACCTATATGGATTTGTCTTCCCAATTTAGATTTAGATTTTTGGTCTGTGAAGGCTATTTTAAGAATTCTTTCTACATTAGGTCATCATGTTAAATTAGATAGTGTTACAGAGGAGGTTGTTTACATTTCCTATAATAGAGTGTTAGTAAATGTTAAAATTAACTGCAATTTCCTTGAATCTATAATAACTCAGTGCTGTAATGGAAAGATTACAACAACAACAACAACAACAAAGCCATATATCCCAAACAAGTTGGGGTTGGCTAGATATGGAACCCAAAATTAAAATGAAATAAAATTAATAATGATGATAATACATATATATATATATATATATATATATATATATATATATATATATATAAAGGGTTTAAAATAACCAATCAAATAAAAAGTCGTCCGATAAAGGTTTTTTTTAAATAATAATAATAATAAGTAATAATGTTCAATAAAAGTGAAATAAAATCTAAAATAGTAAATAAAAAGTAAAAAGGTTAAGTAAACGTGAAATAAAGTGTGTGTGTATATATATATATATATATATATATATATATAACCTATGGTTCTGGTACATGGATTGCCAATTTCCATGCACTCCTATCAACTAGCAGCCCTTCCGATAAACTCTAGTTACTTAAATCTCTCTTTATTATCTCCTCCCATGTCATTTTAGGTCGACCTCTACCTCTCTTTGGGCCTTCGGCGCGACCTAGAATTCCAGCGCATATAGGTGCATCGTATGGTCTACGTTGGATATGTCCAAACCATCTCAAGCGGTATTGGACTAACTTCTCTTCAATAGGTGCAACTCCAAGTTTTTCCCGAATATCCTCATTTCTAATCCGATCTCGTCTGGTATGCCCACAGCTCCAACGCAGCATTCGCATCTCTGCTATACTTATCTTCTGGACGTGTTGCCTCTTAGTAGGCCAACATTCTGCACCATATAACATTGCAGGTCTGATTGCTGTCCTATAGAACTTTCCTTTAAGCTTCTGAGGAATCTTCCGATCACAGAGAATGCCAGATGCTAGTCGCCATTTCACCCATCCTGCTTGAATTCTAAAACTAACATCCTTATCAATCTCACCATCAAACTGCAACATAGATCCTAAGTATCGAAACGATTCCTTCTTGGGTACTACTCTACCGGCCAGGGTAACATCTCCGTCATCTGACCTGACACTGCTAAACTCACACTTCATATACTCTGTTTTAGTTCTGCTAAGCCTGAAACCCTTTGATTCCAGGGTCTCCCTCCACAACTCCAGTTGTCGATTAACCCCTATTCTACTTTCATCAATCTGCACAACATCATCGGCAAAGAGCATACACCAGGGAATCTCCCTTTGTATATCTTTTGTGATTTCATCCATCACTAATGCGAAAATATAGGGGCTCAAAGCCGAACCTTGATGTAACCCTATGTTAATTGGAAAGTCTCTGGTCTCACCATCGCATGCCCTAACACTAGTCACAACTCCCTCGTACATATCCTTAATAAGGGTAATATACTTTGATGGCACTCTCTTCCTTTCTAGCGCCCACCACATAACCCTCCTCGGTACTCTGTCATAAGCTTTCTCCAGGTCAATAAAAACCATGTGGATATCTTTCTTTTGCTCCCTGTATCTCTCCATAAGTTGCCTAACCAAGAAAATCGCCTCAGTGGTTGACCTTCTCGGCATAAAACCAAATTGATTCCTAGAGACACTTGTCAACCTCCTCAAACGCTGCTCGCAAACTCTCTCCCAAAGCTTCATTGTATGACTCATAAGCTTAATTCCTCTATAGTTTGTGCAACTTTGAATATCTCCTTTATTCTTGCAGATTGGAACTAAAATGCTTCTTCTCCACTCATCTGGCATCTTGTTTGATTTGAAAATATTGTTGAACAACTTAGTTAGCCATTTTATCCCTGCATCTCCAAAGCATCTCCACACCTCAATAGGAATATCATCAGGCCCTACCGACTTGCCTGATTTCATACGTTTCAACGCCCCCTTTACCTCAGCTTCTTGAAATCTCCGCACAAAATGTCTATTGGTGCTATCGGCTACGTCTTCTAACTCGATCGAAGAGCTATCACTTTCTTCGTTGAAAAGCTTATCAAAGTATTCTCTCCACCTATTCTTTATCTCATCTTCCTTCACCAAAAGTCTATCATTTTCATCCTTAATGCATTTAACCTGATTGAAGTCTCTTGTCCTCCTCTCGCGTAGCCTAGCTATTATGTAAACGTCTTTTTTGCCCTCCTTTGTACTTAGCCTTTGATACAAATCTTCGTACACTAGTCCCCTTGCTTCACTCACTGCTCTCTTTGCAGTCTTCTTTGCCACTTTGTACCTGTGCATGTTCTCTTCGCTTCTATGACGGTACATGCATTTGTAGCATTCCTTCTTCTCTTTGATAGCCTTTTGCACCTCGTCATTCCACCACCACGAATCCTTGGGTTCTTGCTTGCTTCCTCTTGTTATCCCAAATACCTCAGTGGTGACTCTCCGAATGCAAGTTGCCATCGCATTCCACATGACATTTGCTTCTCCTTCCACATTCCAAGCTCCTTCTCCCATCACTCTATCTTTAAACACCCATGAAGCATCTCCTTTGAGTTTCCACCATTTCGTCCTGCTAATCTTCGCTCTCTTATCCTTCACCACCCGAAGACGAAATACGCATACCAACAGCTGGTGTTGTGAGACGACACATTCTCCAGGTATGACCTTGCAATCCACACAATCTCGTTTACTATCTCTTCTAGTTAGGACAAAGTCAATCTGACTAGCCTGTTGGCCACTACTGAAGGTGATCAGATGCGATTGCCTCTTTCTAAAGAAGGTATTAGCAATCATGAGATCAAAAGAGAGAGCGAAATTCAAAATATCTTCACCCTCTTGGTTCCTACTGCCAAATCCAAAACCACCATGCACTCGCTCAAAACCCCCGCTAGATGAGCCAACATGGCCATTGAAGTCTCCTCCTATAAAAAGTTTCTCGCTACTATGCACATTCCTAACCATGACATCCAAGTCTTCCCAGAACTTCCTTTTGGCTTCTTCACTTAGACCTACCTGTGGGGCATATGCGCTAATGACATTCAAAACTGCCTCGCCAACTACTAGCTTAACTAGGATGATCCTATCCCCTCGTCTTCTGACGTCAACCACATTGTTCTGAAGGTTCTTGTCAATCAATATGCCTACCCCGTTCTTGTTACGTACTTCTCCCGTGTACCACAATTTGAAGCCAGTGTTCTCCACCTCCTTCGCCTTCTGACCCACCCATTTAGTCTCTTGAAAGCACAAGATGTTAACATGTCTCCTAATCATAGTATCCACTATCTCTCTTAATTTTCCTGTTAAGGACCCTACATTCCAACTACCTAACCGAACCCTACTATCGTCGACTAGCTTCCTTGCCCCTCGCATCCGCCGAGAAAAATGCGAGGACCCTTGCTCACTTACCACTACACCGGGGCGTCGGTGTAGCGCACCACTAAGAGAATGGCGGCCCAGCCCTTGCATATTTAACACCATATCCGAGCCTCGATATAGCGTGTTTCTAAGAGGGTTACACCCCAACGATATATCATAAGATTCCATATCCATAAGAGTGGCTAAGTTTTTACATTGGCTCGCCAAGCCTATCACAACCCTCCTCCTTTACCCTGGCTTGGGACAGGCTGCATAGAAAACTAAACAGGCAGAGTTGCTGTAATGGAAAGATTGTATTGGGAAAATTTGTAAATGAATGGATTCCAGTGGCTTGCTCTATTTGTAAAATCTTTGGACACTCTAATAATGTTTGTAAAGCTTCTAAGGTTTGGGTACCTGAAGACAATTCTAATACTGCTAGAGGGATGGATATTGAAGAATCAAGAAATGTGTACTAACAATTGTTCAGTAAAAGGTTCAAAAGAAAAGGATGACGGATTAAGGACATCATGCATCAGCGAACTAAATAATCATTTAAAAGCTAATCTGTCTTTAACTCATAATATTTTTGTTGGAAAACCCAATCCTTTTAAGGTGCTAGCAGAAACTAATGACTAGATGTAGGATGTTTGTGAGGAAACAAATGAGTTGTCTAAAGATGTTGGTATGTCTAAAGCTTTTAATAATGCTAATTATTTGGTAGTTAAAGATGTTTCAGATGGGGTGCAAGTTAGGGACGAAGCTACAAATAGGACGAAAGAAATAACACAAGCCGCTTCAGAAATATATATGGATGTTATAGCTCAAACTAAGGTCAGCATTCCCTCTAAATATGATCAGCATGATTTAGATAGTAATGAGATGCAAAAATTATTGGTGGATGGCTCTGACAATTCAACAAGTAGCATTAGAAGGAGAAGAAATAAAATTAAGACTAGTAAGATTAAAGGAGGAAATAGGGTGTTAAGTGGTGATCCATTAGTGGAATAAAACCCGGAATGAATTAAATTAGTTTCTTAAACCCAAACAAGATCAAAAACTAAGAAAGCTAGGAAAGATGGTGGTACTCCTGGAGGTGTGTTAAATATAGGAATTTCCACAAAGTAACCTCTTTTCTTTGGTTTCTCTTTTGTTGATCGGCAGTTTTTCTTGTTGTTGTTTCTGGGCTTGGATTCTTCTGTCTTCCAGGTCATATTTTTCTGAATTGTTTGTTGGGTTTTTCTATTTAGTAGCTGGTTTGAAGTTCTTGTGTTTTCTCAGTCTTTTTATTTGGAGCATTGGGTTTTGGGATCTCTTATTACCTTTCTGATCAAATTATTTTACTGGCTTATGTGGTTTGGAGATTTGGACTAAAATGATTCTTTCTTTCATGGTTTTATGTGGTGCAATTCCTACCTTGTGTTTCTGTTTGGCTTGTGTGACGACCCGGCTTTTTGCTTGATTTTCGCCAGTAATTAAACCAACTTAAACTGTTCATAAAGACGGATTGTTAGGGGTACTTACACATTTTCACAAAATAAAAAGGACTTTTCCATTATCATTATAATAATATTAAATCAGAGTTACCGGAGAAACATCAGAGTACATCGATTAAACAACGGAAAAGATACTAAACTCAGCGAAGGAATATGCATGCTCCATGATATAATAGCTCTAGCTAAACCAGCATCCTGCTCTAACTAAGTCTAAGACTAAATCTGCTAACCAAACTATTAGGCCGTCGTGCAAAAATTATGGGCACCCAGAGTTTAGGTGTGGGAACAATAAACTCCAGGTCAGTCATGGGTCTGATGTGAGAACTCAAAATTTTGTTTTTAGAGTTTATATTAAAGTTAGGTAATTCACCGGACCACGCCGCTAATACGGAACGGGTATACTCAATGTGAATACCAATGCATAGAAATTCGCAATGACTTTTTAAAAAATGAAACTAACAAAAGGTCTCGCGGCACACACACCATGCAAACGCACACATGGGGGAGGTTTCTCCTTATGCAGTCAAAAATTCTTGATACGTGAAAATCATCTTTCAATACTATAATATAGTGAGAAAGAAATTTTGAAAGTAAATGTATCAATCCTAGCCAACATAGGTACAGTATACTACATTGACGTATGATATACAATCAAAATCGTACGGGTTCTTAGCGGAGATTGGATTTCCAACAACGACCAAGCAACGGAACTTCCTTCCGAACCGAATTTTAAACACCTTTAGAGGGATGTCCGAGGATCAATAGTGATGCTCCTCATGCCAACACAAGGTCGGGTTACCCCTTAATTGGGTAACTTAGAGTACACCTGAGTATGTCATCTCCCGGTCGTTACCGACCTTTCCGAGCGCGCGTCAATAACAACCACAAAAGTAGATGCTTTTACCACATATGTTAATACCTGGGCTCTTTACCATAGTACACCTTTTATCTAGAAGGAGACAACACCCCATAACCTTGCCGCATTTCTTCCTGTTTTGGCCATTTACCGGGATGTGAGGCTTGCCGAGGTCACGATATACACAAAGCTATGGTTAAATAAGTCATGCTTTGATCATTCAAAGCTCACCACATAACTTAAGTATGTCACATTGTCCATTCATAACACATCAATGATTTCTATCAATATATAACCTCCAAGCACACATGTCTTAGAGAAGGGTGTTAAGTAAGAGAATAAATTCTCCGCCACCAAACATATATATATTTACAAAGATCAGTGCTACGTAGTCAATTACAATGTCAGATGCACAATCCATAAATGTCCATTCTAGGTCTGAATGAAACGACAATCCGAAATCCCTTCACATACGTATGGGCTTCTTGCCACTTAGCTAATATAAAATCCATCTGCCAATGGAAACTACCCATCTGAGACATTCAACAAGTTGTCCTTATGATATGAAGGGTCCCGGTCTTCAATAACGGCTTCAATTGCTCCACAACGTCTTATTATTACTTGGAATGGTTTTCAGACATAAATTTGATCCCGGTCTTCCTAAATAATAAGCGTAATATTTAAAACACAATTACGAAACACACAGGCTTTCAACTAAATCTTCTTCCATCTTAGATTTTGTTAAATTAAATTTCATTAAACCCATTCCCAAATTATCTTTAACAAAATCCATATTTTAACCCTTCTTCTTTAAAACACATCCCTTAAATCAAAGATAATCTAGTCCCAAAGCCTTAATTAATTTTTCCGTTTGATAACTCGTTATCAAAACCTAATTTCCTTTGAAAATCCTTTAATCCATATTTCAACCATAGTTTCCAATTAAACCGATTTTCCAACATTCAATTCTTTAATCTTAACTAAAAGATTATACTTGGTTCCCAATTTCTTATTTTTAATTTTCTCAAATCAAAGATTTGATTCAATCCCAATTTACAATATGAATTTCCACAACTCTATCTCATTGGGTTTCAAGAATGATATTGTTGAAGATATGATTCACGACAAAACCCAAATCAATCGATATTGAACGTAAGTCACACAAAAATTGTATCTACTTATATTCGACATCAATTCTCATAATCAACGAATACTATAAGTGGAATAATGATATAATAATTTTTTCCAAATTCCACAAATAGTATACATTTACATCACTAAATTTCATATCAAATATCCGAAGATTATTTCTATCCAACTTATCTCAATCCGATTAGGAAACCGTATCTTAATTAAAAGATTTATCCAACTCTTTGACATTAGATCTGTATAGAAATACCATCAACTTATCCTGAATATTAATCTCCGTATCCAACAAACACTATAAGTGGAATAACAGTGAACCACCTTTTAAATTCCTCAAATAGTAAGAGTCAACATCTACCGAATTAATATCAAACATCCGAAGATTTGTCTCCAACCATGTCCAATTATTTAAAATTGAAAACCCGTATTAATATCAATTTAAATTCCATATAAAATATTTCTAATACTTTTAAACCTCTAGAAACATTCCACAAATCATTACTTATAGTTCAGAAAATAGTTTACGGGTTAAAACTTCAAAATAGATTGTTTTCGAAGGAAGCGTTACAATAGCATTTCAAAAGTGTTACAAAAGCGTTACAAATGAGTTATCTTAACTATTTTGATCAAAATTTCGTTTATCTTAGCCAAAACTTAAACTTTACAATTCAAAACACCTTTTCATAATTTGTAATGATTTTACAATGTTTTCTGTATATTTAAACATTTAAAAATAACTGTTTATGATTATGGTCAACAATTGTTCTTACAACGACCTTTTCCAAAACGGTTTCAAACATAACTTGAAAATTATAACTCGAATTTAAAATCTGCTTTCACTCATTTGAAAGCTCTTGTTAATGGAAATCAAACGTTTTTTACTTCATGGAAATCCGATTTGAATTGCAAAAGTTATAGCATTTACAGTTTGTAACTAAATACGCAAATTGCCATTGTGTGACAAGCTCTATTTTGACCGAAATAGAAATTATTCTTAATACTACATGATAACTTAGAAAACCACTATATACTTATATAAAAGTTTTAAAATGATTTAAAGTAATTTACATTGACTTTCCAAATTATTTTGGGTTCGAAATTCAACTTTTATTTTTTACTTAATAAATCAAATTCCAATTCATTTCTGAATTCAACTAATTTCAAATTAACCATCCCATTCGTCGGATCAGTTAGGGATAGCTAGGGAGAGGAGAAAACTTTATTTCCAAACCCAAGCCTAGACACTATCCTCTCTGGCATCCCAGAATGTTCCGATATTTATTTATTCATTTCAAAAAACTTTATCAATGTATATCAATTTATACATATATGTTTTTTCTAATTGTTAACCTTCGATTTCAATAATAATATTGCTTCTAATTACGAAGGAGATTTGTCGATCACCAAATTGATACCATAATTGTTGTGTCATAGTGTGTGTGCAACAACATCAACAACTATTATAAACATCCATAGCAATCATCAGCAACATAATTAAATAAATCATAACTGTGCGCAAGAGTTATAACATTAACGCTTAATATTGTATGTGTTCTAAACTACGCATCCATCATCCATCACAACAAACATCAATCATCATTAACCACTAATAATTCATCACTATATTTAAATTAGTCTAACTACTAATTAAATATATAAACCGTGGTTAAAGAGTTCTCACCAAACAGCTTTCCAAATTTCCTGGTAGGCGATCGTAGCTGAGCGAACCGTCGAACAGTATTTCAGCGCAACGTCTTCTTTACCAAAATATATATACTAATCTCTCTCTCTATTATAGAGGAGGAGGAGGATGACGACGAACTTCGAAGAGGTGATGGTTTAAAAGAAGAAGACTTATGCCATGGAAACCATGGCCATAAGCTTTAAGAAGAAGATGAAAAGGAGAAAATGGAGTAGAATGGTTAAAAATTTGAGAAAAGGCGTCCTTATATATGAATGGAGGGTTAAGGAGGTAATTACACATAAGGGGGAAAGTGTAAAACATGCATGAAAGGAGGCATGCAAAAATACAAGTGTCCTTACACTTGTCTTAAGGAGGGAAAGTGATCTTTTGGTAGCATTTCCTTTAAAATGCTATGAAAACTAAGGACAACACTTTGTTCTAATGCTACTAGTTCATGTTATAGTTTGAAAAATCCGATCGAACGACAAATAATATCATTAAATCAAAACTTATTAATAATCATTCTCTTTTGTACTACAAATAAAATCTATCATTTAACTTATACTTCAAATGAAATCTGTCATTTAATTTATCAAAATTATTAAATATTCTTAACCATATATATTTATGCCAAACTCAAATTTAAATTCAAATTGAGTAATAGAAATTCCAATTTTAAATTGGTTAAAAATTCTGGATCGTTACATTCACCCCCCCCCCCCTTTAAAACTTATCGTACTCGAAAAGGAAAAGGAATCGCAACTACTCATTCGACATCTTGTAGATTTTCAAGCTTAAGATTAAAATTCTTTATATCAAAGCTCGTTGTTCCCATAATGAATATACCAGGTAGAATATTCTAATGGACAACCATATCTATCATGTCCTCCAGCGATTACTTCCAATTGCCTGTTATATTCGATTCATCCTTTATTGCACAAATTACTTATACTTAACCATTTACCGCCTTCCAGAAAATTCAGAGGTATAAATTATTCTCTTTGATCTTATCTTGCAAATACAATGGTTATGGGACTTATTCCCTTTCAATTCTCCAAACTTACTATTATTCTGTACACGTAAAACTCAATCCTCAAAATTCAACTTATCTAAATGTTTTAGTTTAGGTAATTTCTTCTTACTATTCCCGCTTTCCAAATATTCTTTAATAAAATTGTGAAACTTAATTCACAAGGTACTCATGCTTACTTAAACAGTTCCTTTTTGTAACAACAATATACTTTAGAACTTATCATCTGTCGATAATCCCATATTTTAATTCCTTATATAGTTTTTGCTATTCTCATTAATTGTTCCAAATTCAAGGTTACAAAACTTATTTCCTTCAAACTTTAGGGAAATCTTTTAGATATATTTTTATTAACATCTTTAACCACCGTAGTCCTTAACCAAAATATCATCAAATATCTTATAGTCATATTGTGAAACTGAATTCTCAAGATATTTGCATTTTAAATTTAATCAGTTGGGGAGGACTAATTATCAGATATCCTGATTGATTAATTCCAACTTAGCCTTTAAATCATGCCCAAACTACCTTTTATATTTGGACTGGTTAAGTAAATTACAACTTTACATATACGTCTTTTAATCAACTAATAAATTCCAATCATAAGATGTCCGTGCTCAAATTTTTAATTTCCAAATATTTTCAAAGATCTTTTTCCTTTATATTCAAAATATATTCTTTCAAAATCAATTCCAAAGTAATTGCCAATTCTTACTCAAAATTTTGATTTAAGTTTTCAAATTATACATCTTTACAAAACCTCTTTTTTATATGACAAATGCACTTTCTCAAAACTCTTTGCTGGCTTATCCCTTACTAACAAGTTTACTTGGTATAATTCTTATAACCCAATCAAAATTTCACTTTTCTATTTAAGTTCACATCAATTTACCAAACAATTTCGAACACTTATCTAAATGGGTTTAAGTATATATTGATGTTTTAATAGGAATCATATAGTCATCCCACTTCTGAAACCCGTAAATACATACTGATGATGCTGCAGTCATCAACAGAATCATCTTCAAGCGATTAGAGTGTGATTCTTTATCTATCTAGTATACTGTGATGACCGCCCATAACCCCCGCACTAAACAAGTGGAATAATGCACTGAAAGGTGTGCCAGGCTGCTATGGACGATCATCAGAGTAGGTAAACACATCGAAACCTGTCGTAGAACTCACAACGCAAGGATAAAATATAGTAGAACATATACAATAGGTAATAGTAATGAGGTATCACATAGCAAACTTTTGAAATTTTCTCAACATCCAGAAAGATTATCCAACTGATATCAAAGTTTGTACATAAGGCCTCACTACAACTCTCAAAGCAACTCAAACAGCGGAAACAGAAATACTAGATAGTAATAAAACTGGTACGCCAGCCTCCTGCTCGTCATCGCTCAGCTTCCTCGGCTTACTAAGCTCCATTACCTGTAACCAGCTACTCAGTCTGCCATCCACAACCGGATGAACAGCCCAAGGTAATAAGAGGAGACATAAAACCTTGAGTCAGACAATAGTCTTAGTGAGCGATAAAACAGCTAACAAACTTCAACAAGAAAGTATATGAGAATGGGTAAATGAACAACTTATCTACCCACAACACCAGAGAAGAACTCAACCTTATCTTCCCCACATCGGACAGTGATAGCCTTTACACCAAGCATTTCAACCATTAATCCATAGAAACCAGAACAATCATTCACCCATGGAAAACAGAAACAACCAACAATAGCAATCATGGCATCGAGATTTTATATATATATATATATATATATATATATATATATATATATCTCACGTAAATCATCCTAGCCGAACTCAACATCCCTCGAATACAAGCCCCAAAGCCCGAAACCAATATCAGACAGGCACTCAAGGAACATCTACTTCGATGTTGGATAACCCACGTGAGATGGCACAAGAAAAACATCCAACATACATTACAGACTTTGGCTATCACCGCCGATCCTGCTTCGAAATCATCATTATCGTATGACGGCCAACCTTGCCATATGTCAAGGGCTAATGGTAACCCCAGTTCTAGCATGAACTCCATATGCCCAACCTTGGCAATGTCCAACCTTGACACTAGGCCTTTCCCCAACCAGAAAGACCCAGGGTACTGGACCAACAACCGGTCTTTTGGGTGCCCCCATTGTACCCCTGCTTTGAGCCTGCTAGAACTTACGACAATGATGACCTCTCGGCCTTCGCATCTCTAGTCGTCCAACCTTGACGATGTTTCATAGCTCAAGCAACCTTCTCGAGCAGCCATTATCCATCAACCCATGACCTTTGAGTTGTCACCGCATTCGTTGTTCCACCTTGATCAACGAACACATTCAACACTTTGACTATTCCCACTTGAATTCTCCTCGAAGTTACACCATCACGGAACCAAGTTACATCACTGCGTTGCGGCTTGATGAGGGTTCAGGTAAATAAGGCATTGCATACCATTATGCCAAGCATGCAACATTGGAGAAGGTAAATAAGGCATTGTTAGTTCTTGCACTGATATATGTCCATCTAAACTAATAAGTGGGCAGTTTCAAAGGGTGTAAATAGAATCCACAAAAGTCTAAGGGTGCCCCATCAATGATTCTCATCCGAGTAGATTCTGATCTGGTGTAAGTGGCATCAACTACCATGTTAGCTTCATGGTAGAGAGTAGGAGGCCGATTAGGGTTGAAAAACGAATCATTCGTAGTACTTGTATAGTCGAAAATGCAATGCAAACAATCAAGCTAAGTATAGCGTGGACGATAAATCGTAGTAACGCTTAGAACTGTACTTAAGTCTATTATCTCTTAATTATTCCCTTTATAGTAATCACTTTCTATTCACCAGACTTCTATGTGAGATCTATTCCCCATTCTTCTCTTCCCTTTAGGCTTACATGGCAGTGCATGACCCAAAGCAGCAGGGAGAGTATCGGTTGGAGTTTTATATTCTCTTTCATTGTTGTATTCTCTTTATCTTTGCCATTTCATTTGGTTTTTTGTTTTGTAATTGAGCTGGGATATTATATTATATGATTGTACTTTGATATGATTTGAGAGATCAGGACTGTAAGAAACTTTTTTGACAACAGACTGTAAGAATTTTTTGAGTTATGATGCTTTTAAATAAGAAAATTTTGAGTTATAGTGGTTTTGAATAATAAAATATTTTGTTTAGAAATGTTTATACTGTAATTTATTTTATGTCGTGTGAATCTTACTCTATAAAGTTTTTAAATAATCTTAGACGCTCAACACCTTAGTTAACCCATTAGGATTATGCTAAGAGGTGTGAGGTGTCACATAGGTTGACCAAGAAAGTTAGGTAATCATTGTAGAAGAGATCCAGAGCGCAGGGCCTGCGACTTCTATCATTGGTCCCCTCTAGTGTCTTGAAATGCTCGGTGAAATTTCATCTTGATTGGATAGAAGTTTAGAGAGTTATGGCATGTTGAATGTTTTAGTTTAGTTATTCTACTGGTCGGTCTCACAGATTTATTGATCACTCAAAATTGTTTGGGTTGTTCTATCACATGTTGAGTTCTCTGGCATTGTTTTAATAGGTAAACTTGGTTGTTGTCTAGCAGTGCTATTCGAACTTGATCACTGGTCCTTCGGGTGATGTCTTGGCTATCAGCTTTGGTAATCATTTATTTGTGTTAATACGAATAGCTTTTGATAGTTGGGCTAATAGGTGGGGTAACACTTTCCCTCCCCCCAAACTACGTCTTATGTGAATATGACGTGCTTTAAATCGAAAAATGTCTTGGCGATAGGAATGGACTCCATGTTTCACTCAACAAATCTTCATTATCCTTCATTCCTTTGAATTGTATACACTGGGACATGTTGTTTCTTAACAGATGTGACAATTGGTTGAGCTCTAATGGTATAAGTACATAATTATACTTTTTCAATGGTTTAATCTATTTGTCGAACTCAACCATATGATTTATATTTATCCGGAATTCTTAGGCGAATACTAATCTATATCGAATCAATAAATTAGTTGTTAGTCACCAACCCTTATTTACAACGGAATGCAAGCACATCATTGCAGATTTGGGATTGTACATGTACCGACATGCACATACATGATTTTGCATGACACGTTGGAATATTAGACGAAAGTATATATGCATGTCGTCATATATGTTAATGTGTGAAACATGTTAGTATTCAAAATTTGATTGTGTTCGAGTATTGAACATACACTTTGGAGTCAAACGAATATTTATATTCATATGCACATACACGCATTCAAGTCATGGTCATATGTATAAACACACAGATATTGATTATAAGTTGGCAGTTCATATGAATCATTCATATATAAATGTTATGATAGTAATTGTATGCTCAACCTCGATTTACGATCGCATTGGTGATCGTGGAAGGAGTTTGAATGGACATGCAATTTTCTGGTCAATCTCCTTTCCTACTTTTTAACATGGTTTTGGCATCAGATCAGTACCAATCTTGTTGATGGGATTGGTATTGATCCCATACTTGTAAAAAATTCTGAATCTAAAAATTTCATTGTATCGGTCCTCCCCCTTGGTATAAATATGTTTCTCCCTCCTCCTTTCATTCACTTTGTTGTTTGGACTGACTTAAGCCTCATGAAACCCATGAACCCATCCTCACCTTTGGACCATTTACTGATCACCAGAACTCATCCCCATATATCCACATCCGAGCTCCCTCATCAAATCATCCAACTCCAGCTTCCATCGTCGTGTATAGGTCAGCTTCTGCATTTGTTTTCATTTCGATCCGAGTTCAGGAATTCAGCCGACGACGTGATGGTGGGCTATAGTTGGTGGACATTGATGGAGGTGTTAAGTAGTGGAAGAGAGGTCAAGATGAGTTATTAAAGATGAGTAGACAGAGGGAGTAGAATGAGAGCTTGAGCTGAATCTACAAGGTGAAAAGGGATAAAGGAGTAGTCAATATAGGAGGCCGGATGGGTAATGAATGTGAGGACAAGATCAGATCGGATTGGATCGGATCAAGCATTTGGTTAAAGCATGGGATTAGTTTGGAGTATAAGATTTTTGGCGTTCACAACCAAAGAATCGTTCAACATGAAGCGATGAAATGGATGAGTGGTTGGTATGGCATTTAAGTTTAAATCATTGTGAATTTGTTCGAGTTATGATTTGATCGTAATTCTTAACTTGTTGTTTTCTCGATTTCCTTGAAGTTGTGTCGATAACTCGGTCATTTCATACATAAGAACATCCTTCAAATATCGAATTGGAACAAAATTTCAGCCATGCACATGGACAAATGAATGTACAATTGAGCATGAACTCCATTTTTCAATCCCAAGCTTCTATGAAATTCCACGACTCTCGATCTGAATGTTGGAGAGATGGTCAGCGATAATGGTCGATCCAGTTATGAACTAAATATCGTTTCCATATTCCATAGTATTTATTTAAATATTTATGTGCATGCACACACCACACTTTTGTAATAATTTACATTACACGGGGGTATAGGTTGATTGTGCTAAGTATGGTTATTTGTAAGTATAGTAAATTATGGGTATAAGAAGTTCCGGATGACTCAGAAGCTTGTAAGCTGAGAGTTCAGAAAATCCCCAAAACTAGCCATTCAGCGAGTGAGTCGATCCCTGAAACTAGCTAGCACTGTACTTTTAAAGAGTCAAGTCCATCTTAACCCATAAATGAACTTGAGGGGTTGGATCAACAGGAGTAACCTGATGGACAACAACATGTAGATCAACCCGGTGGCTATCTACATATTAGGGAAGTCCCGCAGTAAGTAGAGACGGGCCCGTAAAGGACCAGAGAAATAGAGATAGCTCATAAAGAAGCGATGATTCTTAAAAATCCATAGGATTTGGTCGTGCGGGTCCATGTTGGCGAGAATATATATAAAGCGTGGCATACCACCATAAGATGTTCGGGATCCAAAACGATGCGATTGAGCTCATACATCATCAGAGGGGTCTGTAACATGTAATAAATATATGTGTTATATCGAGCGTGTTCCCCCATTCTGCTTATTCATTTGGGATATGCTATTCTTTATGAGATTGGCCTCGACTGTACTCCATCCAAACAGCTGGGCAATTCTACTTGGAACATATATTTTATATGCGGAGAATCTAGGCCAAGAGTAAACAAGCGAGGTTATTAGATATTTATATACATTCAACCATCCAAGGATGGCCCCATCACTTACATATCTTGAAGTACTACCCAATAGCTGCGTGATTCTCAGAGCATGGAATAAACTAAGAAATTTCAAGCACGATTGGTTATAAGTAAGATGTCCACCCGGAATTGCTAGATGTTGGATAGGAAGACATAAGTTTGTCGATATTAATTTTTTATACTTCATATTAGTTGAGTTATAATCTCTAGACTAACATGAAGTTTGAGTTGTTCAGGCAATCCACCAAGACCTTTTGGTGAAGAATACTTGGAGAGGGTGCTAACCCTGAAAGAGGTGGGTTTAGCATACAGAAACGTGTCGATGTTGATTTCTGATCATATCCTTCACATCCGATATTTGTTATAAGAAAACTGTTCAATCGATCTTGATAGGGAAGATGATGTGATCACGGAGGAAGGTGATGGACTTGGAATTGAAGGAAAGGGAGGAGGTTACATGCCCCTCGTCGTGCTACCAGATGTGTAGAAGGATAACTTGGTGGAGATCAAGAGGGGACTAGAGGCAACGATGTAGTAGGAGAGGAAGAACCTGAAAGAAGAGTTTATTTTCCACCCACTACCATGCTTAGAATGGGTGAAGCTATAAAGTCTGTATCTCCGACAATGACCACTGGAATGACGTGATCAATGGAGATGAAATGACAATTCATAAGCATGGAACATAGTTCATTGGAAACGTCTTCATTTGGCTTCAACAACGTCAACATCAAAATATTCTTTATGGATTCGGTGTCATCGAGTGCTTGGGAGATCAATCCCCCTAGTAAATTACAAACTGATGCGTTTGGGGGATATAAGGGTGCACACACTCATAAGCATTACGTGACAGAACATGCATTCATGTGTTGATGAACTACCTATGATTCGAGTTTTCCTTCGTGCATGTACAATAGGCCGGGAGAGGGACAGGGATAGAGATAGAGAGGGAAATGGTAAGGGAAAGAGATAGGGAAGATCATTGCTAGGCAAGGTAGACATCATTGGAGAGTTAACTATTAGAATCTCATAGCTTCCCTCTCGCTGGAAACATTCAAGTATAAATATGGGAGTTGTTACCTTCACCGCGGATACGGTCCCTTCCTTAATCGTGCTCACCTCTAGTAGTTAGACTACCAGGTGATTCTAATAAGCGCGAGGATTCGAAAAGCATAAGGCACTCTGTCATGCCCCTACCACATACTCCTACTAAGCCCTTCCCCTCACCACCTTTTGCTAAGAGATTTTAACCGAAGCCAGCCTAGCAAGGTCTCAGAAATAGTTAAAAAATGTTTATTGGGAGAAAATTAAAGGAAGAAGGAACAATATATTATCCTCGGGAAACATTAACTCCTGAGCAGCAAATAGAATTTCTCAGATCTACAATACCTTAACTTTATTTTAATAAACTAGTGTTGGTGCCACCCATGCACTCGATCCCTGAAGAGGTGGGTAGAGAAATGATTGACTAGGTATTCGATGTGTATGACCAATACAGGGTGACCATAAATTGTGATGAAAATTTACCAGGTTAAAGGAGCGTGGAGATTGTAAACTTGAAACTTGAAGATGGTATGGACCATGATAGGAAGAAAGCAGCGGAGGATGAAATTGTTGAATTGAAAAGGCAACTAGAAGGAGCTAATAAAAAGATTTCTAATATGGTTGAGCAGGCAACCCAGATCAAAGATAGATTTAGGGAAGAGATGGATAAAGCCTCCTACATGTTGACTAGTATTGTAAAAGATAATAAAAGCCTCACTATAGAAAATGAAGCACTAAGAAAGGAACTAGAGGATCTGAGAAGAGAAAGAGAGGTCAGCAAAGTCGAAGCCGAGGCATCTTTGAAAGACAAGAAAGAGGATAAGGAATCAAGCATGGTCATACTCAAACAAGCTGAGGATGTTAGCAGAAGCTTTAGTGCTGAAGTTGGAGAGTTTCGGGCCAAGGTTCAGGAGAAAAACAAAAACGAGGAAAAACTTGATTTGATCATACTGGGTTTCAATGCGCAAAATCATCCATCAATATGACCTTACCTAAATGAATAAGTATAAGAAGACTTTTGTTATGGCTTTGTAATAAATTTGGATGATGAGGCTGTTATAAGGGATGATGATGAGGTGTATGAATGGGATCTAGCAACTTAGTGTCGAAGAAGGGATGAGCCGCTGATTCATAAAGAAGGAAGACGCATGTTGAAAGAAGAGATGGAAACAGAAGAGGTAGTTGTGGTGGATTTGAGAAAAGGGAAGTCGATTATGATTAAAAGCATAGTGGTTACCCACACGAATGGCTTGATGGATCTGTCATCGAGTTAGCTATCTACTTCCCAGCCCCCAATTGTTCTGTCTTTAACATCAGTTGGCTCTTCACAACGGGTTGTCACCGATCTAGGGTATGACCTCGAGAATCCTGACCTTGGACCCAAAACATTTATATGTCATAACCTCGAGGGTATGACTATTCCCTGAGGCAATAAACATGAAGCCGAAGTCATATCCATTCTCTCTCTATCATTTAATAAAGGCTTGCGAAGAATTCATTTGGCTTTCTGTCGAGTTGCCAGAGAATGATAGAAGATAAATTCTACTTCATCTTCGTATGCAAGTACACAAGGGATGAAGATTTCTTCCACCACTCCTATAATCCTGTGATTGGAATCCTTGGTGCCCTCCTATTCAAACATATATGGAAAGCATAACTTTGGATGAAGCAACCTATAATGAACTGTTAAGGATAAGGTTTGGTGACATAGGGTCGCTAATTGAAATGGGGTAGATATTGGAGCTGGGGGAGATATATAACATGGATCGGTGGTGAAATCGAAAGATCGGATGCAGGAATTAGCTGAAGAACAATCGACTTGGCTTGTTGTGAAAAATGAGGAGGCTAAAGCGAAAAAGAAGGCTAAGGAAGAAGCACAAATTTTTATAATTGATCCTCTACCTTTGAATATGATCCCTTCTCCGGGCAATGAAATCAAGGAGATCGGAGACGATTATATGGAGGAATTTGATCCCAAGAAGGAATTCAGAATAGTGCTCTACCCTAGGCCACTCTAATCTAAGGAAAGAAAGGAGCTTATGAAAGTTGCAGAAGTAGTTACAGGAAAAAGAAACGGGGTATTGATAAAACCAAGTCACCAAAGGATAAGCCTGAAGAAGAAAAGTAGGGTGATTTCTTAAGTCGACTTTTGGGGGTGTGAATATGTTTTTTCCACTTGATTGGTCGGATTTTTATGCGAGCAGGGCCCTTGATTTTGATTTATGATAATACTTGTGATGCTACTTTGTGTATATATAAAATTTGTGTTTCCTTTTATCCTGTGTGAATTTTGTCTAAGTCTTCGATCCCTCTACGCACTTCCATTAAATGTACTTGTACTTATCACTTGTTGTTGCACTTGAATATGAATTTGTTGTGTAGAATTTCACTCTAAAGTTCTCCTTTCGATCGTGAACTCGAGTCTTGCGAAATTCAAAATGTAAATCCCACTCATAAAACCTCCTTTCAATCAGTGATCTCAAGCCATGTGGCACTCTTGGTACCTCCTTTCAGTCGTTGGTACCATGTCACGAGAACCTTAAAGCTAGGCACCAAGTAGTTTATGCCCTGCTATTACCCCGCCATATCCTCGCTATATAATATAGCGAATTTCTACCGCTACGCTATTTTGCAAATAGCCTCTGGAATAGACTTTCTGCTTTAAGCCCCACTATATTCCGATATTCCCGCTATATCCCCTATAAAAGAAATGAATTAAAAATAGTCATTTTCACATTATAAAATCTATAAAATTAGAATTTTAATAGAATTTTTTGACATATATTTTTGAAAATAGAAAATACTATGATATTCTATTAAGTTTAATCAAACTAAGTAAGAGTTTAAATTTATATACATATATTTGTACATGCTTTTATTTAAAATAAATAGTGCACTAATTAGAATTAAATTAAATTTTAATTTTCTATTTATTGATCATTTGTATATTTGTAAAAGCATTAAATACGAGTTTTATATGCTATTTTAGACTAATCCACTATATTCCGCTATTTCCTCTCTTTATCGTAGCTACAACTCTTTGTCCCTCCGTAGTATTGGATCCGCTGAGTGCTTTAACTACACAGGCTATGCATCATAGTCATCCCTTTATACTCGCCCGCCATTGATTCGTCCCTCATACTCTTTTGTGGTTTCATTCGGGTCAGAGTCGTGGGAGTCATTCGTTCGTCAATTACTCAAACCCAAGCACTAAGGATCGGAGCTGGCTAAGTGAACAGTTGGTATCATAATCACTTCAATGAGAATTGTTACCCCTAAGTCTGAAGACTAAGGTTAGTAGCCGAACACTAAAAGCATGAGTGTTGTCAGTTGTTTATACTCGTTTTTGTCGTTTGTTAAATTCTTGAGTTAGTTTGTTGATGGTCGAAACACACCTATATATGGAGTCCAAGAATCGACTTGGATTAGTGAATCGACGCCAACCTCTGAGGTATTGAATTAATTATATTACGCACATGCATGCAAGTCAGTTGTAGCACAACTAACATAATACAGATAATGGAGAAACGCTAAGATCATGAGGTACCAAGAGCCTTTATTAAAAAAACCAATAAAACGACGGTAACATCTTCCTTATTACATAACTTGAAAACAATCACTAATTGGAAATGAAAATGTACAAAAATAAATGCCTCGCTATTCCATGCTCTTGGTAGCACCGTGTCTTCAACGGTCGTTAGCTTAATCTTTCATCCCTAACCCTCCACTTTATGACGTAAGAACCTTCCCAACGAGAACCTAGATTGGTAGGTGTGGGAAAAATTCTCTATAAGACGAGGATGTCAATATCGAAGTGTCTTAGACAGATTTTGATATTCAAATATTGGGTAACTCATTGTTCATATGTAAATGATCTGAGTTTGGCTTCTTCTTATTTCTCATCCAACATGTCAAGAGATTCCCAAAGGAGATCTATTTTTGTCCTTGGATTATAGTATGTAGCCCAATGAGAATGTATTTCTAGTTCAACGGAATGGCGGTTTTGTAGTTAAGGAGAGCGCAAATGGAGTATAGACAGTTTATGACTTGTGGGAAGTTCGGTATGCCCAAAAGGCTAGCGGAAGTTCATCTACCCACTACCCTTCGTCCTTTTCCCAACACTTCTGCAGTATGGACTTGAAGATTTTATTAAATGGTTCAACTTGTCCAAGGGCTTGCTGATGAGTAACTACCGAAAATCTTTATGATGACATTGACAAAAATCCTTAAGCCCAGAACTATTAAATTGGGAGCTATTGTATGCAATGATGGTTTTGGTAACACTAAAATGACATATGATGTTGCTGACAACGAACTTGATTACTTTCTTGGTATTGATTGAAGTGAGAGGCTTAGCTTGAACCTATTTGGTAAAGTAATCAACTGTGATGATGGCATATCGAGCACTACCTTTGAATTGGCAAGTTTCTAATAATGTCGATTCCCTAAATTACAAATGGCCATAGACAAATCATTTGGGTAAGTTCGGTAGTTGAGGCTCTTGGAATCTTGAAGAATCTTTGTCATCTCCCACATTTTAGACTGTAGTCAACTGCATCCCGATAAACAGATGGTCAATAGTGTCCATAACAGAGAATTTACTTTGCTAGAGTTTGTCATCCGGTATAGTCACCGCACTCGCCTTCGAGTACGTCATGTATCACTTGTTTAGTGACATTGTGGGTTACACATTGAAGTAATGAAATGAAGAAACCTCTTTGGTGCAACACCCCTTCTTAAATGACACTGTGTGATGCTTTGCGAAGAAGTGAATGTTTCTCTATTCAATTTCCGGGAAGGATTCTCCATTACAAGTAGTTTACGATTAGAGTCATCCATAAATCCAGTTGAGTTCATGCTCCGTTATTAATTACCAATCAATCTCTATCTAATCGATACTTGAAGATTCAAATACTTCATCTGGAACAATTCCTATAACTTGTGCATTATTGAAATTGGCTAATTTTGCTAACGAATATGCTTTTTCTTTGATTTCCAAAGGAATATTAGTTATAATAAAGTTCTTAAAACCACTGAGTAGTTCTTGAACCCAAGAAAGATAAGGAGCTAGTTGCACTCCTTTTTCTTGAAACTCCCTCATACTTGACAAACAATGAGTTGAAAGTCCGAGAAAATGTGAATATCTTTGATCCCTGACTATTTAGAAATTCTAAGTCTAGCAGTTAAAGATTTGTATTCGACATCATTATTAGTAATTGGGAAGGAAAGTTTCAAGGCATGAAAAATCGAGAGTTTTAGGAGTAAAAAGTGAAACTTTGGTGCTAGAACATTGATTGTTAGACTATTCATCCACATGGAGTTTCAATTGGATGTAAGGTTATTTGCTGATTTCCAGTGGGACATCGGGAGTGGTGAATTCAGCAATGCAGCATGCCAATACTTTCCCTTGAATGGTCCTCTTAGGGACAAATGTAAGGTTAAACTGGTTCGGTTATATATTTCATTTCAAGAGTCTCTCGCACGCCTCATTTTGTTGAAGGACCCATCGTAGCGGCTGGTCGGTATAGACTTTGATTGGATGAGATTGGAAATAAGGGAAGATCTTCTACAAAGAGATCAATAGGCAGTATCTGAGACTTTCTAATTTTAGATAGCTTCTTTCAGCTCTTGCTAATCTTTTTTTGATGTATTATACATGCCTCTAAATACGGTTCTCCTCGCGCACAAGCGTGAAACTGATAGCATGCATATAAACAACCACATAGACGCATATAAGCAACCATGTAGACCAACAAATCATCATGATCCACAGGCTTTGACAAGATAAGAGGTCTCTCCAAGTGATTCAACAAATTTTGGAATGCGAAAATACATTCATGTGCCCGAAGAAAGTTATGTTCACTCCCTTTTAATCAAGCCGAAGAAGGGAATGTATTTATCAGTAGCTTTGGAGATGAATTTGCATAAGGTAGAAACCTACCTATTAAGACTCTGAACATCTATAATATTTTCTGAAACTTTGATTTACCACATAATTCCAACTTTTTGGGATTGGCTTCAATCCCACGAGAGTTGACGATTAAACCCAAGAATTTTCCCAATGCAATGCCAAAAGAGCATTTCAAGGTATTGAGTTTCAATCCATACTTGTAGAGAACACGGACATCTCAACAAGATCATCGAAGTGATCATTCGACTGCCATGACTTTATGAGCATGTCATCTGCATAAACTTCCATGGATCTCTCGATTTGGCTTTAAACATTCAATGGATGAGCCATTGATCGGTAACCCTAACATTTTCAATCCAAAAGGCATGACAACATAGCAGTATATCCCAACTCATTGATAAAGCTTATATGTTCTTGGTCGTGGATGTGCATCGGGATTTGGTTATAGACCAAGTAGGCATCTATGAATGATTGGAGCTGATGGCCACCGGTCGAGTCAACGATCTAGTCAACCTTTGGAAGTTGGAAGCTACCCTTTGGGCATGCTTTATTCAAGTCAAAATAATTGAGACATGTCCGTCATTTCCCTTTTTATTTCTTAACAACTACATGAATGGAGATCCATTCAGGATAGAGGGCGTCGTGGATAAAGTAATTGTTGAGTAGCTTGCCAACCTCCTCTTTAAGTGTCGTCGATCTCTCTAGCACCAAGATTTGATGCTTCTATTTTACTGGAAGGATATGTAGATCAATGTTCAGGGTGTGACTTGCGATTCCTGTTGTATTGCGACACATATCAGAATGGGTCCAAGCGAATACATCAAGATTGACCCGTAATAAATTAGCGAGTCCCTTCCTTAAAATAGGGCTAAGCTACGATCCAATCTTCAAGACTTGAGATGGGTCGTCATTGGTTGACATGAACATTAATGGTTTGCTCAGTTGTTGTTGGTCTTTTATATTTTGGCTCTTCTTCTTTCCATGGGTCAACTTCTTGGTAAAAATGACTATGATACCCGAGCCAGTTCTCGAACACTGGCTGCTAGGCGTTAAAGTTCTTAGTGCAGAGTGAAGTATATACATCCTTCCCCTTTTCACAACCGTACTCATAATGAAATGATTACTAGACGTTATCACCAGTTCTAAAAAAGAAAGCAAAAAGCTTATCCGACCACACTAGCTTACACTCTTACATAGAATCCGTTTGGTTTAGGTACCTTAGACCAAAATACCCCATCCCTTGTTACGCCCAATCTCCCCAATCACATGCAAATAAAATAATAAGAAGAAATCCAGGTCCCGTTGGTCGCCTTGTTGGTTGTCTCCTTGTTCGTTGTCTCTATACTATAGTTGTCTGTCCATAATCTAAGCACTAAGATTGCTGAACCAATAGACTTACGCAAAAGTGAGTGTTAGAAAGACACCGTGGTTCCCAGGGAGCATGTCTGGGTTCCATTTTATCAGGAACGACTGATATTCATTGTGAGTTGAGTTCCATCTTCCACAAAACATTCCGATATGCCAGTAGCCAAAAATGCCCCGGGCTCTCTCTTGTTTCTATTTAAGGACAGTATAATAATTGGGCGGTTTACCTCTATCTCTTCTTTCTTAACCAGAAATGAAAGAAGAAGGAAGTAATTCCATTCCGACATATAGAAAGCTCTCCCTGTTATTTGGTCCCCGCCGATAACTTCGACTTCGATATCAATGGGAAGTTTCAATAGTAAGCACTAAGATGCCATGCAGATTCTGAAGTTGTAAAGAGCAGGACGCCATAGAAAAGCATTGTACGGAGAATAGAAATCAATGAAAATGAAGGAGATGATCTAACTCAATGACATTACCCTTTGCTAAGTTCTACCGGTAGGTCGACAATTCCTACTACTTTATTAGAGGTTCCATTGATACCATGGATTCTGGTTGTTCACGACTTTAGATCTTTAGCCTCTATCTTCATTTGTTCATAGGCCTTCTTAAACAAAATGTTGATGGATCTCCATGAATCAATAACAACTTCCTGAACATATGTAGGAACTACATTGGTCGAAACAACGAAAGGGTTGATGGTTGGAGAATCCACCTCTATGTATTCCCTTTCATTGGAGATAATATCATCATTGATTGTCTTTTGAAATTCGACTAGAACACATTCATTCGTAGCTAAGCACTTTCATATTTAGCGTGCTTTATAGAGTTGATGTATTTTTCCATTTGCCTGAATCTTTTATCTGGAGGATGCAGTTCACCACAAATGGTGTTACTGATGATTCCATACCGAGGAGGTCTAGAACTAGATGGACTTAGTGCTGCTTGAGCTTGTGCAAGTGCTGAAGGACTCGGTGCTCCATACTTTGGAGCTCGAACATACTGGTCAAGGTGCTTTTCATGTGTGAAATTCCCTATAGCATCTATGAGATGTCAGCAGTCGTTCGTGTTGTAGCCAAACATCTCATAGAACCTACGGTATTTAACAAACTGCTTCTTCTTTACTATGGACTCATCAGATTGGGCTTAATGTATTATATGGTATTATACAATATATATCATCTCCAAATGAGAATTCACAAAGCTGTAGTTGTAAGAAGGAAATGTGGATTGTTTCTTTGATTCCTTCTTTTTGTTGCAGCCAACAAAGTTATTGCCACCTTGCTTGGGCTTATTTTGGACTTCATGTTGACCTTCCTGGAGCTTTTTTTGATTTGTTTAATAACAAAATTGCTTTGCACAACTTTTTGGTAAAGCATATGAGGATATCCCTGTATAGATTGGTTTCTCAATGCTTCTTCTTAACGTTGGTACTAATTGGCCTTTTCATAGAGTCACTACAAGTTCCTACAAGGTTTTTGATTGAGCCATTTCCCAAAGTTATCTTTAGGGTGAATGCCCTTAATAAGTGTCACGAGAACAATGTTCGGTTGCGGGTCGAGACCTCTGCGAGAGCATTGTTAATTCTTTCTAAGAATCTTTTGAGTGACTTTCCATCCCTATGGAATATGTTGGATATCAATAGGATATCCTTTTGTCTGGTGGGATGCATCTTAAACTGCTCCACCAGCTTTTTAACACTTTGTTCAAAGGAAGATATGGTTCTTGGTGGAACTCGAGGGAACCGTAATAAAGCTACGCCTTCAAGGAATTGTCAGAGGTTGGTTTTTCCTGAGTATGCTAGGAGATGGAATATTATCTCACCAAGGCCATTCGACATTCAAAATTTCTTTAATGAATGGATTATGCCTCATATCGGTTTCCCAGTCATCGTCTACGACTCTCTGATGATCCTTGGGATCATGGCGGTGAGGTCAGGAGCATGGATCTCCATCAAACTCTGAAGATCTTGATCCAACTATGGAGGGGGTCACCTGTAGTGCCTTTATGAGTGAACATCATCATCCAGTTAAATAAAATCATTAAGCCAGTCATGTAAAGGCTGAGCGAGAGCTACTTGGTTCTAGTTGATATCGAAAAGTCAAGAAATCAAGTTTTCGATGGTAGCAGCCTAGGGCCCCATATTAAGGGGCTCTAGACTGGTCACATGGATGATATCAGTTCCGACCCATGTACGACGAGGTTGGTTCGTTCCTTCGGTGGTGGAGACTTCCACGACATCTTAAGATATCCTTTGGTTCTGGTCGGTATGATGAGATTCATATGAAGAACTTTTAAATATGTAGATATTAGGAGTTGGATCCCTTCTATTTCCCTAAAGTTAACTGATATTTCATCGAGTGGCTTGTTGTAGCTGAAGCATCAGATCGATATTATGATTGATCTGGTTGTTGAGCTATATTTGTATATCTTGCAGTTTCTTTGTCATGTTATCCAATTGGCCTTGAGTGACCAAAGTGTTAGGATAAGAATTCGTGGCCATATTGGTCGTTGCAATAGCTTTAGCATCATTAGAAGAATATTACAGGATGGAAGCATCATCACGATTACGATTAGATGGTCCAACAACTTGAGAGTTCTTCTTTTTCACCAGCTTCTTAGGTAGAAATATGGGGATTTATGAATATTTGGAAATTTTAATGGCAGAAAATCAGAAAACCTAAGTTTTTTCATTCTTAGTGAAAGCACTACCGTGTTTAGACCAAAAATCAGTACACCGCCGAAGGAGTTCAACGAATAACTAAACTATAAAATAAATGTAAAATGAGGAATAAGCAATAGAATATGTAGTGAATAGAGACATGAGAATTTATTATAGTTCTGCAGTGTTGTGCCTATATCCACTTAGAAATTTTGTTCACTTTATTGTTGTCTATAAGATTACAAGTTCTTGGATCGATAAGACTCCAAAGCATACAAATAAAAGTAAAATTATATCAAAAGGATCCACTTTTCTTCTATGCAACTGGTATTTATGGATATAGTTTGACCAGAAAAGTCGAGACCAAGAAAGTCGAATAATTGTTGTGGAAGAGATCCAGAAGGTCCAAGCCCACATTCGTCAAAGTTTGGGACCGGTTCCAGTCCCTTTTTAGGATCGATACCAACCCCTTAATACAAGGGAGTGGGGCCTTCGACTTCTTGTACGGGTTCCTTCTAGTATCTTGAAATGCTTGGAGAAATTTCATCTTGATTGAATAGAATGTTGGAGAGTTATGGCATGTTAGATGTTATAGTTAAGTTATTCTGCTGGTTGGTCTCGGAGTTTTAGCGATCCGTCAATATAGTTTGGCCTATTCCTCACATGTTGAGTTCTAGGTAATTGTTTGGATAGCTTAATTTATTGTTGTTTAATGGCATTACCCAAACTTGATCTCTGGGTCTTGGGTGATGTTTTTCGATTGTCATTCTTGTTAATTGTGAAGTCGTGTTAATACGAATAGCTTTTGTTGCCATGCCAAAAGGCTGAGTAATAGTTGGGATAATGCTATAGCCTTATATTTGTTATATATATGTATAAGTATGTACTTTCCCCAATCTCTTAGACCATCCTTAAATATCTTACAAAGGCTCGTATGTACATATAAAGGAAGTAAGATATGGAGGCATGGAGTGGAAGAGAGAATCTAGGTGGAGGAAGCACCACGACTAATGGAAATGCTCGACCTAACACCACAGAGAATCAAGTTCATCGAGCCAACGTGAGTGAAGGTGTTGAAACCCCACCAGTAGGTATGGGGAATTTGTATCAGTTCTTTGTCAATCTGATTCACGATGGAACAATAGCTGGTTTTGCAAGAGCTAACACTGTTGACGTTGGAGGACTTAATCTTGTGGTATTAGTTGGTAACAACTATGCCAAGATCAGTTAAGATAATGCTAGACTCGGAGAGAAGCATTTTCTTAGAATGAAGGATACGATTGAGGTTAATAATTGACTATGAGTGGATCTTCACTGATTTAGGTTTGATAGATGAGCAGAAAAGAAGATTGTCTTCTAGGCAATTGCACGGAGCTGCTTTGCACTAGTGCAATGGAGTGGCCCCAAAAGTGATAAAGGAAGAGTTGGTTTGGGTAGATTTTTAAAGGAGATTTGAAGAGATATTTTATCAAAAGTTTCCAAGTCTATGTTGCCTAGAAAGAATTTTAATTCAAAACAAGGTGTGTGTTAGTGATTGAGTATGCAACCAAGTTTAATAATATGTGTTAGAGAATGGAGTTTCAATGACAACAACCTTATTTTAATATTAATTAATTATAAAATATATACTAACATCTTTTTCTAGAATATATATATATATATATATATATATGCAGGATTTGTATATAGGAATTAATACTGAAGACTGTACAGTTTTAGAGTTTAAGAGCTTTTAGTGATTCAGAATTCAGAGATGATTCAAGACTCATGAGTAATCAAGATTTCAAGAGTTCAAGATAAATATATTAATAGAGTCTAGTTTATGTAAGACTCTGAGTAGCACTCCAGGTTCTAATTCTAATTCAAATTCTTTTTTGATTTTCAAAATTCTACTTTCAAATTCTATTTCCTATTCTAATTGATTTTTTCTATCTTACTTATGGTTTTAATACTCAAGTTTTATATTTTATAAGTGTATATATATTTATATAGTTATATACTTTTATATACTTAAATTTATATAGTTTTAAACTTTATAATTTTATAAATATGTCCATATAGTTTATATTTATGATTTCATATGATTTTCTACTTCATAATACTTACTCATATCACTATGTTTTAATTCAAGAATTTCCAGAATTATATATATATATATATATATATATATATATATATATATATATCAAAACACTTGAAAAATACTCAAATTTCAGTTTTATACTATGATATGTTGACATACATTATTGGGCATGTCGACATATAACTGCCATATTTTTAAATTTGAAAGGATGTGTCTTTTCACTATTTGTAACGTTCCAAAAGCGTTGCAACCTTTCAAATCTTATAAATAGGGGTTGATTTCGAATTTTTTTCATCATTCTTATTCTCCATCTTCATCCCCTTTCTTTACACCATTAATATTTCACATTTTTATGATTTCTACACTTATGCTCTGCCGAATTCAATTCTATTTATATAAAACTTCTTCTCTTCTCACTCTCTACTCATTACTCTCTGAATCGAAGTGCTATTGAAGAGTTATAGGGCTGTTGTAATTGTTGGGGAAAAGTTGTGTTCCTTGCAGCCTTGAAATCAAGGAAATGGAGTGGTGTTAACCTTGTAGCTGGGAAATCAAGGGGAATATACTTGATCAAGGGTGTTTGGAATCGGTGGTAACCTTGTAGCCGTGAAATCAAGGGTGTTTGGAATTGGTGGTAACCTTGTAGTCGTGAAATCATGGGTGTTGTACTTGGAGATGGATACAGTAATAAAACTCTGCGCAATCCAGCATTGCGTGGGACTAGACGTAGGAGCAATTCTGAACCAGTATAAAATCCGGTGTGTTCTTTCCTTTTCTGCATTTTATTTCTGTTTATTTTTGTGTTTGATTTTAATTTTGTGTCTATGATTGTTTCCGTGGTGTGTGATTCATATAGTAGATCATATAAGTTTTAGATTTTTTTGAATTTCTCAAAAACACTATTCACCCCCCCTTTAGTGTTAGTTTTGCCTTAACGATCCAATCCGCATCCCTAACAATTGGTATCAGAGCATGGTCTTTCAAAAAGTTCATAATCTGATTTATGAAAATTTTTAAGTGGAAAATTTTGAAATAATTGTTAACATTTGTGTCAGTTCATGCATTGTACCAATGTTGAAAGAGTCTGCATATAATCATGCTGAAAAGTCAAGTGATCTACCGAAATATTGTTTAATATAGGAAAAGATGTGTTATATGGATTTTGAAAATTTAAAAGTTGAAAAGATAGGTAAAGTGGCTATTGGAAATACAAATTCCGAAATGATGGCTATTGAAAATTCAAATTCGAAAAAGGTGGCTGTTGAAAATTCAAATTCCGAACTGGTGTGTTACATGGCCATTGAGAATTCAAATTCTGGAAAGCGGTTGGTGGGGATCAAAAAGGACAAATGGATACTGGACAGTGGATGTTCGAGACATATGATGGGAAATCTTGAATTACTCAATAATATGATATATGAAGATGGTGCAATGGTGAACTTCGAAGATAACTCTAAAGGATACATTATTAGGATCGACAATGTCGGTAATTCTGAAACTCCTACTATTTCTGATGTTTTATTAGTTAGGAATCTAAAACACAACCTACTAAGTATAAGTCAACTTTGTGATAAAGGTTATAAAATAAACTTTGAGAAAGATAAATGTTATATAGAAGATAGGATTCAAAAGTAATATTCAAAGGAGATAGAAAGAAAAATATCTATATATTGAGTATGAAAATCTCCAAAGATAATCAATGTCTTATGGCCAATACAAGTGACCGCTGGATCTAGCAAAATAGATTTGGTCATATAAATTTCAAACACATCTCTAGGATTTCTAAATTAGATTCAATTAGAGGATTACCCAAAATGAAATTTAAAGTTAATAATCTATGCTATGCTTGTCAATTCGGAAAATTAAAAAGAAGTTCATATAAATCAAAAGAGGAAATTACAACCTCGTAACCATTAGAGTTAATTCACATGGATAAATTTGTTCCATCTCAAATCAAATCGATAAATCATAATAGATATGTTTATGTAATAGTCGACAATTTTTCTAGATTTACTTGGACTTTGTTTCTTAAAAATAAAAGTGATGCTTTTGATCAATTTAAAGCTTTTTCGAAAAGAATTCAAAACTTATTATCACTAAAAATCAAAGCAATACGTAGTGACTATGGCGGAGAATTCAAAAATGAAAATTTCGAAAAATTTTGTAATAAAAAGGGAATAACCCATATTTTTTCTATTCTTAGAACCCCTCAACAAAATGGAGTAGTTAAATGTAAAAATAGGATGATACAAGTGAAACGACCCAAACTTCCCCGTAAAGGAAAGCCCAGATTGCTTTGAGAACAATACTCATCAGAAAACAAAACAGAAGAACATTTCATTGCTTATTACGCCAATTACATCAGAGTACAAGAATATTCCAGAGTATGAATAATTATTACACTATAGAAATACAATATCAGGGATTTAAATTACATTTAAATAAAGAAGCGGAAAAATGATACAAAACACAACCGAAAGAAGTACACGGATATAGAGCTTTCCGAATATAGCTTCAGCTGTTAATCTAGGATCATGTGAATATAATATCTGCAAAACCAAAACTACTAGCTGCCCGTGTGGAAAATATGGGCACCCAGAGTTTAGGTTAAAACAATAAACTCCAGGTCAGTCATGGGACTGGTACGAAAACTAAAACGATTATTAATCTTAAATTTTAAATTGGGGATATCATGGGACCACGGCGTAAAACACGGAACGGGTTTACTCCACATGAATCTTAGTTTAAAATAAAAAAACCGCAATGCTTTTTGAAAAATGAAGCTATTATAAGACTCAGGTCCCATCACACAATGCAACGCAAGACGGAGGATAGAGTTTTACCTTATAATAGCCAAACATGCTTGATACGTATAAAACAAATTATTTTGATATTACTATAAGTGTATAATGTTTAAAACAACTTCAAAAATAAATGTATCAATCATAGATGGCATGGGTACCATATATCATTTCGCCATACTAGTTCTACAATCAAAACCGCATGATGTCGTATTGGAAGTTGGATTTCCATCTATGAACCAAGGCAAGGCGCAATCCTTTCGTTTCGAGACTCTCTAGCCCGAGCCTCAAGCTTCAGTCGTAACAGTACCTAGGTAACATGCAGGGCCGGTCCACACTAAGTGCAATGGTGAATTCATAATTCCTAAGAATGCGTTTCCCTGCCCTGTGGGAGCGTAAATGAGCCAAATGACTCCAATGGCTCCCGCAGTAAATGATATATCTGAGGCGCCTCTCTATCAATCAAGTAATAATAAGCAACGTCCACATGAGTAAAGTGCCAGGGCTTGTAAACGCTGACACCCCTCTTAGCTAGAAAGAAACGCAATGCCCTACCCGCTGTCCTCTCTCGTTTCTGGTTCATATCAGGGTGTGAAGCTCGTGAAGTAACGTTACAAAAAGCTAGGCTAATTAAAGTTGCGCCTTGATCATCAACCACAAGGCTCTGCTTTTCAACAAACGCCTTGATCATTTGCATCTTAGCATGCCACATTGTCAATCCATGCCATACCATTGATTTCTGCCAAGATATAACCTCTAGTCTCAGAGAAGGGTGTTAAGCAAGAGAATAAATTCTCCGCCACCAAACAGATATATATTTAGAAGAGATCAATGAATACAACATAAAGGAATATAACATCAAACATACCATCCATTTGCAAGTCCGTTCTGGGTCTGAACGAAACCGGAGGCACCTTATTCCTCGTCCCATATGTCCAATACGGGAGAGAGGCCCTCGCACATCCGTCGATCTCCAAGTACGTTTGGACGATCACCACTTATTAAATTGTCTTGGGTGTACGGCCCAATCAAGACATCAATAATCACCCAAACGTTGTGAAGAACTCCGATCTTCAACCATCGTCTTCATCTTCAACTCTTGATCGACGTAGTAATTATTCAAAATGGGTTAAACCCGGTTTTTCTGAATAATTCGCGTATTTTATAAACAAGTGCTATAAAAACACATCAAATGTCTCATTCCAATTCAGAATATTCTTTTAATAAAGTATTCACCTTACTAGGGGAAGGTTCCCATTAATTTTATCAAAAAGTAATTCTTTAAATTTATCTTTTGATTTTCCTATGGATATCATTTCAATAGATTTTATTTTATCTTTATCAATTCTAAACCAAATTGAGGTTTATTAACTAGTCGGGATTAGCGAATCTTACCGAAGTAATCATTTATTTATCAAACCCAATCCCAACCTATTTATTCTGTAATGACCCGGTTTTCAGCGACTTTGGTTATCGACATAAAACACGATGACGACTAACAAAACATCGAGAAAACCCGGTAATTAATGAAAGAAATTAGAGGGTGAGGATAGATAAGATAGAAACTTAGAATAGAAGAAGAAAAGAAGAACTTACATCTTCAGAGTAACACGAATCTCACAGCGGAACGAATAACATATAATATATAACATAACTTTGAAACATAACAGTTATGTATACAATAGCACTTATCAGAGTACAACACTTACAACACAGCGGAAAAACTATAGCTATAAAATCTTGAAGCCTCGTACTCCAAGCTCTCCAAGTATATCTGTAAATCCCGACTACTTGACTGCCTGTACAAATTTAGGCACCCAAGAGTTTAGGGAAAACAACAAAGTAAACTCCGGGTCAGTCATGTGACTGGTGTGAGTAAAACAGTTTTAAACAGGTATATAATATCTCATAAGACCATGCCGTGAATACAGAACGGGTTTTTCCCTTATGAGAATCCAACATCTTTGACAAGCAATATCACTCTGATATTATAATAATGTCTAAGTATAAATAGATATCAATCTAGCAGAACGATTTCATCTCACGTTCTACATATATAGTATACAATTAAAATCGCAAGCACGTATTGGATAATGGATTTCCAACTATGACAAGGATGGAACCACCTTATGCTAGTGTACCTCTAGAGAGGAATACACTGGATTCAACAAGAACATCTTGCAACCCGGCCACACATGACCGACCACTCATTTCGCTGAGTGTATCGAATGTATATCACCAATGGTTGGGATCAACAACCGTTTCCCGAATGGGACAGCATCGACAGTAGATTATAGAAATAAATGAAACTCTGGAACAGGTGATTATACACCCTAATAGGTGCGACCTACATAGCCATGCTACCTGCCCGATTTCTTTCATTTACCGGTTGATGAGGTTTGAGGTTACGCTTTATCATCACATCAGATTCAGTTCGAATGCCACATTGTCAGATCCATCGAAAATCACTAATTGACGTCTACAACAGTACATTACGTGTTAGCTAAAGAAGTTTCTTTCTCCGCTTCCACTCTTAGTACGATTGAAGAAATCAATGTACATGACCTTTCTGGAAATACTCTGTCATACATTCATCCATACAAGTCATCCAGGTTTACATGCCACATCTTCATTCACTTAGAATGTCACATCGTCATACCCGCCAAATAACAAATTGATTTCCTCAAAAATACAACGGGTATACAGCTGAAAGAAACGAATTCCTCCGCCACCAACGTATATACGTTTAAAGAGATCAACTTAAGCGATCCATTGGATATACTCTATCAGACCTTCGTCCATACAATTTGTCCTGGGACTGGACAAACCGAAGGCACTATTCAGTATATCGATCTTAGTCACTGTTATCTAAGACTTATACAACAGCCCTTGCACTTTACTCCGTCTTTAAATTATCTTCCATATACGATTCGCAACGCTTATGCCAATACAGAGTGGTCCTTTGGATAATAATAATCCAACTGGTCTCTCCATATTAACAACGTTAAAACGGTCAAAACTTCGATAGTCTATGAGCTAACTATCAAAGAAAAACAAGTGTACAAACAACGATATTATTTCCAGATGGAAATTATATCGAACAAACATCATTTAACATTTATCTTTTTGGTTCATTTTTCATTTCCTGTTTCATTATATCCAACATTTGCTATTTTCTAAATTTAGAAAAAATACGTTATTTACATTGGGAACATTTCCATTTTTTGTTTTCTGTATTAAAAAACATTTCTGATTCTTGTTTGGAAAACATTTCCAAAACTCCTACATTTGGATTAAACAGATGTTTAGATAAAACATCTCTATGCCAACTCAAACCATTATACTTATTAACTAAATTCACTTAACCATCACTTATTATCAAACCTTAGACATTCCTTAGTTAAAAACGAATCCAATCAAGTTGGGGTAGAACTACCTCTCAGACCTTAACTGAACAACACTTCTAACCTTGAAATAGGAAAAGTTCACTTTATATTTCTTTGACTAACTTCCTTACTTAACCTTTCTTTCGAAAAACTATATTCGATTAACTCCTTTGGATTAACTCTATTTGCTTAACTCTATTTGATTTACTCTATTCGATTTACTCTATTCACTTAACTCCTGTCGAATAAACTAGATTCGATAACTCCTCTAACTCTATTCAAATAAACTGTATTCGATTAACTCCTCTAACTCTATTCGAATAAACTCTATTCGATTAACTCCTCTAACTCTATTCGAATAAACTATATTCGATTAACTCCTCTAACTCTATTCGAATAAACTATATTCGATTAACTCCTCTAACTCTATTCGAATAAACTATATTCGATTAACTCCTCTAACTCTATTCGAATAAACTATATTCGATTAACTCCTCTAAATCTATTCGAATAAACTATATTCGATAACTCCTGTAACTCTATTCGAATAAACTATATTCGATAACTCCTTTAACTCTATTCGAATAAACTATATTCGATAACACCTATAACTCTATTCGAATAAACTGTATTCGATTTTTCTTTTAGTTCTATTCGAATAAACTATATTCGATTAACTCCTTTAATTCAACTAGATTTGATGACTCCTTTCGAATAACTAGATTCGATAACTCCTTTCGAATAACTAGATTCGATTAACTCACTTCGAATAACCAATAATCGATAATTCTTCTCGAATGGACTATATTCAATTTCTCTTCTCGAATAAACTATATTCGATTACTCTTCTCTTCGAATATACTATATTCGATAACTCTACTTCGAATAAGTGATATTCGATAACTCTACTCGATTAACTCTATTTGAATAGCTCTAACTGGTTAACTCTAACTCTAACTGGTTGATTCTAACTCTAACCGATTAACTCTAACTGGTCAACCCTAACTATTTAACTCCTTTGGGTTACTCTAATCGATTTAACTCCTTTGGGATACTCTAATCGATTTACTCCTTTAAGTTAACTCTAACTGTTTAACTCTAACTCTAACTGGTTAACCTAACTCTAATTGATTAATTCTAACTCTAATCGATTTACTGCAATTCGATTAACTCCTATTTGATAACGTTTATTCATTTATAAATATTTACCTTTAGTAACGGTTCTTCACTTTATAAATGTTCTCTTTAATAACGTTACTTCACTTATACAAGTGTTGTGTACATATTCTATTTAAAACTATCGGTGTTGAAACCAATATCTCTTCTTTATATAAGTTCAGACTTATATATTCTATTTATCGAATGATAAATATTTTTATTTAATTTATAAACTGTCATTTATAAATTAATCTTTTCTATTTATCTGTTAAAACAGATTTCCATTTTCTATTCATCTTCTAAATATTCTTTTGATTTAATTCTATTTATTTATCAAATAAATATCTCATTTATAACTTCCTATTTATTTATCAAATAAATATCTCCATTTAATTCTATTTATTTAACAAATAAATATCTCCTTTAATCTTTTCTATTTAATTTCTAAATAAATAAATCCTTTATACCTTTATTTATTTCCTGAATAAATAAATCCTTTATTTATTCCCTAAGTAAATAAATCCTTTATACCTATTTGTAAATGGTTTACAAATATTTCTCTTTCTATTTGTTTGACAAATATTTTCCTCTATATTTGTTTTACGAATATTTCCCTCTGTATCTGTTTAACAAATTCTTTCCCTTATATTTGATTTACAAATATAATTTCCTTATATTTGATTTACAAATATAATTCCCTTATATTTGATTATCAAATATAATTCCTTTATATTTGATTTATAAATAAAATTCCTTTGTACAAAATCGTTTTTCTTTTATAATATAAAATCCATTGATTTTATATAAATAAATTATTTTCAAAATATACTTTGAAAATCCCTTTATCACATTCTGGTATTTCTTATGGTATTTAACACACCATACAACAACGATAAATATCGTCCAAACACACACAATCAACATCAGATTATATATCACAATATATAAATCACAGTAAAATAAATGCTGAGGAATCCAGTTGGATTCCTCCAGCCTGTTTCCCTGCATCATAGATGTTAAACAGTATAATTAACATCGATTTCACTTCGATATGAGATATTCTGATAAACACAATCGACATATAAATATTTAACGGTTTTTATATATATATAATTTCTACTAACCGACTAGTAGTTCAATCAAACAGTCAACACACAGTCAAACTGACAATATTTAACGGTTCTAAGAATACGTTGTAAAAATTGAACTGTTTAGAGTTAATGAGATTTACACACTTTGGCAGTTCATCGTTAAAGAACGATAAACTGTTTGTTTGATTTGAATCAAAAAATTTATTTCGCCATAAATTTAAACGAGCTCCAATCCACTCCCAGTCAGTTCCATTGGGTAGTGTTCGTCCATACGATCCTATCGGATCCAACCGTTCGAAATTCTGACAAAGTATGACGAAGATATTCATTTTACAAGTTTGATTATATTATAATTTTTTTTAAAACCAACTAACATAAATTCATTTCTTCTTATATGGGCCTTACCTTCTTTCCACCGGCCCACTACCACATTGTTCACCCGCTTCTCCTTCTTCCTGGTGCGGAAAAAAACCCGTAGCTCTTGCTTCCTCCACCATTTTCGAATTTCAATCCTCCCTTTCTCCTAGATTCCACCACTAAAAATCGAGTTAAAAACACCAAAATTCCTCTCACCAATTTCACTTCAACTTCAAGACACCTAAGAACACCTCGAACTACTCAGCAAATTTCCGTTCGAACAGCACCTGGGCTGTTACAGGAATCGCCCGACATTTTTTTTATACAATAAAAACCCAAAAATCCACGCGGGGTACCATTCATCCTTACGAACTCAATCACGAACTCATAATCGAACATTGATGCTTCTATTTCCCACATCGAAGAACCCTAACTATTACTGTGTGTTTTGGACTTCGACGGAAATTGTTTCGATCACCACAAAATGGTTGCGAGATTGAAGAACTTCATTTCAGGAATCCAAAAATGCTTACTAGAGAATTTATGGTATTTTATTTGGATTGATATTGAATTTTTTTGAAGATCGAAGAAAAGTTTCCCTGAAGAAAATTAACGGTGGAACAAATGTTGACTTCGAAGAATGAGATTTAGGTTTAGAAAATTTAAAGGGTATTATATAGGATTTTTTATTTAATATTCGATTATTATAATAAATTATAAGCAATCGTTATGTATACCAGTCTTTAAAAAAATCCCTATGGTCACATACAATACCCAAAAATCACAAAACTGGACATGCAGCTACAATTCGACATTACGGTCCCAATGAAACTGGTTTCATCGAATTTCGACTCCGTATGCTCACACAGCGTATTTTTAATTATCGAAATACTGACTGTGTTTCCCTCTAAAAATCCGTACGGCCACACAGTGACTCTAAAAATCACCAAACTTGGAATCTAACAACTATTTGACATTGCGGATCCAACAAAATTAGTTTCGTCGAATTCCAACTTCATTTGCAAAAGTGGCTATTTTTCAAAGCTCAAAATAGCCTAGTTAAATATATAAATATATTTAAATATAATTAAATTTAATATTTAAAAACAAATATTATCGTCTATATTCACAGTGGAATACCATACAGCTCAGGATAAATCCTATATGTATTTACAACTCGATATTACATCGTCAGAGTTATATAGATGTTCGGTTTCTATTTAAATCCTTATATAAAATATAATTAAATCGTTATGGTCAGGGCGCTGCATTTCTGAGAATTTGATTTGGACATAACTCAAAATCTACACGACGAAATCCCGATTTTTCTCTTCCACTAGAAAGATATACTTCACCAGCTCCTAACATTTCTTGTTTCATAGGAATCCGATTTAAAATGAACTCTGTATATTCAGTTGAAGTTCAAATCGCCAAATAGCGAACTGTCGCTCCATTTTAAGCTCTATTTTAATTATATTATAATTCTACGTTCAAACTGACGTCGATTGAATATATTCGTCAATATAATTCAACTTTAAGCTGAATTAAATCTTAGGGATGACCCAGTTCACAGAATATTGTGATTTCCAATATTTTTGATTATTTCTGAATTAAATACATTATTTAATTTATTAGTTTAATTAAATATTCACCATTATTTAATTCAACGACCTTGAATTCCTTTTAATCACCTTTTAAATAATTAAATAAATTAATTATTATATCCCTGAAAAATGCGGGTCATTACATTCTTCCCCACTTAAAATAATTTCGTCCGCGAAATTGCTAAGTTAGAGGACGACCCTATCTATTTGGTAAAAGTTTATCGGTTTACCTCTTATCTCTTATTTCTCCAAACCAATTAATATCAAATAAATATTAATTCCTTCCGACTAACTAAAGTTTTCAAAAATTCTAAAAAATTTCTAACACTTTTAAATTTTCAGAAAATTTTGCCATAACCTCCTTTGTACAACCCTGTCGATAAAACTACAACTCGCCTCTCTAGGCCATCTCCAACCAAAAGAAAATCAAACAGCCAAGCGGCTTGCCAATTCGGCTCATAAATCTCATGCTTATATCAAATATAAACTTGTACCTTTTTGTCGAGCATATCAACTCTATCACTTTCACCTGTTACCAATTCAATATATACCAATGTCATTTCAACCAAATCTCAACCTGTTTTTATCCACAAATTCAACCATTCGTTTATATCCAAGTCGAATTCAAAATCAAACCAATGTTACATTTTTTATTTTCAAACTCTTAACTCCTTAACCCAATATACTTAACCTATTAACTCAATTCCATTCCAAATTATCCTCTAATCAAATCTAGTTCTATTTAACTTAGTTCAAGTTAAATTTTAATTTATTTATTTACTTACTTTTACCATTTTATTCCATTTAACTTAACAAGTTAAATTTATATTCTGGAATTTAAATCCATGGGTTCTATTTCAAATCAAATTGAAATCATAATAACAATTCAAAACCTTTGAATATCTAAATAACTTGTTTTCGCAAAACAATTTAAAAACAAACTCTTTTTGGTAGTAATCCGTCACTTAGGAACTCGTAAATCACACCGACGATGTATCGATCCATCCTCGGAATTATTTTCTAGTCATTAAGGTAAGTTCAACACTATATTTTTTTAAATTGAAAACATTTTCAAAATCTCCCAGGAACTTAAAATTTCCTTATTTTAATTCCAAATTATGATTTAAATTCAGATTTTCTTCATCTGATTTCACTTATATGAATTCTGGTTGGTTATATATAACTATTTCACATGTTATAATCTTACTCGATTATAATCACAACCTATATATGATAATATATCACATATCCATACTGTGTCGGTCCATCGTATTCAAGTGTTTATAAACCCTTACCGATATAGTGAATCAAACTGATCGACAAGAATTCATAAACTACTCAACCAATGAATCTCCACAATATAAAACAAATTTTATATCAAATTACAAATACGTACTCGGATATATACACTCAACTCAATCTAGGGTATTACTAACCCTATCTCTACCGAGTCACACACAGAGCCAAGGTAATTCTTAACCTAAGCTCTGATACCAACTGTAATGACCCGGTTTTCAGCGACTTTGGTTATCGACATAAAACACGATGACGACTAATCAAACATCGAAAAAACTTGGTAATTAATGAAAGAAATTAGAGGGTGAGGATAGATAAGATAGAAACTTAGAATAGAAGAAGAAAAGAAGAACTTACATCATCTGAGTAACACGAATCTCACAGCGGAACGAATAACATATAATATATAACATAACTTTGAAACATAACAGTTATGTATACAATAGCCCTTATCAGAGTACAACACATACAACACAGCGGAAAAACTATAGCTATAATATCTTGAAGCCTCCTGCTCCAAGCTCTCCAAGTATATCTGTAAATCCCGACTACTTGACTGCCCGTACAAATTTAGGCACCCAAGAGTTTAGGGAAAACAACAAAGTAAACTCCGGGTCAGTCATGTGACTGGTGTGAGTAAAACAGTTTTAAACAAGTATATAATATCTCATAAGACCACGCCGTGAATATGGAACGGGTTTTTCCCTTATGAGAATCCAACATCTTTGACAAGCAATATCACTCTGATATTATAATAATGTCTTAGTATAAATAGATATCAATCTAGCAGAACGCTTGCATCTCACGTTCTACATATATAGTATACAATTAAAATCGCAAGCATGTATTGGATAATGGACTTCCAACTATGACAAGGTATGGAACCACCTTATGCTAGTGTACCTCTAGAGAGGAATACACTGGATTCAACAAGAACATCTTGCAACCCGGCCACACATGACCGACCACTCATTTCGCTGAGTGTATCGAATGTATATCACCAACGGTTGGGATCAGCAACCATTTCCCGAATGGGACAGCATCGGCAATAGATTATAGAAATAAATGAAACTCTAGATCAGGTGATTATACAACCTAATAGGTGTGACCTACATAGCCATGCTACCTGCCCGATTTCTGTCATTTACCGGTTGATGAGGTTTGAGGTTACGCTTTATCATCACATCAGATTCAGTTCGAATGCCACATTGTCAGATCCATCGAAAATCAGTAATTGACGTCTACAACAGTACATTACATGTTAGCTAAAGAAGTTTCTTCCTACGCTTCCACTCTTGGTACAGTTGAGGAAATCAATGTACGTGACCTTTCTGGAAATACTCTGTCAGACATTCATCCATACAAGTCATCCAGGTTTACATGACACATCTTCATTCACTTAGAATGTCACATCGTCATACCCGCCAAATCACAAATTGATTTCCACAAAAATACAATGGGTATACAGCTAAGAGAAACAAATTCATCCGCCTGCAACGTACATACATTTGAAGAGATCAACTTACGCAATCCATTGGATATACTCTGTCAGACCTTCGTCCATACAAGTTGTCCGGGGACTGGACAAACCGAAGGCACTATTCAGTATATCCATCTTAGTCAATGTTATCTAAGACTTATACAACAGCCCTTGCACTTTACTCCGTCTTTAAATTATCTTTGGCATATATGCTTATGCCAATACAGAGTGGTCCTTTGGATAATAATAATCCAACTGGTCTCTCCATATTAACAACGTTAAAATGGTCAAAACTTCGATAGTCTGTGAGTTAACTATCAAAGAAAAACAAGTGTGCAAACAGCGATATTATTTCTAGATGGAAATTATATCAAACAAACATCATTTAAAATTTATCTTTTTGGTTCATTTTTCATCTCCTGTTTCCTATATCCAACATTTGCTATTTTCTAAATTTAGAAAATATACGTTATTTACATTGGGAACATTTCCATTTCTTGTTTTCAGTATTAGAAAACATTTCTGATTCTTGGTTGGAAAACATTTCCAAAACTCCTACGTTTGGATTAAACAAATGTTTAGATAAAACATCGCTATGCCAACTCAAACCATTATACTGATTAACTAAATTCACTTAACCATCACTTACTATCAAACCTTAGACATTCCTTGGTTAAAAACGAAGCCAATCAAGTTGGGGTAGAACTACCTCTCAGACCTTAACTGAACAACACTTCTAACCTTGAAATAGGCAAAGTTCACTTTACATTTCTTTGACTAACTTCCTTACTTAACCTTTCTTTCGAATAACTATATTCGATTAACTCCTTTGGATTAACTCTATTTGCTTAACTCTATTTGATTTACTCTATTCGATTTACTCTATTCACTTAAAACCTGTCGAATAAACTAGATTCGATAACTCCTCTAACTCTATTCGAATAAACTGTATTCGATTAACTCCTCTAACTCTATTCGAATAAACTATATTCGATTAACTCCTCTAACTCTATTCGAATAAACTATATTCGATTAACTCCTCTAACTCTATTCGAATAAACTATATTCGATTAACTCCTCTAACTCTATTCGAATAAACTATATTCGATTAACTCCTCTAACTCTATTCAAATAAACTATATTCGATAACTCCTTTAACTCTATTTGAATAAACTATATTCGATAACTCCTTTAACTCTATTCGAATAAACTATATTCGATAACACCTATAACTCTATTCGAATAAACTGTATTCGATTTTTCTTTTAGTTCTATTCGAATAAACTATATTCGATTTACTCCTTTAATTCAACTAGATTTGATGACTCCTTTCGAATAACTAGATTCAATAACTCCTTTCGAATAACTAGATTCGATTAACTCACTTCGAATAACCAATTTTCAATAATTCTTCTCGAATGGACTATATTCAATTTCTCTTCTCGAATGGACTATATTCGATTACTCTTCTCTTCGAATATACTATATTCGATAACTCTACTTCGAATAAGTGATATTCGATAACTCTACTCGATTAACTCTATTTGAATAGCTCTAATTGGTTAACTCTAACTCTAACTGGTTGATTCTAACTCTAACCGATTAACTCTAACTAGCCAACCCTAACTATTTAACTCATTTGGGTTACTCTAATCGATTTAACTCCTTTGGGTTACTCTAATCGATTTACTCCTTTAGGTTAACTCTAACTATTTAACTCTAACTCTAACTGATTAACTCTAACTGGTTAACCTAACTCTAATTGATTAATTCTAACTCTAATCGATTTACTGCAATTCGATTAACTCCTATTTGATAATGTTTATTCATTTATAAATATTTACCTTTAGTAACGGTTCTTCACTTTATAAATGTTCTCTTTAATAACGTTACTTCACTTATACAAGTGTTTTGTACATATTCTATTTAAAACTATCGGTGTTGAAACCAATATCTCTTCTTTATATAAGTTCAGACTTATATATTCTATTTATCGAATGATAAATATTTTTATTTAATTTATAAACTGTCATTTATAAATTAATCTTTTCTATTTATCTGTTAAAACAGATTTCCATTTTCTATTCATCTTCTAAATAATCTTTTGATTTAATTCTATTTATTTATCAAATAAATATCTCATTTATAACATCCTATTTATTTATCAAATAAATATCTCCATTTAATTCTATTTATTTAACAAATAAATATCTCCTTTAATCTTTTCTATTTAATTTCTAGATAAATAAATCCTTTATACCTTTATTTATTTCCTAAATAAATAAATCCTTTATACCTTTATTTATTCCCTAAATAAATAAATCCTTTATACCTATTTGTAAATGGTTTGCAAATATTTCTCTTTCTATTTGTTTGACAAATATTTTCCTCTATATTTGTTTTACAAATATTTCCCCCATATCTGTTTAACAAATTCTTTCCCTTATATTTGATTTACAAAATAATTCCCTTATATTTGATTTACAAATATTATTCCCTTATATTTGATTATCTAATATAATTCCTTTATATTTGATTTACAAATAAAATTCCTTTATACAAAATCCTTTTGTAATGACCGGGATTTTACACTTATCACTGATACAGATTAAGTGATCGTGAGTACGTATTTTCAAATACGATATAAAATCCAGTCCTTATAAATTCAAAACATGTTGATTTGTGTATAATAGCATTTACTAATATGATAGCATGTATTTAACAGCATTTGCTAAAACTGGTTTATACACATTCATATATGATAGCATCTGTTTGATAACATTTGTTTAAATTGACTTTTATACATGTTTGGAAAACAACACTTTCACATAGCATATATGTGTAATGCCATTTTTTTTAAAATTTGTTCATTCTTTTAAAGGATTTAAGAAAATTAGTTTTTGATAAATCCTGGTTTTGAAAACTTTTAATACTTGAATTCAAAACATGTCAAAGCCAAATTTTGATCAAAACAAGTTCAAAAGCCAAAGCTTAAATACATGTACATAAACAAAACATGTTAAAATCATTCTTTTGAAAAGCATATTTCATATAAAATATTCAAGAGGGTAGTTGAATTTTTGTATACATTTAAAAATTACAAATAGGTATTGTCTCATCTCATTTAAAGCTCATGATCTCATAGATAGGATTTTTTAGCATTTTTGCATTGAAAAGAGAACTTGAATTGTCAAATGTCTATTTCACTTCATGACCTTATTCATGAAGTTACTACACCATAAATGTGACATGATCTCATGGAAATTATTGAAAGTTACATGTATTGTCAAGACCTCTTTTCAAATCATGGTTTTTCTAAGTATTTCCTATGAGTTTTCACTTCATGCTATAGGTTTATATGTACAAACATTTTCAGATTTTGCAAATACTTGCAAGGAAAGTATTAATTATATATATATGTAGTTAAATCAACTTATTGTGTAAGCTTTTGATTTGAAAACACCATGAGAAAAACTGATTTTTTGTATGGTACAAAAATAGATTTGCAAGTACTCTATTTTCAGATTTTAACTACACTTGCAAGGCAAGTAAGTTTTTAAATTAAATTGTTGTTAAATCAATTTATCATATGAGATTTTGGATGTGAAAACTCTTGGCAAAAACTGATTTGAAATGGTACCAAAAATGATGTTTCACATTGTTTGAAAAACCAAAGAAGATGGTGAAAAATCATAAGTGATACACCAGCATTTGTTTGAGGTGATATATCATAAAAATCAATGGTTTAGGGGTCATGTGCATAGGGGTTTAGTGGGTGAGGATAGACTGAAGCAAGGCCATGTGAACATGGGTTGGAATGTAGATTTGGTAAGAGAAAGATGTATTTTTTTCCTTTTGTCAAAACCCAAATCTGAAAACAGATCTTGTACCTTTCAAAAACAGTTTAAAATGTACATATTCTAATAGCTTTTATCACTATATAAAGGCCACAAAACCACACCATTTGCACTCACACAAAAACACAAGGCATTCAGGAATTTTCAGCAAAGAAAAGCAAGAAGTTAAGGCATTTAAAGGTGAGTAAACCTACATCCCTATTCTCTGTTTTTTTTTTCAATTTCTGCAGTGTTGTGTGAACCATGTTTTAAACTTGAAATTCTTTGTGTTCTTGATTTAGTAACCCGGCATATATGTTTGGTTTGGTTGGTGTGAGGTAATCATTGTTTGTAAATAAAATCCTTAAGTGCTATATGATGGTATTAGCTGTTGCGGCCGCCAGTCATTGTTTTTCGGTTAAATTCCTATAGATTCAGGTAAATCAGTAACATAGGTTATGAAATATAGAAGGTAGGTTCGATGCTAGTTTTAAAAACCCTTTTACTTAATCATACAAGTGATCAATATGAGGTATTCTTGCTAAAACCCATATAGGTACTTGAAATGCAAACAACAGAAAACAGTAGTATACCCTCTGTTGACCAAAAACAAATTGGATTTTCAACCCTCATAAAAACTAGATTGGAGTTTACAAACGTAATAAAGGATCAAAATCACGATTTTTAAAAGTGAAATCAAGATTTTTAGTTGCCTAAACTATGAGAAATTCGAGATGGTCACAAATTGGTATTTTTGTCAAATTCCGATCATCTGGTCAATCGGAGGTGATATGGCCATGGGGGATGTTCCATCTAGGTCCAAGTTTGATAGGAAAAATACCAGTTCATTTTTCAAATGCAAGGGTTTGGGAATTTTAATCAAAATAAGGTTTTTAGTAGGCTTTGGGTTCGGTTGGAATTCATTGGAACTGCTCGGTGATGGTGAGGTGTTGGGGGTGCGGTCCTGGGGGAAATGAGGCGTCGGAGGGTCGTGATGGCGTGGCCAGGAGGCGGTGGCGGGCCATGGTCGAGGCAAGGCGCTGGGGGGTGATTCTTGGATGGTGCTTTTAGGCTGATAAGGTCATGGTACGGTGAAAAATCGCTGGGGCCGTGGAAGTGGCAGTTCAGGTGTCGGGAAGGGGTCAGGAGGTGGAGGGCGACGTGGAAGGGTGGTCGCTGGTGGTGGACGGTGGTGGGACCTACTGCGCATGTGCACACAACAGTGCGTGAAGGAAGAAGGGAGGAGAAGAAGAAGGGAGGAGAAGAGAAAAAGGGTGGGCCATGGGATTTTAAGGTGATCAGACGTGTTTTCTTTGATTTGGCAAAGGTCTGGTCAGTTTTTCTTTTGGGTTTGGAAAATGGGAAGGGGCCGATCACGTTGAATTGATCAGAAATGGGGTGATCACCCTATATTTTGACCTGATATTTCACAAGAAATGAAACTTTGTGTTTAAGCCTTAAGGCAAGGTTTTTAAATAAATTTTACCTTTTAAATTTGTTTAAAATTTAAGGATGTTTAAGTGAATGTGTAGGCATAAATAGAAAATTTAATCGATGTTTAATAGAAATAGGAAATTAAATATTTAAATCAAAACATATTTTTCTATTTAATTAAATCGAAAAAGAGTGGATCAGGATTTCTAATTTCAGCTTCGTCGAAAACTGTAAATAAAGTACAAAAGTAAAATTTAAATTAAATTATGAATTTAAATATAAAAAATAAGAAGTAGAACTGATTTTCAAATGAAAATTTCAAACTGTAGAGCAAACAAGAAGGATCAAGTAGGAAGGAGCAAACCGAGTTCGTGACAGGAAGTCGAGAAGTCGGAACTATAAATTTTGTTAAATAATAAATTTAATTTATAAATTTAAAATTTGACGGTAAGGGAAATGTTTAAATTTGAAACAAACAAGAAGAAGAAGAACCGTATGTCAAACATACGCAAGTTGTCAGCTTTATGTCGAGAACGGTTCTGTATTTTCTAAAATATTGATTTATGAATATTATTTAATCGTGTTGTGGATTAGAAATAAAAAAGAAATTTTATTAATATATAATAAAGGAGGAAAGAAGTAAATCAAGTAAAAAAGGGAGTAAATCAAGTAAAAGAGGTCGAGAAAATTTGACGACACGATGTAAAGTGTAAAAGTTATAAAGTAGAGTATAGAGCGTCAAATTTACTCATTCACGAACAAATCAGATTTAGGATAAGGATGAGTAATATTTTTCTACGGAAAAATAAGATAAAATTCATTCTCTCAAGATGATGAACAAAACGGAGAGAAACACCGTATGCGACGCACACGCTAAATTTAGCCGTTTGAAAGGATGATCAAAATACCAGTATAAGCCAAATGATTGAATACTGTTTGGTTTGACTAAAACTGTATATGTAGATTAGATTATTATCTTGTTAGATTTTATAATTTAAAGTGAAAAAGGTTCGTTAATCATTTCGAAGAGACCGAAATAAGATATTTCACTTCGATTTGATTATACGTCGCGCGTCAGAGATTATTAAATCAAAGACGACGATATACAAGGACTATTTTCGAATAGCGCCTTCGGTTTGTCCAGTCCCAGGACAACTTGTATGGATGAATGTCTGACAAAGTATACCTAATAGATCGCGTAAGTTGGTCTTTTCAAAACTTAGTTTGGTGGCAGAGGAATTCGTTTCTCTTAGCTTTATACCTGTAGTTTTGACGAGATCAATTTGTGATTTGACGGGTTGACGATGTGGCATTCAAAGGAATTAAACCAGTGATGATGAAAAGATGACGTAAGTCCAGCTTCAAGCCTCACACCTAGGAAATGACAAAAATCGGGCTGGCATCATGGCTATGTGGGTCGCTCCCATTAGGGTGTAGTATCACCTATCTAGAGAAATTCCTTTTGTTCTTAATCTATTGATTTTGCCCATTCGGGGATGGTTGCCGTACACAACCATCGATGATATACACTCGATACACTCAAGGGAAATGGGTGGTTGGTCATGTGAGGGCCAGGTTGCAAGACGTTCTTGTGAAACCAGGTGTATTTGCCTCTAGAGATACATCACCAGAGGGTGGTCCCATACCTTGTCATAGTTGGAAATCCAATTTCCATAAGCGCAAAGCGGTTTTTATTTGTATACTATATAGGAGAATGTGAGATGCAAGCATTCTTCTAGATTCTAATTTATTTGTGAAAACACCTAGACATTATAAGAATATTTGTTTTCAAGTATACAAGTGTTTTGATCTCATAAGGTAAAAACCCGTTCCGTATTTACGGCATGGTCTTATGAGATATTTTTAATCTGTTTTAAACTGTTTACTCATACCAGTCCCCTGATTGACCCGGAGTTTATTTTTCTGTGTTTTCCCTTAAACTCTTGGGTATTCATAATGCTTGTTATGAATAGACAAGTGAATCAGGATTTGGATAAACCTGTGAAGCTGGAGTGAAGAGTTTGCCGTGTGCTGACCCATCTATCTACTGTGTAATTAAGTCTGTCAGTTGATCATCTATGTTATGTATAATTACTGATGTACCATGAATGGGTTGTATCACTAGACATATGATATTCTGATGTAGTATATTCCGCTGTGTAATAATATAAAATATTATCTTTTGTGAAAATTTCGCTGTGAGATTCTGATGTTTCTGTGTTTTATCTTCTGTCTATTCTCATTTCTCATTAATGGCACAACTTGAGATGTGTTCGAAAGTTGGGTCGTTACACCTTTTTCTTTTATAATATAAAATCCATTGATTTTATATAAATAAATTATTTTCAAAATATACTTTGAAAATCCCTTTATCACATTCTGGTATTTCTTATGGTATTTAACACACCATACAACAACGATAAATATCGTCCAAACACACATGATCAACATCAGATTATATATCACATTATATATCACAATATATAAATCACAGTAAAATAAATGTTGAGGAATCTAGTTGGATTCCTCCAGCCTGTTTCCCTGCATCACATATGTTAAACAGTATAATTAACATCGATTTCACTTCGATATGAGATATTCTGATAAACAGAATCGACATATAAATATTTAATGGTTTATATATATATATATATATATATATATATATATATATATATAATTTCTACTAACTGACTATCAGTTCAATCAAACAGTCAATACACAGCCAAACAGACAATATTTAACCGTTCTAAGAATACGATGTAAAAATAGAACTATTTAGAGTTAGTGAGATTTACTCACTTTCGCAGTTCATCGTTAAAGAACGATAAACTATTTGTTTGATTTGAATCAAACAATTTATTTCGCCATAAATTCAAGAGAGCTCCAATCCACTCCCAGTCAGTTCCATTGGGTAGTGTCCGTCCATACGATCCTATCGGATCCAACCGTTCGAAATTCTGACAAAGTATGACGAAGATATTCATTTTACAAGTTTGATTATATAATAAAAAAAAAAAAAAACCAACTAACTTAAATTTATTTCCTTCTTATATGGGCCTTACCATCTTTCCACCGGCCCACTACCACATTGTTCACCCGCTTCTCCTTCTTCCTGGTGCAGAAAAAAACCCGTAGCTCTTGCTTCCTCCACCATTTTCGAATTTCAATCCTCCCTTTCTCCTAGATTCCACCACTAAAAATCGAGTTAAAAACACCAAAATTCCTCTCACCAATTTCACTTCAACTTCATCATACCTAAGCACACCTCGAACTACTCAGCAAATTTCCATTCGAACAACACCTGGGCTGTTACAGGAATCGCCCGACATTTTTTTATACAATAAAAACCCAAAAATTCACGCTGGGTACCATTCATCCTCACGAACTCAATCACGAACTCAAAATCGAACATTGATGCTTCTATTTCCCACATCGAAGAACCCTAACCGTTACTGTGTATTTTGGACTTCGACGGAAATTGTTTCGAACACCACAAAATGGTTGCGAGATTGAAGAACTTCATTTCAGGAATCCAAAAATGCTTACTAGAGAATTTATGGTATTTTATTTGTATTGATATTGAATTTTTTTGAAGATCGAAGAAAAGTTTCCCTGAAGAAAATTAACGGCAGAACAAATGTTGACTTCGAAGAATGAGATTTAGGTTTAGAAAATTTAAAGGGTATTATATAGGATTTTTTTTATTTAATATTCGATTATTATAATAAATTATAAGCAATCGTTATGTATACCAGTCTTTAAAAAAATCCCTATGGTCACATACAATACCCAAAAATCACGAAACTGGACATGCAGCTACAATTCGACATTATGGTCCCAATGAAACTGGCTTCGTCGAATTCCGACTCCATATGCTCACACAGCGTGTTTTTAACTATCGAAATACTGACTGTTTTTTACTCTAAAAATCCGTACGGCCACACAGTGACTCTAAAAATCACCAAACTTGGAATCTAACAACTATTTGACATTGTGGATCCAACAAAATTAGTTTCGTCGAATTCCAACTTCATTTGCAAAAGTGGCTATTTTTCAAAGCTCTAAATAGCCTATTTAAATATATAAATATATTTAAATATAATTAAATTTAATATTTAAAAACAAATATTATCGTCTATATTCACAGTGGAATACCATACAGCTTAGGATAAATCCTATATGTATTTGAAACTCAATATTACATCGTCAGAGTTATATCGATGTTCGGTTTCTATTTAAATCCTTATATAAAATATAATTAAATCGTTATTGTGACGGCCCGCCCGCACCAGCCTGCATTTCCTCCAAAAGTGCGCTGTACACATGCCCGACTAGCACGGGACGGTCGTCAGGAGAAAGGAAAGAAGAGAATGAACTAATCAAGGAACCTGTAGAATGTCTCACAGCGCATGGGATAAAATATAATAATAATAATGTACTTGACATAAAACAGGCGAGACAGTGCATAAGCTGATAACTAAAACCAACATCAATATCAAAGCAGCGGAAATCCAAATACAGCTTATTACAACTTTTCAAAATCTACCGTCTCTAAACAAAAGAAAGCCAAAATAGAAGATACACCACCAATGCCCAAGCAGTGATCTTCAACAACACAGGGAGGATACTATATATATATATATGTATTACGTGGAAGCCTCCTGCTCGTCTCCGGATCATCCACTCGTGCATCACCAGCTAACCTGTCTCTAGTCTGCTTGTGTGAGCCCCCAGAGTAATAAGAGGAGACATAAAACTCTGGGTCAGACATAAAGCCTGGTATGAGCGATAAGCATCTAAACAGAATAATAACAGGTATACTAAACCATACCTGAACCTGGACCTGCAACCAAAGAGTTAGTACCACATACCGTACAATTCTCTAAGGTGCCATAATGAATAGTGTAAAGAATACGGGGTGGGGTGTGTATGTCATAATGATAGCAAACAAATCATCCATAGCAATCATCCTCACATCCCTCACTCAGTGCACAAAGCATACGACATCTACCACCTTGGAATACTAGACAATTTGAGGTAACGACGGATCCCGACTTATAGAAACCCTGCTGTGACCAAGCTAAACATATGGAGTCATGACCAAACATTTCAATGACCCATTTCATTGATCGTAGCCCTTGGTTCTACCAATGCCATAGTGGCCCTGAATCCGCCTCCGTACCTCCTACCATAGTGGTCCAAAGCTACAGACATCGTAAACCCCTTAGCACGCGTCCCGCGGCAAAGCCCAACCATGAAGCGAACTCATTGATTCCCATCTGAATCTTAAGCTCAAACTTCTCATTTGGACTTCCTTTGCATCTCGGGTTTGGTCGAATTGGAGTGGGTCTTCAGAAGAATTGTTGCGTAGTAGTAATAGCCCACGTACGGTTCGGTTCGGTGCTCCTCGTCTAGCTCGGTTCGGTGTTCATCTCTTCATTCAGTTCGGGTCGGATACTCCACTTCGGGTCGGTGCCCTCCTCCGGGTCGGGTCGGTGTCCTCCTCCGGGTCGGGTCGGGTTACTTTCTTCCTTCCATTTCTTCTTCGATCAGCTCCCTCTATTCCATCCACTCCGATCCGATCCGATCCGATCTGATCCCTTCACCTTCTCCCGCTGTAGCCTTCCATTCTTAGGTCGATCCGATCTGGTCTCCACTATTCTTCCGATCCGATCCCCTTGTCCACTCCAACTCTAAGCAAACGGCCTTCCTTCTCGCCAAGCCTCCTATGTGCCAACCTCCGGTTCGGGTCGGGTTTCTTGCCCAGTCCACATATCCGATCCGAGCCCTCATCCGATCCGATCCGGTTCGGAACCTGCACACTTCTGCAACTTTCCAGCGAGCTTTCTACGCCATTCGACGACGTTTTCGACCAATTTAACTATTCTAATCAATCATAAAACATACCATAGAGTCATAGCAACATGTAAGAGCAACCACAAACACCAAAACCATGAATTTACATGTCAAAATGGATCGAAGATGCCCAAAATCCTATTTTTCCCTTAAGCATGATTAAATAAGACTAATCATATAATTAATAAAACTTAACTAAATCGAATCAAATTTCTAACAGAGGCATAAAATATTATTTAAGAATTTCTAAACATTTTTCCAGAATTTATTGGTGTATAAATTCGCTAATCTTCACTAATTACCCTTAATTAACTGTAATTAGTGCCAAAACGATGCTATCACTCACCTTTGCCACAACTAAAACCCCAAAACTGAAATATTCTCTGATTTGGCGCTGTTCCCAATCTTACACAGCAGCTCTACCTCGGTTCTCGTGCTAATACTCCTTGATTTGATGTTTGCTAAGCCTAATCTTCAATTAGAAAGTGATTAAGAGGTGTTTTGAAGAGATTTAGAGGGTGGAAGCCATGGCTAGGTTAAGAGGAATGAATAGTGATGGCTGAAAAATGAGAAAAGGGTATTCTCCAAACCATAATAGCCCTTTTAAACTCCTAATCCCGAAATTCCCCTTTGGGCCTAGCTGTTAATCACCCGGTTAAGCCCAATTAAGCTGTTTTTCACCATCTGAAACTTGTTTCAGCCATGTCTCCCAAACGGTGAGTCCGTTTGGCTAATGTGACCACTCTACGGAAAGAGAAACCATCATCCGGAGCCAATGGAAGTGGTTTCAAGTCAAAATTCCTTTCCAGTCAAAAGTTATGGCTAAAACAGTACCAACTAGGGGTAAAATGGTCATTTAAAAATCGGGAAAAATCATGAACATGGGAAATGACCCCAATAGTCGTCTCCCAAAGTTACATGACCATACAACTTCGTATGTGAAAGAAATAAATATTCTACGATCCTATGATGCGTAGAATGCGGGTCGTTACACTCTCCCCCCCTTAAGAAATTTCGTCCCCAAAATTCCTTAACCCAAACATACAAAGGATCCCGCATGCCTAACAACCACATATAACAATCAAACATGCAAAACAAGCAACCAAGCCTATCCTAGCATGCGGAAAACTAAATCGAAGTCAAAATCTTACCAGGCGAAGAGTTCTGGATAAGTCTTCCGAATGTTCTCCTCCGTCTCCCAAGTACAATCATTCTCGTCCTCGCCCCACTGAACCTTGACTAGCTTCACCGCCTTCCTTCGAAGTTGTTTCATGTCATGCTCGACAATACGGGCCGGCTTGCGGTTCCCAACCGCCTCGGGTTCTACTTCGAAGTCCTCCAACTGATCAGGTGGAACAGTCATATCTGGGTCGTGAACGAACTTCCTTAGTTGAGAAACATGAAATACATTGTGAACTCCCGCCAATTTCTCTGGTAAGCCAACTCTATATGCCAAATTCCCGACTAGTTCGAGAACAGGGAATGGGCCAACGAATCTTGGTGCCAACTTGCTTCTCCTGCCAAATCGTATTACGCTCTTCAACGGAGAAATCTTGACAAACACCAAGTTGCCAACGGAGAATTTTAAGTCTCTTCTCCTCTTATCAGCATAACTCTTCTGCCTATCTTGGGCAGCCTTCATTCGTTGTCGAATGGTCTTGATTTTCTCTGAAGTTTCCCTCACCACATCTGGTCCAAGCATAAACTTCTCGCCAGTCTCTATCCAACATGATGGTGAGTTACACGGCCTTCCGTACAAAGCTTCAAACGGAGCCATACCGATACTGGATTGATAGCTATTATTATATGCAAACTCCACTAGATGCAAATGGTCATCCCATGATCCACCAAAATCCAATATACATGCTCTCAAGAGATCTTCCAAAATACGGTTCACCCTCTCCGTCTGACCGTCGGTCTGAGGATGATATGCGGTACTGAGATGTAACTCTGACCCTAGAGCCTCTTGTAAGCTGTTCCAAAACCCACTAGTGAACAACGGGTCTCGGTCACTCACAGTGCTTTTAGGTACTCCATGAAATCTCACTACCCACTTCATATACAATTCTGCTAACTTAGCTGCCGTTCTGGTTGATTTGACTGGTATAAATCTTGCACTTTTAGTCAGTCGGTCCACAATCACCCAAATGCTATCATGTCCCGATCTAGTCCTTGGTAAACCATCGATGAAATCCATCGAGACTTGCTCCCATTTCCATTCGGGAATTTCCAAGGGCTGTAACAACCCACTAGGCTTCTTTTGCTCGGCTTTAACTAGCTGGCAATTCATGCACTTGGATATAAATTTCCCAATGTCTCTTTTCATCCCTTCCCAGTAGTAGGTCTGCTTCATGTCTCGATACATCTTATTACCACCGGGGTGTATAGTCAACTTTGAGTGATGACATTCTCTAAGCACTTCATCTCTCAATCCATTGATATTGGGTACGACTAGTCTTCCATCCTTTCTAAGCCATCCATCTCGATCAAGCCCATACTTGTTCATCTCCTCATCGATACCCATCTCTAACTTGGAGATGATTTCTAATAGGTTAGGATCGTCCCTCTGACTAGAGCTGATCCGCTCAATCAAAGTGGGTCTGATCGTCAAACTTGCTAACATTTCTGGATCCAATTCGCACTTTGGTCTGAAATCATACCCAGCGATGTACTCCAGTTGCTTCCATTCTAGAAACATAGCCCCTAGGCTGGCATGTCTCCTACTCAATGCATCAGCCACCGCATTGCCCTTTCCCGGTGTATATGCGATGTCAAAATCATAGGAAGCTAAGAACTCTAACCACCTTTGTTGCCGGAGATTTAAATCCTTCTGGGAGAAGAGATACTTCAACGACTTATGGTCTGTAAACAGCTCAAATCTTTCTCCCAAGAGATAGTGTCTCCACATCTTTAACGCGAACACGATTGCTGCCAATTCTAAATCATGGGTAGGGTATCTTTTCTCGTGCGGCTTCAATTGCCGACTTGCATAAGCTACAACTCTATCGCCTTGCATCAATACAGCACCCAGTCCGGTACCACATGCATCCGTGTATTCCGTCATCTCTTCATTCCCCTTAGGAATGACTAACACTGGTGCGCTTGTCAACTTGTCCTTTAGACTCTTGAATGCATTCTCGCACCTTCCATCCCAGACAAAAGCTTGATTCTTCTTGGTCAACTGGGTCAATGGTGCTGCTATCTTGGAGAAACCTTGGATAAACTTACGATAATATCCAGCCAATCCCAAGAAACTTCTTACGTCTGTTGCATTCTTGGGCGTAGGCCAATCCTGTACCGTAGCCACCTTTGCCGGGTCCACGGCAATCCCATTCTCTGATACAACATGGCCCAAGAATCTCACTTCCCTCTTCCAGAAGTGACACTTAGAAAACTTTGATTTCAATTGGTGTTTTCTCAACACCTCCATCACTACTCTCAAATGTTCCTTGTGTTCTTCCTCTGTCCTTGAGTAGACCAAAATGTCATCAACGAACACAAGGACAAACCTATTCAACTGATCTCTGAATACCCTATTCATAAGATCCACAAAATATGCTGGGGCATTGGTCAGCCCAAATGGCATGACCAACCACTCATAAAATCCAGACGGCGTCCGAAATGCTGTTTTAGCTATACTCTCAGCTTCCACTCTAAGCTGATGAAAACCTGTCGCGAGATCCAACTGAGAAAATACTCTCGCGCCACTCAACTGATCGAACAAATCATCTATCCGCGGTAGAGGATACTTGTTCTTCCTCGTCACTTTATTCAACTCGCGGTAGTCTACACACAAACGAAGGGAACCATCCGCCTTGGTAGCAAACACAACTGGTGCTCCCCATTCAGAAACACTCCTTCTGATAAATCCCTTCTTCAAAAGATCGCTGACTTGCACCTCGAGCTCCCGCTGCTCCCTTGGTGCCATACGAAGAAGTGGCATCACTATAGGTCTGGCATCTTTTACCAAATCAATACGGAACTCAATCTCTCGGTGTGGTGGAAGTCCGGTCACTTCTTCGAAAACATCTGGATACTGGCCAACCACGGGCAAACCTGACAACTCACTATGCAGAATGTCGAGGGAGTTTAGAAAACTAGCCAATACCCCCTCACTGGGTAGACCACCAAACACTATCCTCCGCCCATCATCCGCTCTAGCTGTCACCAAAAAGCCCTCACAGTCTACCACCACCCCGTATCTTTGGAGCCAATCTACTCCCAAAATAATGCCAAACCCAGTAAAACCCAAAACAAAGCAATCACAAACAAACATGCATCCATGACTCGATAAGACCACATTACGACAGATCATGCTAAGGCTAGTAGAACCACCAATCGGGCTCGTCACTACTAAAGGTCTATCGAAAATCTCGGGCTCCAATCCCAACCTATCTACCAGGTCACTAGATATGAAAGAACTGGAAGCTCCGGTATCAAACAAAACTCTAACAGGAACATCGTAAACAGAAAGCATACCTTGAATGACGACATTCTTTCCTTTCTACGCCGCAGTTGGGGCATTCGACGAAGAAGGAATAACATTAAGGGCATATGCTTTCACCATTTGCTTTTCTTTAGGGGGTTGCGGACACTTGTCCTTGTGATGTCCCATTTGGCCACAATTGAAGCACTTCCTATCCGCTGGCTTGGCCCGACAATTACTAGCATAATGGCCCTTCTTACCACAGCTGAAGCACTCAACATCTTGCTTATTCTTTTTCTTCTGGCCATCCTTAGTCTGACTCTTGCTTTCTCTTATTCTGGGAACCACCTTTGCCTTCACCACTTGCTTGTGGCTTTGGCTCACCTGCGGATGCAACCTCAGTCTTCGGCTTAGGGTAGAGACTTTCTGATCTTAATGCTTTTCCCACAATCGACTCAAACGTCTCATCGATGTGGTTAATAAGCCTTTCCCCTAAGTACTGATCTAACCCAGTTATGAATTTCTCATTCTTCTTCTCGGCAGTATCAATAAGAGATAACCCATACTTTGATAAAGTATCGAATTCAGCAATGTACTCCGAGACAGCTCTGCCATTCTGCTTGAGCTCCAAGAATCTCTTAAACAGCACCGACTTCTGAACGGCTGGAATAAACTTCTCGCTAAAGCGAGCTTTAAATTGCTCCCAAGTAATCTGATCTTCGGGAGTGGCTGCCTTTATAGCATTCCACCAATTCATTGCCCTCCCTTGCAGCTGACGGGACGCTAGCTTTCTCTTCATCGCATCCTCGATACCCAAATCCTCGAAGATACGTTCGCAACTATCCAGCCAATCTTGAACATCCGTGGCCGACTCCGTTCCGTGAAACGGCTTCCCACCAAGGCTAGTATAATCCTTATTCAGCTTGGCGAAATCGACCCTCGGCGCCTGCACTATTGGACCACCACCATTTCCATCATTGGGAGATGCCCTCTGTACATCTCTAAGCATCTCTCTCATGAGGACAGTAAACATCGTCCTCGTGTCAGCAGCATTCCCATTATTGGCCCCTCTACCGATACCTCTAACATATCGGCTCATCGTCAATCTGAAAAAGGAAACGATTAACGACTCCATAGTGGTGCTAGTGCAGCACGACTTCATCTTTATACCACTAATAGTATATATATATATAGCTTTTAAAACCAAAATAATCACAAATACGCTCTCTCGTATACGTATATTATCTCTCCCTGATAACTTCCCTAGGTTAACTACGCAACCTAGAGCTCTGATACCAAATGTGACGGCCCGCCCCGCACCAGCCTGCATTTCCTCCAAAAGTGCGCAGTACACATGCCCGACTAGCACGGGACGGTCGTCAGGAGAAAGGAAAGAAGAGAATGAACTAATCAAGGAACCTGTAGAATGTCTCACAGCGCATGGGATAAAATATAATAATAATAATGTACTTGACATAAAACAGGCGAGACAGTGCATAAGCTGATAACTAAAACCAACATCAATATCAAAGCAGCGGAAATCCAAATACAGCTTATTACAACTTTTCAAAATCTACCGTCTCTAAACAAAAGAAAGCCAAAATAGAAGATACACCACCAATGCCCAAGCAGTGATCTTCAACAACACAGGGAGGATACTATATATATATATGTATTACGTGGAAGCCTCCTGCTCGTCTCCGGATCATCCACTCGTGCATCACCAGCTAACCTGTCTCTAGCCTGCTTGTGTGAGCCCCCAGAGTAATAAGAGGAGACATAAAACTCTGGGTCAGACATAAAGCCTGGTATGAGCGATAAGCATCTAAACAGAATAATAACAGGTATACTAAACCATACCTGAACCTGGACCTGCAACCAAAGAGTTAGTACCACATACCGTACAATTCTCTAAGGTGCCATAATGAATAGTGTAAAGAATACGGGGGTGGGGTGTGTATGTCATAATGATAGCAAACAAATCATCCATAGCAATCATCCTCACATCCCTCACTCAGTGCACAAAGCATACGACATCTACCACCTTGGAATACTAGACAATTTGAGGTAACGACGGATCCCGACTTGTAGAAACCCTGCTGTGACCAAGCTAAACATATGGAGTCATGACCAAACATTTCAATGACCCATTTCATTGATCGTAGCCCTTGGTTCTACCAATGCCATAGTGGCCCTGAATCCGCCTCCGTACCTCCTACCATAGTGGTCCAAAGCTACAGACATCGTAAACCCCTTAGCACGCGTCCCGCGGCAAAGCCCAACCATGAAGCGAACTCATTGATTCCCATCTGAATCTTGAGCTCAAACTTCTCATTTGGACTTCCTTTGCATCTCGGGTTTGGTCGAATTGGAGTGGGTCTTCAGAAGAATTGTCGCGTAGTAGTAATAGCCCACGTACGGTTCGGTTCGGTGATCCTCGTCTAGCTCGGTTCGGTTCGGTGTTCATCTCTTCATTCAGTTCGGGTCGGATACTCCACTTCGGGTCGGTGTCCTCCTCCGGGTCGGGTCGGGTTACTTTCTTCCTTCCATTTCTTCTTCGATCAGCTCCCTCTTTTCCATCCACTCCGATCTGATCCGATCCCTTCACCTTCTCCCGCTGTAGCCTTCCATTCTTAGGTCGATCCGATCTGGTCTCCACTATTCTTCCGATCCGATCCCCTTGTCCACTCCAACTCTAAGCAAACGGCCTTCCTTCTCGCCAAGCCTCCTATGTGCCAACCTCTGGTTCAGGTCGGGTTTCTTGCCCAGTCCACATATCCGATCCGAGCCCTCATCCGATCCGATCCGGTTCGAAACCTGCACACTTCTGCAACTTTCCAGCGAGCTTTCTACGCCATTCGACGACGTTTTCGACCAATTTAACTATTCTAATCAATCATAAAACATACCATAGAGTCATAGCAACATGTAAGAGCAACCACAAACACCAAAACCATGAATTTACATGTCAAAATGGATCGAAGATGCCCAAAATCCTATTTTTCCCTTAAGCATGATTAAATAAGACTAATTGTAGAATTAATAAAACTTAACTAAATCGAATCAAATTTCTAACAGAGGCATAAAATATTATTTAAGAATTTCTAAACATTTTTCCAGAATTTATTGGTGTATAAATTCGCTAATCTTCACTAATTACCCTTAATTAACTTTAATTAGTGCCAAAACGATGCTATCACTCACCTTTGCCACAACTAAAACCCTAAAACTGAAATATTCTCTGATTTGGCGCTGTTCCCAATCTTACACAGCAGCTCTACCTCGGTTCTCGTGTTAATACTCCTTGATTTGATGTTTGCTAAGCCTAATCTTCAATTAGAAAGTGATTAAGAGGTGTTTTGAAGAGATTTAGAGGGTGGAGGCCATGGCTAGGTTAAGAGGAATGAATAGTGACGGCTGAAAAATGAGAAAAAGGTATTCTCCAAACCCTAACAGCCCTTTTAAACTCCTAATCCCGAAATTCCCCTTTGGGCCTAGCTGTTAATCACCCGGTTAAGCCCAATTAAGCTGTTTTTCACCATCTGAAACTTGTTTCAGCCATATCTCCCAAACGGTGAGTCCGTTTGGCTAATGTGACCACTCTACGGAAAGAGAAACCATCATCCGGAGCCAATGGAAGTGGTTTCAGGTCAAAATTCCTTTCCAGTCAAAAGTTATGGACAAAACAGTACCAACTAGGGGTAAAATAGTCATTTAAAAATCGGGAAAAATCATGAACATGGGAAATGACCCCAATAGTCGTCTCCCAAAGTTACATGACCATACAACTTCGTATGTGAAAGAAATAAATATTCTACGATCCTATGATGCGTAGAATGCGGGTCGTTACAGTTATGGTCAGGGCGCTGCATTTCTGAGAATTTGATTTGGACATAACTCAAAATCTACACGACAAAATCCCTATTTTTCTCTTCCACTAGAAAGACATACTTCACCAGCTCCTAACGTTTCTTGTTTCATAGGAATCCGATTTAAAATGACTCTGTATATTCAATTGAAGTTCAAATCACCAAATAGCGAACTGCCGCGCCATTTCAAGCTCTATTTTAATTATATTATAATTCTACGTTCAAACTGACGTCGATTGAATATATTCGTCAATATAATACAACTCTATGCTGAACTAAATCTTAGGGATGACCCGGTTCACAGAATATTGTGATTTCCAATATTTTTGATTATTTCTGAATTAAATATATTATTTAATTTATTAGTTTAATTAAATATTCACCATTATTTAATTCAACGACCATGAATTCCTTTTAATCACCTTTTAAATAATTAATTATTATATCCTTGAAAAATGCGGGTCATTACATATCCCATGGAGCAAAACTGGTAGTATTCCATATCTAACACCCACCGCGTTATCGGTAAATTTCATTACCATTTCACGTTCAAACCTAATTAAAGATTTTACTATCGTCTGGAGTAATACTGGTGGTACACCATTCTTAATCATTTCAAGAATTCTATAAATTTAATTATCTCATTCTTATTTCAGTCTAATTAAAATTTATAAAATCTCCAATTTGGTTTTTAGATCAAAATCATTGCTTTATGGTTATTCAAATTTAAGAAATTAATCTTATCTTTAGCTGGGTTAAAGAACTAATGTCATTTAAATCATTGTTCACGATAAACCCAAAATCCTATTCCGTTCAATTCCAATTTAATATATTAAATTGGAAAACTTCTCTTTAGAAAATCCTATTAAATCTTTATTAAAAGGTTTATAAATTACAAACCGTAACTTCCTTATTAATCAGGTTTTAAGAACTAATGTCATTTAAAACATTGTTTACAATCAACCTGAAAATCAATTTCCTTTTAATTTCAATTATGTTTGTTAATTGGAAAATTCTCGTTTAAATCTTAATTAAAAGATTTATTCTTTTCTCAAATAGGTTTAAGAACAGTGTAATTTAAGACATCATTCCATCCATTACATGCAAATTTAGTCCAATCCATATTCATGTTAGAGATTATATTTTAACATATGATTCTTTTAATCCTAACCAACATGATAAAAATGATAATTCGATGATAAATCATATTTTAATATCTAATTCTCTTTAATGCCACAAACAAACAATGAAAATGTAATTTTCATTGTCAAATCTTTTATTTTAAAACATGTCTCATTTTAATGCGACAAACATACAATGAGAATATAATTTTCGTTGTCTAATCTTTTATTTAAAAACATGATTCAATAAAAATGTAATTTTTATTGTCAAATCTTTTTAATGAAAACATGATACAATAAAAATGTAATTTTTATTGTCAAATCCTTTTATTGAAACATGATACAATAGAAATGTAATTTTTAATATCTGATCTTTTTTAATGAAACAAAACTACATTAAAAATGTAATCTTCATTTTCCAGTCTTTTCAAATGAAACAAAACTACATTAAAAATGTAATCTTTATTTTCTAATGTTACTAATAAAACAGAACAACAATAAAAATGATTTTTCTTATCTAATCCTTTTGTTTAAACGAAAATGACAATACAAATATGTTCTTTTTATTCTAATCTTTTTATTGTAACAAAACAACAATAAAAATATGTCCTTCTATTCTAATCTTTTTATTGTAACAAAACAAGAATAAAAATATGTTCTTTCTATTCTAATCTTTTGATTGTAACAAAACGACAATAAATATATGTTCTTTTTAAATCTACTCTTTTTATTGTATCAAGACGACAATAGAAATATGTTCTTTTTAAATCTACTTAACTCGGCTTCATTTACTTTAAATATTTTCAAAAAAACATAGTTTGATTCTTTAACTGAACATGATATATAAAAACATTCATTTATTTCTAAATTGGAATGAGACTCATTCAATTACCATATAATTTTAATTATATGATTTCATACATCGCATGTATTCTATAATAATGATGAAACATCCAAATAAAAACAAGAGTGCATTTTACAACTAATCACAAGGGAGATGTGTGATCAGAATATCATCCAAAGACCCGTGTGGGGTTTCAACCAACACATAACAAAATAATAGATTATTATTTGTGCACTTGGGTGATGTGTGAAAATTATCGTCCCAATCACATAAACAAGTCGGGTAACTTGTAAATGGAAGTGTAATATTATTTAAATTATCATAAATATAATAACATTATTTTACATGTGAAAAATTCCCAATCTCAATCATATCACAACATACCATCCAAATCAACAATTCTCCACGTAATAGATATAATCAATAAACAAATATTATACATTCAGTTATAAAAATAATTAACTGTACAAAAGAATTTAGTGAGAGAGTTCTCACCTTCTTTTCCACTCCGTCATTCTGTAGCGGACGATTTTGATTCCGTTCAGCTTCCAGTCAGTTTCATCGCAGTCTATGTCTCACTGTTTGTTTTAAAAATCATATTTTTAATGTTGTTCTATATATATGGTAAAAATCATATTTTTATTCTAGATCTAAATTATAAAAATCATATTTTTATTTACGTTAGGTATATAAAAATCATATTTTTATATTGCTCTTTATGTTTTAAAACAATGCTAACTTTATTTTAAACAAATCATACTATTTATATATTTAAAAACAAATCATGTTCTTTATATTTTGAAAACAAATCATGTTGTTTATATTTGAAAACAAATCATGTTGTTTATATTATCAAAACAAATCATGTTGTTTATATTATCAAAACAACGCTATTTTCTTTTTATAAAACAATGCACTTTTTGTTTATAAAGCGATGTTGTTTTTATTTACAAAGCGATGTTGTTTTTATTTACAAAGCGATGTTTTTAATTTCTAAAATAATGTATATTTATTTTTCAAAGATCATGTTTTTATACTTCAAAACATTGTTTATTTTTATTTTGAAAACAATGATCTTTTTATATTATCAAAACAATGTTCTTTTATAATTTAGAAACAATGTTATTTCTATGATTAAAAACAATGTTCTTTTATTCATAAAACAATGTTTATTTTATTATCTAAACAATGTTTAGTTTATTTACAAACACAATGTTTAGTCTATTTTCAAAAACAATGTCTAGTTTATTTTCAAAAACAATGTCTAGTTTATTTACCTAAACAATGATATGATTATTTTCAAAACAAATGCGATTCTTTATTAACAAATTACAATGCGCTTTTTATATACAAGACGATGCGATCTTTTTATTTACAAAAACAATGCATAGTTTATTTATAAAAACAATGTATAGTTTATTTACAAAAATAATGTATGGTTTCTTTATAAAAACAATGCATAGTTTATTTATAAAAACAATGTCACTTTTATTTTAAATATAACGTTACTCTTGTGTTTAAAAATAATAATACTTTTGTGTTATAAACAATGTTTTCTTTCAATTACAAAACAATATTTATTTTATATTTCAAAACATTGTATAACATTATATATTTTTATATCAAAAACATTGTTAATTTTGTATTCAAATCAATGCTAATTTTGTTTTAAAAAACAATGCTAATTTTGTTTTAAAAACAATGTCTTTTATATTTTAATTACTATGTTTATATTATATAAAATCTCCTTTTTTTAATTCTATGTTTATATTATAAAAACAAATCTATTTTTAATTCTATGTTTATTATAAAAAAAATCTATGTTTATATCGCTAAAACAATTCTATTTGTGTTTTTGAAAAACAATTCTCTTTGATTTTAAACTTTGAATAATTTAATAACATAATTAATTAAACGATTAAGGTTTAGTTTAAATAACCTTTCTTCTACAATAGCGGTTTACCAAGCGCTGCAACTTCTCTGTCGTTTCTGTTTCATCGCCCTCCTGAGAAAACTGCACCGTTCAAACCTAGAAGCTCCTTCTCAATTCAAGCTTGCGCACCAAAGTCAAGACCCTGGACTGTCGATCAGAAGTGACCACGGTGTCACCGCCACGCTCCTCCACTGGCGTGCCAAACGAGGTGCAATTCGCACCTCATGTCGCTTCCCAATTCTGCTGTAAGCGGCGTTGGTTGGAGCTCGAAATTCGAGCTATCCTCTAAATCATTCTTGATCTTATCCGTTGATCTTCTTGCTCTTGCCGAGCTCGTTGGTTTTCTCTTTGGAAGTTGTTTGAATTTGCTGATGGATTGGGAGATCTAAGTGGATTTGAATCGGAGTGCCATGGCCTTATGTTTTGAAGATGGCAGCTGAGTTATTATGGAATTAGGGTTTGCCGTATACCTACCGTATTTATATAGTATATATTATATTATTCAATTATTTATTTAATTAATTAATTCAAAAATAGCTTGTTAAACTATCCGAACTCCAAATGAGACCCAACGAGTGTCGCCCCTAGCTAAATGCCCCCGTTCCGGACATAATGGAACATGTTTCGTAACCTAATTCGGCCGTTATGATCATGTTTTATCAAAATTAATATATAAAACAATATATATTTAATTTAAACGTACATTTAATTTACCGGGGCCACATAGTGACTCTAAAAATTACAGAAAAATTATTTCTAGCTTTTTTTTGATGATACGGTCCTAACAAAACTAATTTCGTCGAATTTGAAGACCATTTGAAAAATGGCCATTTTCTGGTCGATCCAAATTGACTAAAACAGTCAAAACATGTTTTCTTTCGCCACGCTCACATATTCATTCCAACAATTACGAAAATTGGAATCTAGCAATAATTTGACATTCCGAATTCAACAAAAAGTGGTTTCGTTGAAAACAGAGGTCGTTTGCAAAATGGCTATTTTTAAGGGTTTATATTATATTAATATATATATAAATTCTACAGCGACTTTTCTGAATTTTAAACTTGACATAACTTACAATTTATAAAGTAAAATTTCAGTTTCTTACATTCTTTAGAAAGATATTATCAAACAGATTCAAATATTTCTTGTTTCATCCAATTCTGATCTAAAATGAATTATGTATATTAAATTGAAATTAGAAATCAAATTTTCAAACTGCCGCGCCATTTCAGGCTCGTTTTACAATTAAAATAAATAAATTCGTTCTAACTTCGATTTAAATAAATTTTCCGTCGTTATTATTTAAAATAAATTATTTTAAATATTTAAAATCCATTAAAATTGCTAAAATAAAAATTTTAAATTGGTTCTGATTTTCCGGGTTGTTACAACAAGAGTGTGCGAAAACTATGTTATCTAATAGTAATTTACCAAGAAATTTTTGGGCTGAGGCAGTTGTAACAGCTTGTTATATTTCAAATAGAATTTCAATTAGACCATTAACTCATAAAACTCCATATGAACTTTTGTATAATGAGAAACCAAAAGTATCATATTTTAAAATATTCAGAAGTAAATGTTTAATACTTAATACAAAAGAAAATTTAGACAAATTTGACTCGAAATCCGATAAAGGAATATTTATTGGATATTCATAAAGAAGTAAGGCATATAGAGTTTTCAATACTAAAACCAATACTATAGAAGAAACCTTAAACGTATCGTTTGACGAAAATTATAAAGTATAACACACAAAAATGAAGGTGAATGTGAAAATGAAATTAATGAAACAAATCATGAAGATAGTCAACCAAATAAACGAATTAGATTACTTTGAGATCATCCTGTAGAAAATATTTGAGGAGATATTGAATCAGTCATTAGAACTTGTAATCAATTAAATAATATGAGTAACTCTGCATTTATTTCAACTATTTAACCTAAGAATCCAAAAGAAGCATCTTCCGATGGTTCATGGATCCTTGCCATGCAAGAAGAACTGAATCAATTTACTAGGAATGATGTATGGGAACTTGTTCCTAGACCAGAGGATAAGACTATAATAGGAACTAAATGGGTTTATAAAAATAAAATGAATGAACACGGTGAGGTAGTAAGAAATAAAGCACGATTAGTAGCATAAGGTTATACTCAAGAAGTAGGAATAGATTATGATGAAACCTTTGCCCCTGTAGCAAGATTAGAAGCAATGAGGATTTTACTAGCCTTTGCAAACCATAATATATATCAAATGGATGTTAAAAGTGCTTTTCTAAACTTATTTGTTAAAGAAGACGTATATGTAGAGAAACCACCTCTATTTGAAGACGAAAAATTACCAAATCACGTATATAAATTCAAGAAAGCGTTATATGGATTAAAACAGGCTCCTAGGGCTTAGTATGATAGATTAAGAAATTATTTATCACAATCCAACTTTAAAATAGGAAAATTAGATAATACTCTGTTTATTAAAAAGAATAATAAGGATATACAATTAGTACAAATATATGTTAACAATATAATTTTCGGATCAATAAACGATAAGATGAATAAAGAATTTTCAGGTATTATGACCCAAGAATTTGAGATAAGTCATATGGGAGAAATAACGTTCTTTTTAGGCTTACAAATTCGTCAATTAAATAATGGAATGTTTATTAATCAGGAAAAATACACAAGAGATCTAATTAATAAATATAATTTAACAACAACTAATGGGAGACCAACACCGATGGCAACTAATACAACATTAAGTAAAGACGATAAGTCTAAAGACGTTGATCAAAAATTATATAGAGGAATGATAGGATCACTATTATATACAACCGCTAGTAGACCAAGATATAATGCATAGTGTATGTCTCTGTGCAATATATCAATCGCAACCTAAGGAATCACATTTAAAGCCGTAAAACGTATTTTAAGGTATGTAAAGCATACATCAGATTTGGATTATTTTATCCTAAGGATGATTCATTCGACTTTATTTCTTATTGTGACACTGATTATGCAGGATATAAATCCGATCGCAAAAGTAGTAGTGGAACATGTCATTTATTAGGACATTCACTAGTCTCGTGGTTTAGTAAAAAAGCAAAATACCGTATCTCTATCAGCAACTGAAGCAGAATATATCTATGCTACTTTGGCTTGTTCAAAAGTAATATATATGCAACAAACTCTAAATAATTTTGGATTAAATATAAATAAATCACCAATATATCGCGATAATACGAGTGCTATAAATATATCTAAAGATTCAACTCGTCACTCGAGAACTAAACATATCGATATACGACATCTTTTTCTATGAGATAATGTAAGTAAAGAGAAAATTTCACTCGAATTTATAGAAACAGATAAACAAATAGCAGATATATTAACAAAACCAATAAACAAAGCAACATTTACTAAATTTAGAAGAGAATTAGGTATATGTTCACTAAGTGAATTAGAATGATTATATATATAAATATATATAAGAATAACATTAAAAATAAGAAAAAATAAAATAAAAAGTATAAGTATGTCGACATATATACTTGACTATGTTGGCATATAACTGCCAGGTTTCAAAAATTAATTCCCACCAAAAGTTAGTTACAATAACCATTTAAACTCTCCACTTCGAATTTTCTTCTTCATTCTCTTATTTCACTTCTGTAAAAATTCTAAACTAAAATAATTAATGGCCTCCACCAATTTTAACACCCAAATCAATCCTGAATCATCCACTGGACCATCCGAAGGTCCTTTTTAACGTTCTACCCTATCACGCGTCATCAAACTTGAAGACAAAATGGAATATACTCTTCAAATGCTTGCTGAAATACAAGTACTCCAAATTCGGATGAGCCAAGAGCAAAGTAGACAAGGAAAAGTGATACGGAGCCTTCTTAAATTTGTAATTGATAATCAGGCGAATCCGATTATCATCGTAGATGGTAATCACGCCTTGGAAGAAGAGGAAGAACCAGAAGAAGAGGAGGAGGAAGAAATGATGGAGGAAGGGGATCCCAAGGAGATTCAACAAGAAGTTACGGAAGAAGAAGATTAAGTCATATGGGTGGGAGAGGTCTTGGTCGATCAAAATGGAAATATGGTTGAACGAAATGGGGATTTTTGTCTCTATTACCCAAATTGTCCAATCCATAAGTCTCCAATCGTAAAAAAAAATCAGAATTTAGGTTTTTCATTCTTCGTTCCTTTATGTTCATTTGATGTATTGCGTTTGTAGTATTCGTGTAATATCGCCTGTAAAAATTAAGTTTAATATAATGCTTGTTTTGTTTATCATAAGTATTCTATTACTTTGGTATATAAGAAAAGAATTTAGGGGGAGTCATATATAGATCTTAGTATAGAATAATATAGTTTAGATAGTTATAGAATTTAATGGGAGTGTTTTTAGAATTTCTTTTTGATAATACCAAAGGATGAGAAATTATAAAATATATACTTAGAATATATAGGATTCATATAGATAAGGAGAGTATTAGAAGGATCGTCATCAACAGGTATGAACATGTATGATATTTTATATATTTTATAAACTAAGGTTGTCATCATCAAAAAGGGGGATATTGTTGGAGAATGGAGTTTTGATGACAACAACCTTATTTAAATATTAATTGATTATAAAATATATACTAACACCTTTATCTAGAATATATATATACATATGCAGGATTTGTATACAGGAATTAATACTGAAGACTGTACAGTTTTATAGTTTAAGAGCTTTTAGAGATTCAGAATTCAGAGATGATTCAATGCTCATGAGTAATCAAGATTTCAAAAGTTCAAGAGTTCAAGATAAATATAGTAATAGCGTCTAGTTTATGTAAGACTCTGAATAGCACTCCAGTATCTTATTCAAATTCAAATTCTATTTTGATTTTCAAAATTCAAAATTCTATTTTCAAATTCTATTTCCTATTCTAATTGACTTTTCTATCTTACTTTTGGTTTTAAACTCAAGTTTTATAGTTTATAAGTGTATATATATTTATATAGTTATATACTTTTATATACTTATATTTATGTAGTTTTAAACTTTATAATTTTATAAATATTTTCATATAGTTTATATTTATGATTTCATGTGATTTTCTACTTTATAATACTTATTTATATCACTATGTTTTAATTCAAAAATTTCCAGATATATATATATATATCAAAACACTTGAAAAATACTCAAATTTCAATTTTATACTATGATATGTCGACATACATTATTGGGCATGTCGACATATAACTGTCATATTTTTAAATTTGAAGGGAAGTGTCTTTCACTATCGTAACGTTCCAGAAGCGTTGCAACCTTTTAAATCCTATAAATAGGGGATGATTTTGAATTTTTTTCATCATTCTTCTTCTCCATCTTCATCCCCTTTCTTTACACCATTAATATTTCATACTTTTATGATTTCTACACTTATACTCTACCGAATTCAATTATATTTATATAAAACTTCTTCTCTTCTCACTCTCTACTAATTACTCTCTGAATCGAAGTGCTATTGAAGAGTTATAGGGTTGTTGTAATTGTTTGAGAAGTGTTTGGGAAAAGGTGTGTTCCTTGAAGCCTTGAAATCAAGGAAACAGAGCGGTGTTAACCTTGTAGCCGGGAAATTAAGGGGAATATACTTGATCAAGGGTGTTTGGAATCGATGGTAACCTTATAGCCGTGAAATCAAGGGTGTTTGGAATTGGTAGTTACCTTGTAGCCGTGAAATTAAGGGTGTTGTACTTGGAGATTGATATAGTAATAAAGCTCTGCGCAATCCAGCGTTGTATCGGACTGACGTAGGAGCAATTCTGAACCAGTATAAAATCCGGTGTGATCTTTCCTTTTCTGCATTTTATTTCTGTTTATTTTTGTGTTTTTGTTTATGTTTGTGTTTGATTCTGTGTCTGTGGTGTGTAATTCATATAGTAGATCATATAGGTTTTAGATTTTGTTGAATTCCTCAAAAACACTATTCATACCCCCTCTAGTGTTTGTTTTTCCTAAACGATCCATTCCGCATCCCCAATAATATGTCCGTTATGGGTCTACTACCATTGATTTTGTGATCCAAAGGAATAAAAAAATTATCCAGGGACTGAGCTTGGAGACTGCTAAGGAAAGTATCCTTCATTTGGGAGACCTTGTCTTTCAAAAAATGAAATGATTGCTTTATATGGAAGTGAGAAGTTGGGGGAGACCAAGAGTTCTCAAGGAAAGTTAAGGAAGTTCTTCAAAGGAAAGAAGGATCAGAATGGATGAAAGACTAAGAGGAGAAAATTTGGTATTATTTGCTTCAAGTGGGATGAGAAGGACCATTATGATAATGAGTGTCCATTAGGAAAGATCAAGGTAGTTGTGGGAAAGAAGAATGTGAAGTACTTCAATTACTACCATATGGAACATTACAAATGTCTAAAGGCAGCTAAGGTGAAAGTCCTAGATTTGGAACCATCGTCATCTTGACTAAATACTGCTAAGAAAGGAAAATCTAGATGGAAGTACTTTTGATTCATAGAACAATAGATAAAGGTTGCATGATACCGGCGCATCGCTTTCGTTTATCTCCTTATGTTTGGCCGATAAGCAATCATTAGAAACATCAAACCTTGTTACTTCCTTTAGGGTAACTAATTATGTATGAGGTTATGTAACTCTAAGAATGAGATTAGACCACCTAAAATTCGAGTTGTTAAGTCATTTTCTTGCTAGTACTTTATATAAATTTGACGTTGTAGGCTTGGGGATTATTTTTGATATGGATTGGTCAAATCATTATAATGCTAAGATATTTCCCCAAGATAAGAAAATATCATTGAGATGCCCTAGTTGTAGTGATCGAATTATATACTTAGTTGAGAATGCAATTTCAGAGGTTTAATTTTGTTAGATGCAACAGAATTAGATGGTAGGACAGGTCAAGTTCCAATTGTTAAGGAGTTCATATATGTTTTTGAACCACAAGACTGTCACCAAAGAGAGCTATAGAATTCAGAATATATATTATACCTTGTGTCGAACCCATGAGTAGACATCCTAGCAGGATGACACCGACAAAGGTGAAGGAATTGAAGGTGCAGCTAGGTGACTTAGTGGGAAATAATTTTATCAGAACAAGCAATTTTCCTTAGGGAATACCCGTGGTGTTTTTGAAAAAACCAGATGGGCCATTGAGATTGTGCATGGACTATCGAAAGTTTAACAAGAGGATAGTGAAGAATGGATATTCTTTACTGATTGAGATGACCATCCTGCACATTCGACACTCAAGACACCTAAAGAGTGCATTGCAATGGTGTTTGGAGAGTGTAAAATGACCATCTAGATAGAAAAGAACTAAGACTATGCAGAACCAATTGTATAACTCATAGTGCGGAGAATATTATATAATAATAAAACATACTGATATAAAACAGATGAGATAGAAAATAACGGAAATGAATTCCACAATCGCAACAATTGATCCAAAATAGTAAACAACAGTGTCATAGAGTTATACAAGTGGAGATAACCAAAAGAATTTGTCTCTAAAATAAAGACATTACAAATCCCCATAGTAATGAACATTAAAACAAAAAGGAGTACATATAGATAACACGGGAAGCAACCATCTGGTTGCCTGTCAATCTGCTACTCGTGCCTGCCCCTGACTTGCCTTTGGTCTTCTCATTTAAGAGCATCCAGCGTAATATGAAATAGAACACTAACCCCCAGATCATACAAAGTCTGGTGTAAACAATAGAAATATTAGATACTAAAATAATTAGAATGCATAGTATAGTAAACCGTATCTGACATGTTCGTGCATCCAAAGAGTCAGCACAAAGAATTATATAATACTCTAAAACATTAATACCATAGGTGTATCGATCCTACGTCAGAGTAATAGGGTGTGTAAATGTCTACCTACATATAATAACATCCCTATAGGTGGTAAATGACTAAGCAAAAATAACATACATCATCCATCCTTACATTCACTCGCTTAATGCATTGTATATATAGTACGTATGGATCTATGGGGACTGTTCTTGCCCCTAAGAGCCCTGAGCTGAGATAGCCTATTAATCGGGACGACAACCTATTTCAAGTTAAGAATAAGCATAAAACAGTCACAAGACCTCTATGAATAAACTACCTGCAGTCTAGTTGAATATCTGATGGGCAACCTACATATCTGGCTTACAACCTACGTTTACCTGAAGACTCAACTGACACTCAAACCTTTGCTCTCTAAGTAACTATCTAAACCAACATACCAAAGATCCCTTTACATACTACCTGCACTGAAGAGCCACTCATGAACTATCTTCATAACTCCCTTCTGAAGGCTTTTGGCCAGGAACTATTTAGACAACTAACATCTGTCGTCAAACTCCATCACCTAAATCTCACTTGAGGATTCCTCTGTCTAGACTAATAGTCTTGCCATACTGACCCATAGTCTCCTACTATGCCCCTCAGAATTTATCTCACCGTTTGTTAGAGTCGTTTCTTCTAAATTTAGAATGGTCGTCGAGCTACGCAATTAAAGTGCCCTTACGTCGATGTTGCTACAAAGTGGAACGAACATGGACTGTCACCAGTCCTTCAAGAAGTTGAGTCAATCCCATAAAGGTAGCATGAATAAAAAATTTTCACGGTCGGATCATTACCAATCCCAATGCTTGTGATCGATGACTGATCCAATCAAGGTCAATGCGTTCACACCACTCTAATTCGGGTTAGTGCATTCACACTAATTTGGATCCTTTTTCTCACTAGGTCGATCCATCCTTCATCCTTTCCTTAATCCAAGCACTCCAACTCCCACCGATCTGAAATTTACCACACTAGCTGAACCCGATTTGAAGTGTGCCATCCCTTGCACCGACCCATAGCTAGCTAATCTAAGGCACATACGTCATGTAGATCAGAATTTTTGCACCATCGTATCTATTTATACTTTCTCCAATCGACTTGAAATTTGAAACATAGCCTTTAGGTGCCATTTTTATCAGCCATACAAATTTTAGGAAATTCTAGACACCTTCAATTTTATGTCGAAACATAATTGGACACGAATCCTTAGCACAAACTCCAAAAGATCCCTAATTTTTCACACAATCTCATGAGACCTTCCGGCTCGTCTCCTCCAAATTTAGTGTGAATCAGAGAATTTTTTATTTTCAGACTTTTTTGCAAAATCCTAATTTTAGATTACCCTTCACAGGCATTTTCAAACATTCAGGAAACAAACACATGCATGAAATAATCCCAAACAATATATAATAACAACCAATCATTTCAACCAATTTATAGAGTTCGCATCTAAAAATAAGAATTATGGGTTTGCATAAATCTGGTAGTTATTTCTTGGGGAAGTATCGCAGTCTAACCCGTAATCATTTTAAATCCATAATCGTTATTTAAAATTATAAGATTTCTAACATGTTTATCTCATTAAAAATGATTTTAAGATTATGAAGTGTAGAAATATGTAAATGAGAAAGAACCACTCACTTTTCCTATAAAATTGTAGATCTGAACACTTTTCCTAGATCTAAACTGGAATAAGATAGATCTCCTCTCCAAACAATTACATATATGTTTTTCTTGTCTGGATCTATCAAATCCTCTATCTGAACACTTTTCCTAGATCTAAACTGGAATAAGATAGACCTCCTCTCCAAACAGTTACATAAATGTTTTTCTTGTCTGGATCTACCAAATCCTCCACTTTAATTTTAATTTAGTGGAGTAATCTAGTTCTAGATAAAGAAGTAATTTTTAATGGAGGTAGAAGATTTGGGAAGAAGGAGAGATAAGGAAAAAAATGAGTTACAACAAACTCATTCTAGCCCCTTTTCTCTCTAATTCCAAATTAAGGTTGGTTCCGCTTAATTACGGACTTAAATTGATAAAAATATGCTATTTGTATTTCAAAAATCCTACATACAACTATATCTCTTAAAGGAATTATCAGTTTTCAACATATAACCACTCACCATCATCCCGATCCATTCAAAGTGGTTTTGAATCAAAATTACACTCCAATCAAGTGTTATGGATGAAATATGATTTCATCAATGGTAAAACGATCACAGGAATATAACAAAAATTCTAATCGTGAGAAATGCCTCTAATAGTCATTCCCCAAATTATAGAATGATATAACCTAATAAGAAAATAATATTTATTATTCACATGCTAAAAAACAGTAAAACTACAAGTCATTACATTCATCTATCTTTAAGAATTTCTACCTCAAAATTCCGCAAATAAGTTAATAGGGTCATCCTGCATGCCTAACAATCATAAATAATCATCAAAGTCAAACACGCATCCATAGCAACCAATAGAGCTATCCAAGCCGGCATGACAATGTACTAAGGCACATTAGTGAAATCATCTATAAAAAGTTAAAACGATAAGCAAAAATCTTACTAAGTAAAGAGCTATGGATACAACTTACTCATGCTCTCATCGGTTTCCCAAGTACAATCACCCTCATTTTTACTTCACTGAGCCTTTATTAACTTCACCACCTTCCTTCTTAATTGCTTCATATCATGTCCATCAATACAAATTGCTCTACGAGCTCCTGATGCTTTTGGCTCAATCTCGATGTCATCCAACTAATCTAGTGTAATGGTTATATTTGGGTCGTGCATAAACTTTTGTAGACGAGAAACCTAGAATACATAGTGAACCTTGGCCATCTTCTAAGGTAAGTCAATTCTATAAGCAAGGTTCCCAATTCTTTCTAAAATTGGAAAAGGACCCATAAATCTCGGTGCCAACTTCCCTCACATTTTTCAAAGAAGAAATCTTGACAAATACCATATCACCAACAGGGAACTCTAAAACTCTACGTATCTTATTGGCTTAACTCTTTTATATGTCCTAAGCAGCCTTTATTCACTACTCAATAAGCTTAAACTTCTTTGAAATATCCTTCACCAAGTAATAGTTCCTCGCCCGCTTCCCATTAAAATAAAGTAGAGTTGCATGATTGCCCTTACAGTGCCTCAAACGGTGACATAACAATGGTGGAATGATAACTACTATTATACATTCAACAGGATGAAAATGATAGTACCACGAGTCTCTAGAATCTAATATGAAAGCATGGAGAAGATCTTCTAATATGCAATTCACTCTCTCGGTTTGACCATCGATTTGAGGGTGATAAGCTATACTAAGGTGTGGCCCTATTCCCAGTGCTTCTTGTAAGCTTCTTCAAAACCCATTAGTGAACAACGAGCCTCGATAACTCACAACACTCCTTGGTATACCATGGAATCACACTATCCACTACATATACAAATCAATTTGCTTGGATATTGTCTTATTTAACTAATGGGTGTAAGTTTAAAGCCCTTGTTCAATTAATCAACAATGACCTAAGTGATATCGTAGCCTAACCGAGTTCTTGGCAATCCATCGATGAAGTCCATTGACACTTGTTTCCACTTCCATTCGAGAATCTATGTAACAACCCACTCGGAATAGGCCTAAATTTCGACCCAGAAAAGGCCCATTGAAACTTAGAGACATTCTAAATGGGTCGTTGGTTCCTGTAAGGATTACATTTGCACATAATATATATATATATAGACAGATACTTCTAGTGGAAATCTCACACTTCGGAAAGAGAAAATATAATACTGAAAATAAGATGTACCGTTTATTTAAAACAACAGAAATACTAAAGTCACAGTTACATATGTTCAATGGTTACATCAAATAGTTCGTTCTAACAAATTTCCAAAAGAAGTAAAGAAATAGCTACTAATAATAACATAACAACTTCGTCTTCTTCATCAGCTTCAATCATGAGTTCGTACATGGCTTTAACCCCGTCTACTAACTTGTTGGATATGTTGAGGAGAGGGGTTAGAACATAAAGTTTCGTGTGACTGAAATATAGTGTTACCTATTATCCATACCCTATTTTTAGCAGGTTACGTATGTCAAGGTATGTCTACGCAGCACACAACAAACACCAAGTTAAAACCAATGGGGGTGGATATCCAAGTCAATCGCCCATTAGGGTTTTTAGGGTAAAGACCCAACGAGGTGGCATTCTCGGTCACTTATGACCTTATTAAAGGTGGATTCTTATGATCTCTTATGACCTTAAGGAAGACCCCTAGCCCTTTTAGACCACATTTTATTATGTTAACGTTATTAATTCTATACTCTCATTTGTAATATGAGAAGTAGTATTGCAAATGTAATACTTAACTGATATTACACGGTAGGACACCTTTGTCGCTTAAGACTTCCCTTAGACAGTTGGTGAACATGCAATGGCCACATATCTTTCAATTACCAAGTTGTCCCTAGTTGATCCCTTATAAGCTTCTATTGGAAGTGGACATCCCCGTAAACTACCCGACTCCGTTATTGTTTTATGCCTAGCCACTTTTAGAGAAGAAGGACCCAAAGACTTACTTCAAATCTAACGAAGGTGGGTCACATGACTTTGGTTCCTCTCCAAGGAGTAGATCTTCGGAAGGATCCTAGTCCTAACGACTTAATACCCAAACTAGATAAAAAGAGAGTCAACCACTTAAGACCTTCTCAAGGCATAGTAAACCTGCCTATTTTCACACAATAGACTTATATATATAGTTATATATACACACACACTAGACCTCTTTCATTAAACCATATACCTGTAGATGCTGGATATGCCGGTCGGTTCCGGACAGACTTCTACTACAAGTTGGTTTAACCTCAGATCTAGTGTATTATGTTTTTGAATGGCCCATGGCACCTCGACATATCACATTAGTTGGACCCACTTGTGGTCGCTGGATTTGCCGGTCGGTTCCAGGCATACTTCTACCACAAATGGAAACTAACCTCGTGTCTACGTGTCACTATTAATATATATAAAGATATTCTATATACGCACACACAAGCAATTAGACATTTATTTATTATGGGGACATTTCAAATTTAAATCTAACCTAATCGCACTTATTATGCTAATACAACATTAATTATGTTGATTACGTTTATATAAGTATAATAATAACGCCTAAGTAACGTAAATATTTGTATAAATGATGAAACGTTCTAACGAGGTGGCAATTGTCAATTTGTCAGATTCAAGGTATACAAGTTAGGTTTTCCACACTTTTACCGCTACAACATAGGCTTGATAACATAATGACAAAATAACAAATAGCAGTGGATGGAAAAACATGCATGCAATTTCAACTTGCATCCTAGGCATGTAGAAATGATTTCAATACTGAATTAAAAATAGAGTATTACATACACTTACACATGTATGTTTATAATTCATATTTAATCCAATTCACCCCTTTTTGGTGTTATACACATAAAAATGTTTACATTTGACCTATTTCAATTGTGAGTGCATTTAGACCCAAAATTGGATCCAAACCCGATTCAAATCATGAAAACATTTTTAGGTTAAAATGAAATGATAATAAAGGTGAATCACATAAAATATAAATAATAGTAGAAACACCCCTTTTCATCTTTATTCAAAATATTAAAACCAAAAGTCCACATAACCCAAATAATCATGACAATTCGTAGGCAATTACAAGATAGAGGATTCAGGGGTTTTAATGTTTATGTTGTTGATATCCAAATTCTCCTACCATATCTATTCACATGATAAACTAATAAAAATATGAACATGTATAAGTAAACTAGATTCCACTCACAGATCTATGCAGAACAAAGAGGAATCTGTAGTAGATCTAGACCTGTGCTTTAATCTTTACGGTCAATCTTGCTACAACAATTCTCCTAATTATATATATAAAAGACATGTATTAGAATCTCGTATATATATATATGTGTGTATGTGTGTGTTTATGCCAAATTCCAGAACATAAACTTATTTGAATTAGAATAGAGAGAGGTTAAGAATAGAGCTGGAGAAATAGAAGAAAACCATAACATTATTCTTTTATTTTCTTTGGAATTTAGCAATGGTGGAGAGGCAGCATGGAGGAAGGGATAGCGAATGCTTAGGGTTTCATAGTGTGATAGGATGGGATTTATATAGTTGCCCGTGTGAGCGTAGACCATTGGATTACTTAGAATTAATCCAATCCTTTTAATTATATACATCCCTCTAAAGAAAGCCCTAACTAGCTAGATTTACTGGGTTGTCCAACCGCCAAGCGGTCGACCAGAGGTCGGCACCTCTTAAGGGGGGCGATTGACCCCTTCGGGCCTGGAATGCCCAATAAGGCTACGTTGCTGAGTTGTTAATTTTAATGAATATGTTCCTAAATCTATTAATCTTATTCCATATATAAAATACACTTTGTCCCCCTGGTCTTTTCTTCAATTCAGATATCAAATCCTCCATCTTTACTTTGGAATTTATCTTGGGCATATATACATGTATATATATATTTCATTTAATTATATATATATATATTCTGCGTTTATCCAAATTCATTTGTTCATAACTTCTTCATACGTCGACCGTTTTCAACATATTATATATGAAAACTATTTAGAATTTTGCCACGAACTCAAATAAAACAATTTCGTAGCCGAATTCCTAAAGTTGCAAAATCTCATTTTCTAGCCATATTATTTACTTGCTTATTTTTATTTATTTATTTATTATTAATACTTATGAATTTTACGGGGTGTTACAATCTCCCCTCTATTAATGGATTTCGTCCCGAAATTTGTTTAAGGAGCTAAAATGCAACTCGCTCGAGACATCCATGTTGTACACCCATGATATTTATAATTCATCCATAAACATCCATGACTCGAAGTGATTATGAACCGCAGACCCACTAAATTAATCTCTATCCAAGCATGCAAGTGTAATAGGTAACACAATTATGTATGCAAACAACCTAAATATGCATATATTTCTATATGTGTGCACAGTGCAATGGTGTTGCATCCATTTCCTAACATCCAATGTAGCAATCACGATGCATCCATAAGCGTAAATTTGTGGAAAAATTACCCGAGAAAAGCTCTGGGTGAGTCTATCTCATCTTATCTTCGGCCTTCCATGTGCTTTCCGCAGGGTCATTTCCCCATTGTACTTGGACGAGGCGAACAATTTTGTTGTGGAGTCTCTTGATTTCATGCTCTACAATCCTTGTGGTGGCACAGGGCACCCTGGACTTCAACTCGAGTTTTTTTATGTCGCCAATTTCATTAAGCTCGAGTCTGATTGCAGAATCATGAAGGCATTTCCTTAGATGTGGTACATCAAAAACATTATGGATTCCCGATAGATGCTCAAGGAGATCCACTCGATAAGCCAAAGATCCTATCTTCTCGGTGACACAAAAAGGCTCAATAAATCTGGGAGCCAACTTCCTAGTCTCCCCAAACAATCTTATTAAGAGGGGATACATTTACGAATACTAAGTCTCCAACATTAAACTTAAGTTCCCTCCTTCGCTTATCGGCATACGATTTCTGATGGCCTTGGGCTTCCTTTATCCTCTGCCTAATCCAAGATATCTTTTCCGTGGAATCACGGACGAAGTCTGGTTCATGTATAACCTTGTCAGTAGTTTCCCACCAACAAGTTGGCGATTTGCATAGCTTTCCATAAAGCGCTTCAAAAGGGGTCATACCAATCGTCATTTAAAAACTATTATTATACGTGAACTCCACAAGCGGTATGTGCTACTCCCAAACTCCTCCAAAGTCGATGATGCAAGATCTGAGCAAGTCTTCTAAGATTGGTTTACTCTTTCTGTTTGTCCGTCAATCTGCGGATGATAAGTTGTGCTTAGGTTAAGGGTCGTTCCCAAGGTTGCTTGTAGGCTTCTCCAGTATTCACTAGTGAATAAGGGGTCTCTATCACTTACGATACTTGATGGGATTCCATAGAGTCTAACTATCTCTTTGACATATAGTTGGTCTAACGAGGTTGTAATCCTTCTCTTCTTGACTAGTATAAAATGGATGCTTTTAGTGAGGCGATCTACCACAACCCAAATGGCCTCATTTCCCTTTTGGCTTCTTGGAAGTCCGTCTATAAAGTCCATGGAAATATGTTCCCAGTTCCCCATATGGATCTCTAAAGGTAGTAGCAGTCCTCCGAGCTTTCCTTGCTCTGCTTTCACTTTTCGGCACGTTGATCATTTGGCTACGAACTCAGTTATATCCCTCTTCATTCCTTCCCATGGAGATTGCTCTTCATATCCATGTATAATTTATCTCCACCGGGTTATATGGTCAATTTTGACCTATGGCACTCCTCTAAAATTTCTATTCCCAACCCTTCATCCTTAGGGACGTAAAGTTGTCCATCCCAAAGTAGACTTCCATCGTCTCCAATAGAATACCTAACCGAATAGAGGAAAGGTCTCCTTATTCCCCCACTTTTTCCCTTATGCTTCTTAATTCCTCATCAAGGTCTTGTGTGCTTTTGATCCTTTCTCTTAGGGTTGGTCTAATTATCGTAGCCCAAAGAAAACCATTAGAAGTGGTGGTGAGGGTTGCAAATTAAAATTAGAGAGAAACTCTAATTGCTTACATTCTGTTATTGCATTCAAAGTCGCATGTTTCCAACTTAAATCATCCAACACAACATTCCCCTTTCCCGGGGTATACTGAATCATGAAATCAAATGAAGCAATATATTCCATCCATCGTTGTTGTCTCAAGTTTAGGTCACGTTGAGAAACTAAATACTTTAGGGATTTATGGTCAGTAAAAAGTTCAGACTTCTCCCCTAAAAGGTTAGGCCTCAACATCTTAAGGGCGAACACTACTGCGGCTAACTCAAGATCATGAAATGGGTACCTCTTCTCTGGATCCTTGAGTTGTCTACTAGCGTAGGCAACTACTCTTCCTTCTTGCATAAGGACTGCTCCTAAACCGGTCCCACATGCGTCAGTGCAAACGGTTAACAACTTTGAACTGTCAGGTATAATTAGGACAGGTGCGCTAGTTAATTTCTTAAAGGCTATATCACATTATTACTCCAAGCGAACACCAAATTCTTTTTCGTTAATTGGGTTAAAGGAGTAGCAATCTTAGCAAAGTCTTTAATGAATTTCCTATAGTATCTGGCCAATCCAAGGAAGCGTCTCACTTCTATAGCATTCCTAGGTATCCTCCATTCCTTGATTGCCTTGATCTTTGCGAGGTCTATGGCCAAGCCTTTGCTTGACATAATGTGTCCTAAAAATCTTACTTCTTCCCTCTAGAAATGGCACTTCGAAATTTTTTCTTTTAATCGGTTCTTTCTAAATATCCCTAGCACTTGTCTCAAGTGATCCTCATGCTTTTTACGGTCTTTTGAGAATATAAGGATTCATTTACGAAGATTACCACAATCTTATTTAGAATGCCCCTAAGCACTCTACTCATGAGTTCAACGAAGAAGGCGGGTGCATTCGTTAGTCCGAAGGGCATAACTTCCCATTGGAACAATCCATCTGGCGTCCTAAACGCAGTTTTGTCCTTATTGTCCTACACAATTCTTAACTGGTGAAATCCAGTATTAAGGTCTAGTTGGAAAAATGCTTAGGCTCCTCCCAAGTGGTCAAAAAGGTCATCAATTCTAGGTAAAGCGTACATATTCTTCTTCGTCAATTTATTGAGCTCCCTATAGTCCATACAAAGTCTCAAAGATCCGTGTACTTTGGTGGAAAATACAACAGGTGCACCTATTTTGAGGTACTTCTTTGAATGAAACCTTTTTGTAACAATTCTGAAGTATGTTTATCTAACTCCCTTTTTTCCTTTGGCGCTATATGCCTCAAGGGAAATGCTACAGGTCTAGCGTCCGTCTCTAGGTCAATACGGAAAGAGATTTTTCTATGGGGCGGAAGTCCCATGTCTTCCTCAAAAACATCCAAGTGCTCACAAACTACAGGGACCGAAGATGGTCCTTCAGCACTAGGAGATGGGGAATGTAATAAGGCTTTATCTTTGTTTCTAACGTTACAAGGAATACTTAGGTTGCGTCCTTATCGGCTCACAAGACGAACGGTTCTCTTATCGCAATCTAGGACGACCCCATAGAACGATAGCCAATACTAGGCTTTTACACAATAGCTCAAGATACTTAGATCCTTTGATAGGGTTGGCCACCTCTATCGGACTGTCTGAGATAGGTATGTAAAGATAAAACTGATTTACTAATCGCTTGAAGACAAAAGAATGGGTCGCTCTGGAATCAAACAAGGTGTATACTGAATTTCCAAAAATAAAGGTTATACCTTCAAGTGCGGGTTGCCCTTGGTCTCTTGGGGGTCGCCTTTGAATTGGTGTTGCCTCTATTGTGTAGTTTTGGCCACTCTTGACAAATTTGGGCTTTGGGCAGTCTTTGGACATGTATCCTTCTTCATGGAAGTTGTAACATTTTCCTTGAACTCCTTTTTTTCTAATAAGGGCCTACAGTCCTTGGCCTCATGGCTTTTGCGGTTGCACCTCGTACAAGTCTTTACTTCCTTTTTGAATTTGGTCTTCTTCTTGTTTTTTCCACCATTCCTTCTTATTGTTTTTGTTGGATCTTTCTCCTTTCTCACTTTCCTTGTCCTCCTTGGCGCCTTCCCTATGCATAAAATAGCTGTCTCAACTAGAGTTTCAAAAGTTGCATTAAATGTTACTTTAGCTAAAAGAGTTTCCTTCAATGAGGAGTTTGGTCCTTCAAAAAAATCTAAGGGCTTTTTTCATGGGGGTGTCTACCAATCCTCTTTCAAACTTACATAATTCGGTAAATTTTGATACATACTTTTGCAGGCTCAAGCTTCCTTGCTTGAGGTGGATTAATTTCTCTAGTTGGATAGTCATTTCTCCCTTTGGCAAAAACTTTGCTTCAAAACGGGTTTTGAATTCGGCCCACGTAAATATCCGGTCCTTGTTTTCTACTGATATCAAGTTCCACCATTCAAGAGCCTCATCCTTTAAATACCAGGCCGCAATTCTTCCCTTCACCTCATCAAGCCAGCCAGTAGCTTCAAAAATTCTTTCACTGTCCATTAGCCAAGACTGGGCACTAGTAAATCTTTCTTTTCTAGAAAATGATTTCCCTTCAAGATATGTGAAAGTCTTACAAAGGAGGGAGAAGTCAAATGTTACCTTAACGGAAGGAGCTGCAGGTGCCGCCAGGGCAGGGTTGGAAATAGGGATCTGTTCAACAGTACGGAGATACTGTTGAAACCATTCTGGCAAGTATCCGGGCCTTACCTGGTTACCTTGCTCACTTGGGTTTTTAGCCATTCTACTAACTAAAAAGAAAAGGAAGAATCCTTTAGTGGATAATCCTGAGATAGTATTTAAGTTGAAAAGGGAAGAAAACAATAAAGATGCCTAGTATAAATGCGTAATCTTATTGAGGTAATTATATATATATATATATATATTGAAAAATCTTTTTCAATATACAAATACGTCTCTCATACGTATAAATCCCTTATAGTCAGGTAACCTATGCTATGATACCAAATGTAATAACCCGCCTGGAATGGGCCTAAATTTTGACCCAGAAAAGGCCCATCGAAACTTAGAGACATTCTAAATGGGTCGGTGGTTCCTGTAAGGATTACGTTTGCACAGAATATATATATACACAGATACTTCGAATGGAAATCTCACACGGCGAAAAGAGAAAATATATTACTGAAAATAAGACGCACCATTTATTTAAAACCATAGAAATACAACAGTCACAATTACATATGTTCAATGGTTACATCAAATAGTTCATTCTCACAAGTTTCGAAAAGAAGTAAAGCAATAACTTCTAATAATAACATAACAACTTTGTCTTCTTCATTAGCTTCAATCATTGACTTTGTCCATGGCTTTAACCCCGTCTACTGACCTGTTGGATATGTTGAGAGAGGGATCGGAACATAAAGTTCTGTGTGACTGAAATATAGTGTTACTTAATGTCCATACCTTATATTTTTAGCAGGTTACATATGTCAAGGTATGTCTACACAGCACACAACAAACAGCAAGTTTCTAACCAATGGGGTGGATATCCAAGTCAATCGCCCATTAGTGTATTTAGGGTAAAGTCCCAACAAGGTGGCATTCTCGATCACTTATGGCCCCATTAAAGGTGGATTCTTGTAATCTCTTATAACCCTAAGGCGGACCCCTAGCCCTTTTAGACCCTATCCTAATACGTTAATGTTCTTAAGTCTACACTCTCATTTGTAATATGAGAAGTAGTATTGCGAAAGTTACTACTTAACCAATATTACACGGTAGGACACCTATGTCGCTTAAGACTTCCCTTAGACAGTTGGTGAGCATGCTATGGCCACATATCTTTCAATTACCAATCTGTCCCTAGTTGAACCCTTACAAGCTTCTAGAGAAAGTGGGCATCACCGTGAACTACCCTACTCCGTTACCACTTTATGCCTTACCATTTTAAAGAAGGAGGACCCAAAGACTTACTTCAAATCTAATAAGAGTGGGTCCATGACATTGGTTCCTCTCTAAGGAGCAGATCTTCGGAGGGATCCAAGTCCCAACCACTTAGGACCCAAACTAAATAAAAAGAGAGTCAACAACGTAAGACCTTCTCAAGTCGTAGTAAACCAGCTTATTTTCACACAATAGACTTATATGTATATATGTAGTTACATATTTATACACAATAGACTCTCACATTAAACCGTATGCCTGTAGATGTTGGATATGTCGGTCGGTTCCGGATAGACTTCTACTACAAGTTGATTTAACCTCGTGTCTAGTGTACTAAGTTTTTGAATGGCCCATGGCACCTAGACATCTCACATTAGTTGGACCCACTTGTGGTTGCTGGATTAGACGGTCGGTTCCGGGCAGACTTCTACCACAAATGGCAACTAACCTCGTGTCTATGTGTCACTATTAATATATATATAAAGCCATTCAATATATGCACACACAAGCAATCAGACATATTTTTATTATGGGGACATTTCAAATTCAAATCTAACCTAACCGCACTTATTACGCTAATACAACGATAATTATGTTGATTACGTTTATATAAGTATAATAATAATAACGCTTAAGTAACGTAAATATTTGCTTTGCCAAAAAAAAGTAACGTAAATATTTGTATAAATGGTGAAACATTCTACTGAGGTGGCAACTGTCAATTTGTCAAATTCAAGGTATACAGGTAGGTTTTCCATATTTTTACCGTTACAACATAGGCATGATAACATATTGACAAGATAACAAATAGCATTGGATGGAAAAACATACATACAATTTCAACTTGCATCCTAGGCATGTAGAAATGATTTCAAAAATGATTTAAAAAAAAAGTATTACATACAGTTACACATGTGTGTTTATAATTCATATTTAATCCAGTTCACCTCTTTTTGGTGTTATACACATAAAAAGTTTACATTTGACCTATTTCAATTGTGAATGCGTTTAGACCCAAAATAGGATCCAAACCCAATTCAAATCATGAAACAATCAAATCCAAACCTTTTTAGGTTAAAATGAAATGATAATAAAGGTGAATTACATAAAATATAGATAATAGTAGCAACACCCCTTTTCATCTTTAATTCAAATGTTTATGTTGTCAATATCCAAATCCTCTTAGGCATATCTATTCACATGATAAACTAATAAAAATATGAATATGTCTAAGTAAACTAGATTCCACTCATAGATCTACGCAGAACAAAGAAGAATCTGTAGTAAATCTAGATCTGTGCTTTCGTCTTTGCGGTCAATCGTGCTCCAACAATTCTCCTAATTATATATATAAAAGACCTGTATTAGAATCTCACATATATATATATATATATATATATATATATATATATATATATGTTAATGCCAAATTCCAGAATATAAACTTATATGAATTAGAATAGATAGAGTTTAAGAATAAAGTTGGAGAAATAGATGGAAACCTTAACCTTATTCTTTTATTTTTCTCTAGAATTTAACAATGGTGGAGAGGCAGCATGGAGGTAGGGATATAGAATGATTAGGGTTTCATAGTGTGATAGGAAGGGCCATATATAGTTGCTCGTGTGAGTATAGAACGTCGGATTACTTTAAATTAATCTAAGACATTTAATTGTATACATCCCTCTAAAGAAAACCCTAACCAACTAGATTTATTGGGTTGTCCAGCTGCCGAGCGGTCGACTGACGGTCAACACCCCTTAAGAGGGGCAGTCGACCCCTTCGAGGCTGAAACGCCCAATAAGGTTGCGTTGCTGAGTTGTTAATTTTAATTAATACGTTTCTTAATCTCTTAATCTTATTCCATATATATAATATACTTTGTCCCCCTGATCTTATCTTCAATTAAAATTTCAAATTCTCCCTCTTTATTTTGAATTTATCTTGGGCATATATATATATATATTATCCATTTAATTATATATATTTTCTGTGTTTATCATCTATATACATTTGTTCATAACTTCTTCATACATTGAGCATTTTCAGCATATTATATATCGCCATGAATTCAAATAAAAGAATTTCGTAGCAAAATTCCTAAACCTACAAATTCTAATTTTACAGTCGTATTATTTAATTGCTTATTTTTAATTACTTATTTATTAATAATACTTATGAATTTTACAGGGTGTTACAATCTCCAGTGGTTGCGTCAAACCACTAGGCTTCTTCTGCTCTGCCTTAATCAACTAGCATTTCATGAACTTTAAGATAAATACCGTAATATCTTCTTCATCCCTTCCCAATAATAGATCAGCTTCATATCACAATACATCTTATTATTGTCGGGATGTACAGTTGATCCTGAGTAATGGCACTAATGAAGCACTTCATCTCTTAAATCCTTTATTTTTGGGACAAACAACCTTAACTTCTTACTGAGCTAACTATTCGATCAATTCGGTACTACTTCACATCCTTAGACTCAACTCCAGTCTCGACTTTAGTGTTGATCTCGACAAACTTAGGATTATGCTTATGTTTGATAGTTAAACTTTCCAACAGCTGTGGATCCAACTCACACCTTGGTCAAAAATAATAACCTGTAATATATTCCAACCGCCACCATTCAACTAATATGGCCCTCCAAATTGGCATGTTTTCAACTTAATGCATCAGCAACAACATTACGCTTCCCTAGCGTGTATGCTATTCCAAAGTTATTGGAAACTAAAAAAATTCTAACCATCATTACTGGAAAAGGTTAAGATCCTTTTGTAAATAGGTATTTTAATGACTTATGATCGACGAATGGTTCGAACCACTCGTCTAGAAGATAATGTTTCCAAAACTTTAGTTCAAACATAATCGCCGCTAATTCCAAATCATCGGTAGGATGGGATATCGACTGTCTATTAGCATAAGGTATAACCTTATCTTTCTGTGTCAATATAGTACCTAACTCGGTACCACAAGCGTCTATGTGTACCATCACCTCGTTATTTCCATCCGGATTAACCAACACTATTATCAAGCTTTCTTTCAGACTCAAAATGTATGCTCACACCTAGCTTCTCAAGTAAAAGTTCGATTTTTATTTGTTAAGTTGCTCAACGGTGCTGCTATCTTAAAGAAGTCTTAGATGAATTTTTGTTAATATCCTATCAATCCTAAGAAACTCCTCACATATATAGCATACTTGGGTGTAGTCCAATTTTGTACCATTGTGGCCTTTGTAGGATCTATACTCTATAACAATACATTGTTTCAAAACATTATGAGCTAAAATTTTCGCATCTTTATTCCATAAGTGGTACTTGTAAATAATTTACCTTCAATCAGTGTCCCCTCAACACCTCAAGAACAATCCTCAAATGTATCTTGTACTCCTCCTCTGAATGAGAATAGACCAATATGCCATCAATGAATGCAGGCACATACTTATTCAACTGGACTCTGAAGACATGATTCATAAGATCCAAAAAATAGGCAGGTGTATTGGTTATTCTAAGTGGCATAACCAATCCTTATCAAATCCAGTTGACATTCGAAATGCAGTTATTGGCACACTCTCTTTGGACGCTTTAAGCTGATCAAATCCAGTTGCAAGATCTAACTAAGGAAACACCTTAGCACTTTGAAGCTCATCAATACATTAGAGAAGAAACTTATTCTTCCTCGTCGCGTTATTTAGCACACTGTAGTCAACACACAATCTAACAGAGATACCCTTCTTTGTGAGTACTATTAGTGCACCCCACTTGGATATACTCCTCCACATTCCCCTAAAAACCCATTCACCTACACCTCAAGCTCCCTCTATTTTCTTAGTGTCATTCTTCTCAAATGCATCACTATTGGTTTGGCTTCCTTCACTAGGTCAATACGAAAATCAATCTCTCTGCACGGTGGATGTCCGGTTACTTCCTAAAAAATCCCCAGATACTCCCAAGCGATAGTTATTATCGACAGAAACCTTAAGCGACTGTAGATTAATGGCCATCACCTCCTCAACTAAAAAATATCCTCCCACTAATCTTTGTTCTTCATTAGTCCCTATCATCACCGATATCCTCTCGCAGTCTACAGTTACTCCGTACTTACTCAGCAAGTCCATGCTAAGTATGGTACCAAACCTAAAAACAAAGAAATAACAAAAAAAGAGCGCCCATGATTCGATAAAATAAGATTATGACAAGATATACTAAGATTGGCAGAGCCGCCGACAGGGTACGTTGCTTCTAAAAGTCTGTTAACAATTTCGGGCTCCAATTCTAACCTATCTACCAAGTCTCAGGATATAAAGGAATGGGAAGCCCTAGTATCAAACAAAACCTGAATAAGAACATTGAAAATGGAAAGCATACTTTGAATGACAAATACGCGTTCCCATTTCCTTCGCCGAAGGGGCATTCGATGAACTTGGAGTAGCATTGATAGCATATGCTTTCATCACCTACTTAGCTGCGTTTGTGCAATCCTTGTTGAAATGTCCAGTCTTATGATAGAAATAGCACTTCTACTTACCGTTCTTGCATAGATTCCTATTTTGGGCCTTATCTTAGCAATTAAAGCAAGTCAATATGGGCATAACCTTCTTATTCCCTTCTTTATTCTAAGATGGCTTCCACTTTTTGTTCCATTTCTTTCTGCCTTCCCCACTCACCTACAGCTCTAGCTCTTCCTTAGGAACAACATTATTTACAACCTTAGACTTAGGATAGAAACTCTCATGCCTGAGCGCCTTACCAACCATTTCCTCGAAGGTCTCATCAATATGATTTTAGAACTTCTCTTCTAGATGATCATTCAAACCAAGAATAAAATTCTCATTCTTCTTTTGTAGGGTATCAATGAAGGACATCCCATACTTTGTCAAAGATAATGCTCAGCCACTACTCAAAAGCAGTCATGTCTTCCTGCTTCAACTCCGAAAAACTTCTGAATAGGGCTAATTTATAGGCAACAGGAATGAACTTATCTACAAAATGAGTCTTGAACTGATTCCAGGTGAATCCATCCATTAGTGTAGCAGCTTTCACTACATTCCACTAATTCATCGTCGGCCCTTGGAGTTGGCGTGAGGTCGACCTCCTCTTCATTGCATCATCTAGACTGAGATCATCGAAGATTCTCTCATAAGTGTCGAGTCAATCCTCGACATCTATTGCTAATTCCGTTCCTAAAAAAAGTTTGCCTCCTAAGCTGGAAAAGTCCTTATTAAGAATAGTGAAATCGGCTCTAAGCACCTTCGGTCGAGCACCATTCCTATTGGTAGCGTTACAGAAAGCTACTTGAGAATTATGTAGCATATTCATCATAAAGGGGTAAAACATAGCCTACAAGTCAAGGTTAGCACATCCCGAACCATTCTCTTCCTAGGCTACTAGATTTGGGTTCCTTACAGCATTTGTCGTGTGACAATTCATCATTTGACCAGGGATAAAGATGAATAGCCTTCTTGCAAGAAATCATTGTGTGCACTATGACTTATACAGCACTATATATATATATCATAGTTTCAAAAACCAAAATATAAAAAAAGTACAATATATATACGCTCGGTTCAACTCGTAAGTAAAACAACACTGCCTAAGATATGATAACAAATGAGCTGACCACCCAACACTTCCGACACTCGGTGTCCGAAGAGTATAAAGCGAACATGTAGGTAAAAAAGAACTAAAACTACATAAAATATATTGTATATCTCACAATCCATGCGATAAAATATAATAATAAACTTACTGATATAAAACATGCAAGACGGTAAATAACTGAAATGAATCCCATAATCAGAGAAGCATATCAAAAATTGTAAACAGCAATGTCATAAAGTTATACAAGTGGAAATGACCTAACGAACCCGTCTCTAAACTAAAGATACTACTGAGCCCTACATTAGTGAACAATGGAAAGTAAGTAAGTATATATAAATAATACGTGAAATATCCTCATGCTCGCCTCTCGATCTACTCCTCGTGCTCACTGCTAACCTTCCTCTACTCTAGTCATTTAAGAGCATCTAAAGTAATAAGAAGCAAAGCATAAAACTCCATGCCAAACAAAGTCGCATGACCGATAGAAATTTTAAGTACTAAAATAATTGAAATACATAGCATGGTAAACCATACATGACTTGTCCTTATGACCAAAGAGTTAGCACAAAGAAGTATATAATGCCCTAAAACATAAATATCGTGGGTATACCCTTTATCAGAGTACTAGGGTGTGTAAGTGTCTATTTTACGTTGCATGTATCAACATTAATGATGCCTACATCTAATGACATACCTAAGGTGATAATTAACTTAGCAAACATAAAATACATTATTCATCTTCATATTCGTTCGCTTAGTGCATTGGATATATAGTACGTTTGGTTCTACAGGGCTTGTACTCGCCCATAAGAGCTATGAGATGAAATAGCCTACTAATTTGGTACACAATCTACATCAGGTTGAGAATGAGAGTAAAAATAGTTACAAGTCCCTTTATGGATAAACAACTTGCAGTTTTGTTGAATGTCCAATAGACAGCCAATAAATCAGGCTTACAACCTACATCAGGTTAAAGGCTCGACCAATACTCAAACCTCTGCTTTCCAAGTACCCATCTGAGCCTATATACTAAGGATCCTTTTGCATACGTATCTTCGCTACAGAGCCATTCTAGAAATATCTTAATAGCTCTTGTTCGAAGCCTCTGGTCGGCAACTATTTAGACAACTAACATCTATCATCAAACACCGCCCCTGAATCTCTCTTGAAAATTCCTCTGTCTCAATTGATAGTCTTGCCATCATAACTCTCAGTCTCCTACTATACTCCTAGGAGTTAACTAGTTATTTGTAAGGGTTGTTCCTTCTAAGTTTAGAATATTCATCGAGTTATGCAATAACAAAGTCCTCACATCGATGTCGATGCGACATAGAACCACCATTGATTGTAACCATCCCTTCAAGAAGCCGCGTCAATCACATACTCTGCTCCCATAATTGTCGCATGACCCTAAAGTCATCATGCTTGGATCAATGTCATTCCCATTGCTTAGGGTGACCGATATAATCTGGATTCATGTGTTCACACCGATCTGATTTGGGTCGGTACTTTTACATTGATTCAATTCATTTTCCTCACTAGGACGACTCGGCCTTCATGCCTTCCTTAATTTGAAACAATCAACTCCCACTAATTTGAACTTCACCACTCCAGCCAACTTGATCCACAATATCCTATCCGTCGCAACAACCTGGAGATAGCCGATCACCCACAATCATATCTCCTTCATACTTTCTCCAACTGACTTGAAATTTGAAATGTGGCCTTTAGGTATCATCCTTTATCATTTATAAAGAGTTGAAATTTTTTGGGGACTTTTAGTTTTATGCCAATTTGAACATAATTGGCCATAACTCCTCCGTATGAAATCCAATCGACCCTAATTTTTTCACTCAACCTCCAGAGACCTTCCATCTCATCTCCTCTAAGTTTGATACAAATATGAGAATTTTTTATTTTAGACTTTTTTGCAAAATTCTAATTATGGGTCACCATTCGTAGGCATTTTTGAATATTCAAACAACAAACATACGCATAAAATCATCCAAAAAAATATATAACAGCAACTGATCATTTCAAATTTACAGAGTTTAGATCTAAAAAAAGAATCATGGGTCATGGGAAAATGTCACAATCTAATCCCTGGTCATTTTAAATTCATATATAATTTAAAATTGTAAGATTACTAACATGTTTATTTTTTAATAACGATTTTTAGGTTAGAAAGTGTAGGTATCTATAAATGAGAATAAACCAATCACTTTCGCTAATAAAATTGTTGACTTGCTTCTTGAGGATTTTCTAGAAGAGTCAGAGGATTTCACCACCTCTAGTCATTATGGTTCTCCTTCATTTAGCTCTCAAGTCCTTGCTGCTAGTGGCTTGGCCTATTTTGCTAGCGTTCCATATTCTTGTTCGGTAATTGGTTGCTGTCCTTCGCTCTGTGGTGGTGACCCTTGCTGCTTGGATCCTTGCGTGGTGGGTTTAGTTTGCAGGGAAGAAGAGGATTTCACCACCTCTTCTTCTTTTCTTTCTATCCCCATCGCCGAGATGGATTTGGGGTCTTGCGGTTTGAGTTCTTATTCTTTAATTTTTGGCTTTGATGCTTCTGAGTCTTTGGATGGTCGGCCATTGCCAGGTACTAGTTCTTTTTCATCTCTGTTGCTTGATTGGCGGTTTTCTATGTGCCATTTTCTTGTTATATCTCCTCCTGCTTTAGTTTCCTATGGGGTTTTAGATGTTGCGAGTGATTTGCGCTCTTGTCTTTTGTTGGCATTTGTTCTGTTGCTTTGAGCCATGTCACACGTGAGTGTGCGTTCCTTGGCACGGTTGCGCCTCCTAAGGTTTGTATTGTGCCATGTCACGTATGCGTTGTGATTGGTGTGTGTGGTGTGAGTCTCAGGGTGCTTCGCTTGTTCTTGTTTTCTTTCGGCTTATTGCCTTTTACACTTTCGCTCTTGAAGAGAAAAGTGTGATTTTCCATGGTATAGACCCTGATTGTGATTTGGCCTTATGGCTTTGGTGTTTTCTTGTTCGGTAGGGACTATTCCCTTGTTTTTGCTGCTGGTTGGACTACTTGCGGCTTGTTCAGTGATTTTGTTATTTCCTATTTCTGTTAGTCTACGCTCTTTAGCCGTGTCTGGTTTATTTGGCCTTTTGCTTTCTGGTTAGGCTCCGTGCTATTTGCTTCGGTTTTTGGGCATGATTTCTTCTCTAATCACTATGAGGCCTCTTCCGTGTCGCTAGTGATTAGGTTATTTTTGATTTGGTTTTTGTTTGGTTGTCGGCTTCCTTGTGCTTTGGCTACATGGTATGGGTGGTGTCTCTGCTGTTGGCGTATAGTGGACACTGAGTTCGTTCACTATACGGATTACCAGAGAGGTGGCATCCCATGTTTGTCATGGCCTTCGGAAGGTTATTCGAGGACCGTTGTTCGAATTTTTCCTATAGTGCAGGTCTATCAAACTGATGATAAATCTGCTTTGATAAAGTTCATACAACAATTGGTGTTGTCTCCTTTGAGCAACCCCACAATTTCTTTTTTCTTTCATAACGCTTTGCTTCAGACGTCTTCTACTATTTCTTCTTCTTGTTATGTTTCTGCTTTTTCTGTGTCTTCTAGGTCTTCTCCCTTTCTTAGTAAGGCCAAGATAGTGATCATTAATGATCGACTATCACGCCTTACTAAGAACTCTTACCCTCCTCGTTGTTCGGCAAGGGGCGCTTGTACTCCTTCTCTGATTCTTGATGTCTCTTCCGAGTTCTCTGGTCTTTGTGAGGACTCTGCGCACTCGACTACTTGATTGTATCGTCGTAGTCGACGAGCGGCTCCTTGCACTCCCCATACCATTTGGACATTCTCTGTAGCGGCGTCCGATCAGATCGTCAGATCTACTCGACATACTCTTTACCGTATTTAAGCTAGGCGATTCGCTCATCCCACACCGCCTGCTCCTCGAGTAACGGTTTCTTCTTTGGTTTTGGTTCTCTATGGAGAATTTCCTTTTCTAGAACGTTCGGGTAATAGGGAATGGTGCATCGGTAGCAAGGGTCAAACGCATTGTTCGTAATCACTCTATCTGTTTGGTAGCGCTTCTGGAACCACTTGTGGGACCAGACGTGATCACCTCTTTGGTCTTCTCTCTTGGCTTTGGTGGGACCTTAGCTAATGTTTCCGATAATATTTGTATCCTCTAGTCCAAAGGTGTTGTCATTCACCCTATTTTTGATCCAGGTCAGTTTTTATCTGTGGCTTGTTCGTTTCCCTCTCTTTCCTCGTCCATCCACTTTTCAGCGGCCTATGTTAACTGCAATAGGATTGAGATGCAAGCCCTGTGGGCGGATGTTCCTTCTCTGTCTGACTTGGGTTTTTCTGTTTTAGTGCTGGATGGAGACTTTAATGTTGTTGCCAGTCAAGCAGAAAAGCGTGGAGGAAATGTCTAACTGTTTGGCGGTTGCGGACTTCAACGCTTTCATCGTTCGTTCGGGTCTCTCGGAAGTGTCTTTTGTTGGGTCATCTTTCACTTGGTGTAACAACCAAGAAGGCCCTAACCGGATTCTGTCTAGGCTAGACATAATCTTCGCTTATGAGGGTTGTTTTAGTGTTCCTTTCTCGTTCTCTATCACCCATCTGCATCGCAGCTTTTCTGACCAAGCACCTAATGCTTCTTAGTTGTTCTCCCCGCTCCCTGTCCGGGCCACCCTCCTTTAGGTTCCAAAGCATGTGGCGTTCTCACCATTCCTTCCTCAGTGTCATTGCCGACTCCTGGTTATCTCCTGTGAGTGGTGCCCCTGTATAGCCATCTCTCGCAAGCTAGATAGGCTTAAGACTTGTCTAAAGGCATGGAATCTGCTGGTTTTTAAGAATATTTTCGACCGTGTCAGAGCGGCTGAAGAAATTCTTATCCTAGCAGAAGAGACTTTTGATGAGGAGCCTAACGATGTCCTAAGGAGTCTTGGGCGTTGGATTAGCTCTTTTTCTCCTCTGAACTGCGTATCGAACACGACCACCTTAGGCAGAAAGCTAGAATCAAGTGGACTGTGGAAGGTGATACACACTCCAAGTTCTTTCACTCGACTATTCGTAAGAAGAATAGTCTTCTCACCATCCAGCAGATTCGTCGCCCAGACCTTTCTTTGGCTTCCACTCCTAGTGAAGTCAAATATACAATTCTCTCCCACTTCCAATCCTTCATCTCCTTTCCGTTGGTTTGTCGTCTGACCCATCCCTTTTAGCTTTCATTCCTAGATTGATCCTTCCATCGGACAACACTGACCTAGCCGCACCCCCTACCTTGGAAGAAATACATGCTTGCGTATTTTCTCTAAGCAAGGATAGTGCGAGTGGGCCAAATGGTTTTAATGGGGTTTTTTATAGGAGTGTGTGGCCTATCATTCAGGAGGACTTTTGCCTCGCCATTCAGTCCTTCTTCTCTGTTGAAGAATTCCCCACTGGTTGGACTTCCACCAATTTAGTTCTCATCCCTAAATGTGATCATCCTATCTCTTGTTCAGATTTCAGACCTATCATCTTGTGTAACTTCTCTAACAAGGTCATTTCTAAGGTACTAACCTCTGGGCTAGCACTGTTTCTAGAGTTCCTTATATATTCTTTGCAGGATGGTTCGTAAAAGGACGGATTATCACCAATAACGTCCTTTTAGGCCAGGAATTGATATCTCAAATTGACAAGAAGGTACGAGGATATAATGTGGTCGTCAAGTTAGTCATGGCTAAGGCTTACGACTGCATGTCGTGGTTCATCATCATCAAGGTCCTTAGGGCTTTTGGTTTCTCGGAACCCCTTATCGATGTGGTCTGGAGGCTTATCTCTAACTGTTGGTTTTCCGTCGTCATTAATGGATCGGCTACCGGATATTTCAGGTCCGGTAGAGGTCTCCGGCAGGGAGATCCCCTGTCCCCTTCCCTTTTCGTCATTGCTGCTGAATCTTTCGTTTGTTGACTTCACTCCCTAACGATAGCTGGGAAGATTCACAGGTTCGGTATCCCGAGGGGTTTCCCTATCATCTCCTCCTTATCTTTTGCTGACGGCATCATCATTTTCACAAATGGTTCTCGTCGTTCTATCCGCTGTCTTCTTGGTTTTATCAGACAGTACGAGAGTTGTTTGGGGCAAATCGTGAACTCCGCCAAAAGATGCTTTGTGCCAGCTAAAGACCTATCTTCGATAAGATCCTCCTGGATTGAATCTACCTCTGGCTTTAAGGCTACTTCCCTTCTGTTTCCTTATCTTGGTATAGTACAATATCGAGGTAGAAAGCTCAACGCCATTTTCGATCCCTTAACTGATAAAGTTAGGGGTAAGATTATTAGGTGGAATGCTTCCCTCATATCTCAGGCAGGTAGACTTGTTCTCATTAAGTCTGTCCTTGACTCCATGGGTTCTCATATCTTTGCTGCTATGACACCCACTGCTTCCTTCTTCCGCTCCTTTCGTTCTTTGGCCTCTTCCTTTTCTTGGGGCAACAAGGACAACGTTACTCGTCATCACTAGATTTCTTGGAACATCATTTGTCTTCACAAAGGTGAGGGAGGTCTTGGCCTCCGTAATCCTAAGTACATCTATTTGGCCTTTGCTTGCAAGCTTTGGGCGAGGTTCGGAGCGAACAACTCCCTTTGGGTGACGTTTCTCCATGCCAAATACCGTCAGCTAGCAACCACGAATTACATCGGTATCCCGTCTTACGCTAGTGAGACTGGAAACGTATGCAATCCGTGAAGGCTATAACGGATGGCTATGGGGATGGTACCATTTGGGACGACACTCCTTTCTCTCTCAGGGCAGAGTGGGAAATTGTGTGGACGCTCTCCACGTCTTCTTGTTTTCAGCTTTATCTGGAATGTCTGAATTCCGCCAAAGGTTTCTCTGTTTATGTGGAAAATATTGCATGATAGTTTACCAGTATATGAGAACATTCAGCGTATCAGCATCCCGCTCGTGTCCAAATGTAGGTGTTGCAACACTGGATGCACAGAGTCCTCTTTTCACTTGTTAATCTCTGGTGCCTCTTCCAGAGCTGTCTGGAATTACTTTAGGAACCTGATGGGTTGCCGAGGTAATGCCATCTCGTTGGAAGGTTTGCTGAGTTTCTGGTGGGCTGGGAACTCTAGTAAATCCTTACGGTCTATCCTACTACGTCTGATTCCATGTCTTATCTGCTGGCACATCTGGTGCTCTAGGAATAAGGCAGTTTTCGACATAGTGGCAATGGATCCTCTTTCCATTATCCGGAAAGTTAGGAATGATGTGTTCCTAGAATTTCGGGGTTGTCCTTTCAGAGGTGTCTTAGGTGCCCGCTCTAGGAGATTGGTCGTTACCTTTGATATTTTATAGTCTACGACCAATCTGAGGGCTGACATCGGTTGATTTTGGGTTTCTTGTTTTAGGTTTTTTGGTTTCAGGTTTTAGTTTTTGTCTTCTGTTTTTGTTTTTATTTTGTTTGGTTCTTATTTTATCTTTCATTTTTCTTTCTTTTCCTTTGCTTTAGATTTTCTCTCTTTCCCCTTTCCCCTCTTCTCCCCCCCAACCCCTCCCCCCGTCTTATGAGGTTTATTAGTTGTGCAAGATTTTTTAGGTCACCGTTTTGGACTGCTTAGAGCTTGGTGGGTTCTTCTATCTTAGGATTCTGGAGAAGGCACTTTGGAGCTTTGGAAGACTGGACGACTTAGGGGTTCTTGGGGTCCATCTTTTATGGGAGTTGTGCAAGCTTTCAGATCTTGAGTTGTTCGAGTTCCTAGGATGACTATGGAGTTTTCTCAGCCATGGTCTTTTGGCTTTCTTGGAGGCATGTCCACTACTCATGAGCTCTGTTACTTCTCTTGGAGAGTTGGACTCATCGCCATTCCTTCGTATGCTGACGATCCTTCTACTTCGTCAGAGGATTTGATTGGAGCTGTTTTTCCATTATATATTGCTTTTTACCTTTTGTTGTATATATGTTGTGTATCTAGTTTGTGTGTGCACGGTTTCTGTTATTTGGAAATCGTTTTTGTGAGCCATTGGAGAATGGCTAGATTCTCCCTTTTGGTATGTTATTATCTTTTGTTAAAAAAAGTTATGAGTATGTTTCTCTTATCTGGATCTACTAAATCCACTATTTTAATTTTAATTTAATAGAGAAATTTAGGGTTTTAGTTGAAGAAATTATATTTAATGGTAGTATAAGGTTTCGGGAAGAAGAATTGAAAAAAGAGTTATATTAATTCATTTCATCACTTTTCTCCCTAATCCTGAATAAGACTGGGCCCCAATAATTATGGGCCTTAATTGTTGAAAATAAGTTGTTTGGATTTCAAAGAACATACAAAATGCTATATCCCTCAAATAATTTATCCTTTTTTTAACTATAACCACTCTATAGAAAGGGAAACCATCATCTCGATCCAGTGGAATTGGTTTCCCAGAAAAACTCCACCCGACTCAAAAGTTATGGATGAAATATTTCTAACAGCCATTTTCCAAAATTATGGAATGAAACGACCTAATAAGAAAATAATATTATTTTTTTACCACATGCTAAGAATGCGTAAAACTACGGGTTATTACATGTTTCATCAGTTAAATAAGGAAAAAGTGATTTCCAATTGAATTTAGAAACTAGGTTCCATCATTTGTGGGCTACAGAGGATAATATTCCATTGATGGTGTTTTGAACAAGATATGGTTCTTACGAATGGATGGTAATATTAATCGGATTGACTAGTGCATCTGCTTTCTATGTGGATTTGATGAACCAGATTTTCCAAGAGCATTTGGATAGGATCATATTTGTTTTCATCAATGACATAATATATATTTTAATGATGAAAGAGATTATGAGATTTGTCTTTGAATTATGCTTAACACAGTGAGCCAACATCAATTGAAAGTTAATTTTTCGAAGTGTCACTTTTGGGAGACGAAAGTGAAGTTTCATTGTCATGTCATTTTAGGTGAGGGTTTGTTGACTGATCCAGAAAAGAATGAGGCTACCAATAGTTGGAAGAGGATAGAGAATGTAACCGAGATAAGGAGCTTCTAGGATTAGCTGACTACTATCAAAATTTTATTAAGGATTTCTCTTGAATAGTGATAGTTTTGACTAGATTGACTACTACGAAGGATACGAATTTGTTTGGTCAAGTAAATGTTAGAAAGAATTCTATATATTAAACATTTGTTCGCAAAGTTCATGTGTTGGTAGCATCAAATAGTAATCAAGATTTTCTAGTGTATATTGATGCATGTGTAACTAAATTAGAAGCTATTCTTGTACAAAGAGGCAAAGTGATTACATAAGCTTCTAGACAGCTCAAAGCACATAAAGTAAGGTGATTGACTCATGATTTGAAGTTAATTGCAGTTATTTACTTTAAAGATATAGAGACATACCTATTACAGGAGAGATTCTAGTTGTTCACGGATCATAATTCTTTGAATTGTTTATTCTCTTAGAATAAGTTGAATATGAGGCAGTAGAGATGACTATTGTTTTTTACAGCTTTATGACTTTGGTATAGAGCGTACACCGATGAAAGAAATGAAATTGCAGATGCTTTTAGCAGGAAACATCAGAAGGTGGTGTTATCTATATTAGAAAAATGGAAAGAACTGGAGGCATTGACAACTATGATGTGCAGTTATGGTCGATAGCTAGTTCGAGCCAGAGTATAGCTATGTTGTGTTTGAAAGTTTTACTAGTTTTTATTGACGAGATTGCTTCTAAGTAGAAAGAGAAGCAAATATTAGCCGAAAGGATCAAAAGGGTCAAGGCTTGAATTGAGACTGATGAGCTAAATGGTTTGTTCCTACATGGTTAAGGATGAAAGGAAGGTAGTATCTCCCAGATATTGGAAACCTAAGGAGGGAGGCTCTTAGAAAATGTCGTTGATTTAAGTTCACAATTCATCCTAGAGGTACTAAGATATATAAAGACACGAAGAGGATTTTATTCTGGGAAGGAATGAAGAAGGACGTAGGCTTATGGTTAAAACAGTATTTGAACTATCAATAAGTGAAGCCGAATATCAAAGCCGAGTAGATAGGTTTAAGCTTTAGATATTTTTAGTTTTGAAATAGGATTCGATATCCATGGACTTCACTGACGAGTATCCAAGGTCAAGGAAGGAAAATGAAAGTATGTGGGTTGCGATGGATAGATTAACCAAGAGTACTCATTTCATTACCGTAAAGTCAACCAAGATGGCATCTATACTGGCTAAGTTGTTCATGAGAAACACAATTAGACTACACAGATTTCCAAGTAGAATTGTCAGTGGTAGAGATGCAATGTTTACCAATGAATTATGGAAAAGTTTGTAGAATGCATTAGGTACCAAGCTTAAGATTGGTACCACATATCACCTACAAATTGATGGACAGAGAGAGAGAGAGAGAGAGAGAGAGAGAGAGAGAAAGAGAGGCAGCAAGGTACTTGAGGATTTGTTGAGAGTTTGCATAATGGATTTTGTGGTTCATGGGAAGGCCATTTTCATTAGTTTTAGTTTTACTGTAATAACAGTTATTGGGCTAGTATAGAAATGGTACCTTTTGAAGCCTTGTATGGAAGGTCGTGCAAATCACCAGCTTGTTGGTTAAAGATTGGAGACAGGTTAGTCCCAGGTCCAGATCTGGTATAGGAAGCCATTGAGATGATTGAGTTGATCTGGGATAAGATGAAGGAAGCTTCGTCAATGTAGAGAAGTTACATGGATAAGAGACATAACTATGTTTTTATCAAGGTATCACCTATGAAGGACATAGTTCATTCTGGGAAGTTTGGGAAACTGGTATTAAGGTTTGTTGGATCGTTACCTATTGTGTAGAGGATTGGGAAATTTGCGTATTGAGTGGATTTGCGAAGAAGTTTAGCAGAGGTCCATAATGTTTTTCATCTTTGGAAGTATATGCACGATCTATAGATCTGAGGCTATTTGAAAATTTAGCAGCGGAACTGAATTTGACCTTAGTAAGACATTATGCTAAGAGATGAGAAGAGGCTAAGGAATATGACAATCAAGTTAGTAAATATCCAATGGATCGATAATGAGAAAAACTACTCTTAGGAAACATTGGACATGATCGGGGATACTTTTCCTAAGCTATTTATCGGTATGTTCTATACTAATTTATAGACTAAATTGTTGGTTGGATATACTATCATTCTTCTACATGATTTCTATGATTGTTATCCTTATCGAGTTCCAAAGACAAAATTCTTATAAGGAGGAGAGGATTTAACATCACAAACTTTTAAACCTTATCTAATAAGTTTACATGGATAAATCCAACAGAATAATATAGTGGGACAATTATACGAGATTTAATAAATAATATGGGTTGGTCTTAGTAACTAATCAATTGAACTAATATATAAGGCTTATGGGAAAGGAAAAAGTGGGATACACAAAGTCTTTCATAATATAACCTTTGACATTTTCATCCACTCTTTCATTTACAAACACATCTCAAATTAAAAACTTAAAGGTCTTCCATTATCAACATCTAAGGATAGAAGAAACTTAGGGGAACTTAAAGGAAAAAGCTTAGGAATTCAAGCCTACATAAAATGTCAACTTATTTATTCATCTTAAGGCGAATAATACTCTCATCCACATATGTATCGCTTGTTTTGATTCGATTGTAGGTAGTATCCAGGTTATCTTAGTTTATGTGGATATTTATTGTTGTTTGGATATAAAAATAATATTATTTTTCAATTATACGATTAAGGTTTGTTCAAAAGCCCAGCGTTGGATCTTGGATAGAAACCAATGTTTTATGTCTTCGAATGCTTTGAAAATTTAATATGACATATTTAAAATAATTTTGAAAGTGGACTTTAAGTTTTTAAATTATATGATCATTTATGATTATTTTATGAATTTCCCAAGTAGGAAACTACATTTAATTCAGTTTGAAATCATTAAAATGATTTAATAAATAATTTCGATTTGAAATTTTTATGGAATGAAGAGTAGATTGTTATCGAATTTCTATTATTTTTAAGGATTTTTTCCTATGGAAGTTGATTTATTATAATTTGTTTTAATCCAAAAGGCTCGAGGGAAATGACTAACCTTAGATTCAAACTTTATTTAAATTTCTACAATTTTATGTTACAAATACATCTCTTGTATTTTAGCTTATGGATAAAAGGATTACGGTTGACACACTATTTAGGAAAAAAATGGTTTTACCTTAACCTACGGTTTTTCCTTAGCCATATTGCTTCATTTTGCATAGGACTATATTGCCCCGAATGGGTAAAGAACATGATATCAACTAATTTGGTACAGAATGTTTGCTTGAAATGAATTTAAAGTGGAAACGTGAAGTAGTTGTTTTGTTTCAAATTAGGAAGCCGCTTGTTTCAGAATTTGAAGCTAACTCTTATTTTGTTCTTTCCGAAGTGTTTTACAGCTAAAAATAGCGGATTAACACAATTTTTTTGCTTCATGATCTTTTTAACTTGATTTCAAACCGATTGTTGCTGCTTTGTTTCACTTCGAAGTCATTTGGGCAGGAATGAAACCACATTTTTTTTTCGCTTTGGACCGAGCTAAATAGCAAGGCTCAAAGCACTGCTTCGCATAAGATGGATGAGTGGATGCAAAGCACTCCATTATTTATTATTTCGTTTTGATCCAAGCTAGATAGACATATCTTAAAGCGTTGTTTCACTTCCAAAAGATAGGTATGTAGGCGCGAAGTAGTCCTTCCTTTGGTTGTTTTGACTCGCGTAATGTTTTGGGAATCATAAGCGAATAACTATTTCAAGGTTGTTGTTTCGAAGTTGTTTGCTTCTAAGCCAATGCCTTGACATCGCACAAGTCATTATTTCGTTGCTTGGGTAAAGATCGACAAGGGTTAGAGAAAGATGGGCTTTGCTTGGAAGCAATGTTGTTTGATTAAAATGGTAAATAACCAATGTACTCTATTTCAAATCAATCTTACGAAATTAATCGTAGATAACCATACACTCTTGCTTTGAATTGCTATGTTATGTAATCATACTTTGTTGCCTCAAATGGACAAAGCCATACACATAGTCTATATTTTGTGTTGAATCAAAGTGGATTCCATTATTATATCATGTTTTATCACTTGATGTAAACATACGTTAATTGTGGACAACAATGGAAGATAAACTATTAATTATGTAATTGAGGATACCGATAGATAATAGTTAAATTCTTGGGATATAATATTGAAATATGACATGGGTTTGTAGTTTCCTAAGGATAAAACTAGAGATTGTGGTGGATAGTACACAAGATTCCACAGATGGAAAGTCTTTAGAATATAACAAGTTATGGGTCCATAGTTAAACCAAGGATAGAAAAATATGAGGTGTGTCATGGACTGTCCACATCTATTTAAATATTGATCCACTATATATTTCACATTTACACATGATATATTATTGTTGTTATAACCGCTATGGGTGTTGGAGCACAAGATTTGTTAATATATTATCCATATGTTATTGAGGGGAAACCTATTCCACTAAGCGGTGTGGTCTCACAAGATATATAGTTGGTCTGATATGGTAGGTTATTATTCATATCAGCTTATTGTCTAACTTGAAGTTTTTTTTACTCATCATATCTTAGGTATTCATTTGAGTGGAATGAGAGAGGAGATTTCTCAGGTTTCAAGTTTGATAAATAATCTTACTGAGATGTAGAGAGGCAAATTCTAGTTAATTTAGGAATATTTGTTATGTTTTTTGTTGATGGATGTAAACATTGTAAAGGCAAAGTTGTATAATTGCCTAATATTTGTACTCTGGTCAACCAAGGAACATCTTCATATGTTACTTCTGGGGATACTCTGTAACTATTATATTTGTACGAACGTGGATTTTAGCATGGGAATATTTAGTGGATGATTTTAACTAATGAAATATGTATTGTGATTTTCCATATTCTTACGCATTTGATATTTTGAGCTAACATGGATCTCACTCTATCACCAGAGAATAATACTACTGAAAACTACAACACAATAATGCTTATTTTTTGGGCCTCATAATGGGGGGGTGCTACAATACCCATACATGTATCTCTCCTTCCTTATCCAAATTGTGTACTGGAACCCAAACTCACCCTTTCATTCGCTTATACATCCTCCTACCATCGCCAAGATAACTGCCTCCAACAAGATCAAACACCACCAATGGCCTACCCATCCAAAACCGAGCCAGCCCAGGCCTAAAACTGGTGCCTATTTAGGCCTCATCCATAGTATGTTTTTTGATGTTCTAACCACGATGAAGCTATCAAAATCCCCAAAATGAAATTCTAAAATTTTTAACCTTTTGACATCATAATTTTATTTTAAACAACCATTTTGATATTTATAATTAATTTGTCAAATTTGCGAGTTATTACGTTATTCTTTTCTTAAAGAATTATGCCACCATAATTACCTAAACACAAGCCTTTTTCAAAACAATAAATCATCCTTGTGGATTTGATGAAAAAGTATAAGAAAATACATCATGATTTATCTACCTACAAAGCAGATACAACTATCTCGTTACATCACAGTACACAATAATTCATTCTCAATAATGAGTTTAATTTATGTGTATGTTACAACAAAACATGCACTTCCTCATCATCGAATCAAAAATATGATATGTGTAAGCAACAATCCATCAAAAATGGTGAGATCATATAAGTTACAAATTAATTAACATCACATATATCAATAAATTAACATTAATTGACCATATTTGAATCCAATAAAATATAGGGAACGGTTCAAACATGTGTATACAAATTAAAAAAATACATGTAAATTAACAATCAACATTACTAATAAGAATAAAGCACATCCATCTAGGAGAACAATCATTATTGTCAAACAATAATGAACATATGTAAACTCATCCATGTTTTAACTATATAATCATCCAAATATATGCATTTTCAAAATTGTCGATAAACTTCCTTATAGTCTCCTCTTCATAACAGTCGATGTACCATTCCATCGGCACCTCATTCATAATATCTTATGCACTCACTTATGGGCATTCCTCATAATAACAAGTTCATATCAATAGCTAAATCTTCGAAATGGTTGGTATAACCATCTGCTCATATTATACTTGCATCTATTATCCATCCTCATATTTACTTACCCAATACGTTAGACATATGATAGCGTTCGGTTCTTTAGTAATTGAATCCATGAGATTCGATAGGCCAGGAAACTAGAATACCAATCTTGTTTTATACAGGGTATAACGGGTCTCCGCTGAAAGGTTTAAGGGTCATCGTATCCCCCAAGTGAAATAACTATGGGTTATCGTATCCCAAGCGGACATCGCCATAATTTATCCGTGCTTCATGAGTACTGGTCGAACCTGCTGCTACCAACAATCTCTTTGCATACGTTCCCCATAGTAAAATCAACCAAGGGTTGTTCTCATAGCCCCCACCCAAGGCCATTGTGATTCATAACTACTCTAGCTTCATTGAATGCCATTGAATATCACCCTCCCATAACTCCCCTCCTACAGTTGCATATATCGAATCGTTATCTCCCACTTTGCATCTCGGAGTGCAAGCATCCACCGTCGAAACCACAATTCCCATCATGGAATCATCATTGAAAAAATATCATCCCAAAATCAATATCTAGTAATTACTTCGTTTTGTAACAAGGATAACCCACCCAAGATATCAAACTAGAACCCTGTAACGAACTATCCTTTCAACCGCTTCAAGTCGATAACTAAACCAACTTAAACCATGTGAAACAACAAATTGTGGTTTCTCATGGGGTTAAAATATAAATCATCACATAATCATAGACACAAAACACAAAATATCTTACAGTGGAAGTAAAATTTATACAATAATACAAAATCTTTTAAATTTACATGATATCAGAGTACATGATATAGGTACAGCGGAAGACTGAATACATAATTATACTAATACATTGGTAATAAGCGGAGATGGCATAACTGCATATCAAATAATAGATGGATGATACAGGTAAATCTCCAAGCTATAATACTCAGTCTGACCCTAACATTTCGCAAGGAATAAAACAAACAAAATACTCGAGTCAGGACTAACATTCTCATATAAGTGAATCAACTCAAGTCAAATGTTTAAATGGAATGCATCATTAACTTAAAAGGGATGTTTAGGATATCCATCCCTTAATGATCCATGGAACTGCTACATATAGTATAAAACACTATTATAATAATGTCTACTCATTAAAGTAAATATAGTAAAATAACGTAAGAAGGATAACCATTATTACCCTTATACCGTTTATAATACCATAGTCTATACAATACTATAACCCACTGTAACCTGAGGGCATCAGAGGGAAATCCATAGGTACGGTACAAATCAAAATCATAGGAGATCGATCATAATAATATGACAAGGCAAACGAGTAATATCCACGGTAGGATTCTACCGGATTGCAGCCCCTGGGCCGGTGGTAACGCATAACCACAGCTGCAACCTACCTTGAACAACATTCCCATGATCAAAGGGAGCACCTAAATCAATCTCAATAGTCATATAGATGGTATGGAAGAAGTGTGTACGATCGTAGGTGTGAACTCACATAACCGGGGTACTAGTTTTAGTCATTTTAATTATGACCTGAAGGTCAAGGCCAATCCATCATCGTTCTCTTTTTTCAAATCTAGTAATCACCTCCATACCATCCTAGTTCATTCTGAATTCTCCACCACGTGCACGGTTGTTAAAGTGGAGTCGGTATTGGCAGAGAGTATGATATCTACCGACTCCAGTCTCTTTAACAACCAAACGCTTACATGTTTCACAACGTTGTCGTTATATTTAAAATCATATTTTGAGTATCGCAAATCGATTTATTTCAAGTATTTCCTTAAAATTGATTACTTAAATAATTCATCAATGGTTAAGTTAAGATTTCTAATTCGATATTCATAATTATACCTTGCCAAACCATTTGAATTTTAATTTTCCCAATAATATCATTATCACCAAAAATCTTCATTTTAATCATTTTGGATTCACTGGCTTGGATTAGACATTATATTTGGAATTTATAAAATATAGTTAACATAGTTAAATTTGAAAATAGTACATATGCGGTGAAATAGTTATAAGTAGTCATGAAATAGTTCTAAGGTTTTGCATGGTCAAAAATAGTGTAAGATTATTTATTACAGTAGTTTGTGAAACCATGTAATGAGGAAAATTAGTTTTTATGAAAATATAGTTTGATTCAAACACACGATCCAATCCAAATTCATATTACAAAAATCCGACTTTCCATCATTCGTTTCTTATTTAAATCAACTTTTCATTCATTAATTTGAATTTAAATTCACCTCATAACTTCAAACTATTTCCAAACCATTACTTCCAAGTTAGATTTAACTTTGGTTCCGAGTTCACACACTATAATGGATTTCAAAATAGCTTCGGTGATTAGTTAATAAGTCGTTACTTAAATCACTATTTAATAAATTCCAAACTTGCTATCTCTCCCATTCAAAAAAATCTCACGTCGAGTTTCTTCAATATTTCCATTCACCTGGATTTAATCAAGAAATCTCACTTCAACATCCAATTCTTTCCTTTAAATCAAATTCGATAATTAACTAGATCAAATCTTTACTATTTCAGAGTAAGATTTTGTTGATTCTCAAAACAATTTTTTATTTCAATATTCAATAAATTTCCTCGTTTATTGGTTTGAAAACAGGAAATATTTCCAAATCATTTCTTTTAAATAGAATTCATAAAAATTAAATCAAATCTTCATATGTCAAAGTAAGGTTTCGTTAAACCTTTAAAGCAAATTTATTTTCCTAAAAAATCTTATGGTGAACCAAATACTTTTAATTATCCGTTATAAAAGTCTACCCAAAATCAAATCTTGTAAAATATTGTTTAACTATAACATAAGATAAAATATATCCTTTTACAAAAATACCTTTCTATTGAAACAAGATCTTACTTGATCTTTACTAACTTAAGTTAAATTCAAGAAAATTCTTCTAAACATTCTTATACAATATTAAATTTCACTTGGCCCTTTAACTTCTGTAAAATAAAATTTTACATCAACTTGAATGATTTTTGAACTTTTAAACTAGATCTTTAACTAAAAATCTTTCATTGAATCAACGTTTTACTTAGTATAAAATAAGGGAACCTTTGTTATTGAAATAACCTGCACTTCCCAGGCGGCCTGAACCGAACAAGAAGGTAGATTGCCATGAGCACACGACGCATCAGAACATAGAATAAGAGAACATTTCATTGCTATTACAACAATTACATCATAGTACAAGATATCAGAGTATGAATAAATAATATATAGCGGAAAAATATCAAAGATCTAAATTACATAGCAGCATAAATATAATACATAAGAATAATATGCAGCGAAAAAATACCAACTATCATAACTGAAAGAAATACGCAGATATAAAGCTTTCTGGAGTATAGTTCCATCTGTAGTCCAGGATCCAGTGAAAAGAAATATCTGCGAAAACCAAAACTACTAGCTGCCCGTGTGGAAATATGGGCACCCAAAATGCTAGTGCACAAACAACTACAAAAAATAGACTTAGGGCCTACTATACATCATATAATATGCAATTCCTCAATCTACCCATTTAGGTTAAATTCCCAAACTTATCTCTTTCAAAATCCAATTCACTTTACAGAATTTATTCTTGATTTCTCATTTCAAATCATTTGAACTACATATCTAGCTTTTATATCAAAGTAGATTGCACTTCAGGATCTCAAACCAAAACATTTGGAAATATGAATTCCAGAATATCACAAACAGGCAAAACAATACGTACGCAACCAAATATCAGGAGAATTCTCCCATCAACAAAGAAAAGGGCACGCACCTTATTCGTTTGATATATATGTGTGCACCTCCCACTAATGGAGCAGGCAACACCTACCATTGACCAATTCTTAAGGTTTTGGGTTCCACCCATACTTTTAGTCGTCAGGGTTACCCAAAACTTTACCCACATACTGAATCATTTTATATCCTGAAGTGGGGAAAAAATCTTTTTGCAACAATAATAATCACAAGTACTTTCAAACCATAGTACTTCACATCGACAATTCACACATACGATCAGTCACTATTAATCATATAACCTTTGAGCTCGTACGTCTCAAAGAAGGGGGTTAATCTAAGAGAATAAATTCTCCAGCATCAAATAGATATATCATCAATAGAAACTAGTCAGTTATGTGATGAACTATGATGTCAAACACATAATTAATTTCCAAATCATTTTGAAAACATCGGGTTTAGTCCTCGAAATCCTTTCTATTTTATAAAATATTTTTATAAAACATTCCCTGTCCAAAATCGAGAAAACATTTCCTTTCACTTCAGAAAATCTCATTTCAAAAATCATTCATTAAATTGAAATGAACCAAACAACATTGCTAAAACACCTCATAGTCAAATCGTGAAATTAATCACTAGGTATTAGCATACAAGTATTTCTACCCAACCCAATGCTAAATTTAAAAACTTATCTGCTCATAAACTGGTCGAGCACAATCCAAACAATCAATCAATCAACAACAAATATCAACAATCAAGTATATTTGGTTTTAACATATCTCGTGTTTTAGTAAATTTAATTACCTTCTTACATTTCAATCTAATTAAAGATTCATCAAAACTCTAATTCAGTTTTAATCCTTATACATCACTATTCAATAATTATCCAACTTTAGGAAATTAATCATGTCTTTAACTGGGTTAAAGAACAAAAGTCATTTAAAGCATTGTTCACAACAAACCCAAAATCATCTTCCATTTAATATGGAATCTTGACGGGAATCTGAACAATTTATAATCGATATAAATTTCTGTATCTGACCAATATTATAAGTGGAATAATGGTAAAGCCTTTAAAATTCCATAAATAGTAAAGGTCCTCCTTCATAGAAGCTTATACCAATTTTTATTAATCGAATTTCATTCAATTCCAAATTAATTTATTAAATTGGAAGGCTTCTTTTAATCTTAATTAAAAGATTTATTCCTTTCACAATTGGGTTCAAGAATGGTATTGGTTAAGATACCATTCACAACTAACCCAAAATCCAATTTGATATTAAATATAAGGCTTTAAATGAAAATCATATCGACTTACATTCAATACCAAATTCCGAAACCAATAAATATCGTATTGGAGTAAAGATATCCGTATCTTCCAAATTCCTCAAAGATGTCCATATAATTATGGAACCCAATATCAAAATATCTGAAGATAATTTCCATTTAGATCCATTCCAATTTATCTGTTGGAAATCCCCTGTTATATTAAAACCATTCACAATCCAATTTATTAATTTAAATCATTGGATTAATACTCTATTTGTTAACTAGTTCATTCAGATAAAAATATCTTTTATCTTTTCAAAACTTGGCATTCCAAAATCTTTCCAAATCATTTATTATGATTTTACGTAACTTAATCATATTTTTAATAATTTTACTAAGGCCCTTACAGTCGGTTTCCAATTTCGGCCACCGAACTACATTTACAACGACCTTTTCCAAAACAGATTTGGACATATTTTAAAATCAAGTCGTAGGGTCTTAAAACTCTTATTTTATTTGAAATCTCATTTCATTATGGATCCAATGTTTCCAGCTTCGGGAGAATCCGACGGTCGGATCTCCCGTTATGTCTATTTGAAGTTAATAATCGAAATTCGCCGCGAACGGTGGCTGCACGACACGTCCTATTCAAACCACTATATTATATATAATAAATTTCATTGATTTTCATTCAAAACGTATTTTGTAAAATGTTTCAAATCTCATATAAAACGATTTCAACTTCTAATTCAATTTTAAATCAAAATTGAATATTCTATATTATTGTATTATTAAAACGATAATATTTATCAAAATTTAATATTTTGAAATTCCAACTTTTCTGACATCCATTATAAAAATAAATAAGAACAATCGAAAATCCATTCGAGTTAAAAACTTCGTTTATATACCTCATTCAAGTTCACATTTTGAATATACTATTCAAAATCTCATTTGAATTAAAATAAGTTTTTAATTCAAATCTCTTTTGGTTCCTTTTCAATCATTTCGATAGTTGTTTGATATTATAACAACTTAATTTATAAATCAGTTTGGATTTAAAAATCACATTTCCAATTTTATGTCAAATTCACTTGAATGAATATAAAATTCATTTAAAGATACCAAAAGATTGAAATTCATTAAATTTCCAATTTCTATATTCGTGGTATAAAATTTGTGTCAACAATGTGAATACATCCATATCAACTACCATCCATCAACCAATAATTATAATATAAGTGTTTCCATCGTCGACGCTTATATTCACATTTTAATAATACTAATAATAAAACAGTAAAATATATCATCCATCAACCACGAAGCATGCATCACAAACACAGGCAATCAGTACATATTCAGATATAAATATAATAACACAATCAATCAGTCATCCATTTAGTTTTCAAACAACTAGTGAGGTGAGCTACCATATACAGTATAATAAATTTGTGATAATTAATTAAATAAAATTCAGTTTTCTTATATAGGCTACCATTAACATATTAGCAATATTTTAACTTACTAATTTATTCAGTTTCACTTTTCTAATCATATCACAAATTCATGTTAACTTGGTCACTTAACAACCAATTATTTAACAGTGTGTTTTAAATTAAACTACACAGATAGAATATTTAAAGTGAGAGCTCTCACCGGCAATCAATATCTTTTTAAATATGATTATAATAATATGACAAAACAGTTGAGCAAGAGAGTTCTCACATTGATCGGTTTGGAAATCGTTAAAACGATAGTTTTGATTAAATTAAACAAAAAGTTTAATTTATTCAAAATTTCCAAATAGCTCCATTTCTGTCCAAATTGATTCCATTGCGTAGTGCTCGATAAGAGGATTCCAACGCACTCAGTTTCACTGAATTATGTTGTCGTTTGAAAAAGATATGACCATTTAATACCTTAATTATGTTAATAATTAATTAATTACATAATTAGGCTAATCAATTTCTTTAACCTTCGTTTTAACTTCTCCATTCCTTCGTGATTTTCCTATAACCGGAGAAACCCATCCATCGCACAAAAATCTCCACCATGCGCAAAATTTCAAGCGCTTGGACCATGATCGAAATACATCACTGTGAAGCCACTACCATATCCTACCCACACCTAGAATTTCTCGGAGTTCGAACCCCCTGCCTCCCTAGAACAAATAGCGTGCGAACTACTGAGCTTTGAGCTCAAAAATCTCATGAATTACAACACCGATTTTGATTATATCCGTATGATTTTTAAGGGCTAAGAAAGTACTTCGATTTTTGTTTTAGAATCATCTTCTAATTCGTTATCGTTTGGATATGATTAAGGGGAAAAACTGAATTATCTTGGCCATTAAACAAAAACTGGCAACGGTGGAAGAATAATTAGGGTTAGGGCTAATTTTTGGGGTATTTATACCTTTATAAATAATAATATTTTATCCTAGTTTATTTAGTATTGAAGTTTTTGCATCCGAACTCAAAAAGAATCCCAACGACTGTCGCCCCTAGCCAAATACCCCATTCTGTACACAATGGGATATGTTTCATAAGCTGATTCGATTGTTTTAATCAGTTTTTATCTAAATTAAAATATACGTCAATATATTGAATTTGAACATACAGATTAATTTGCCACGACCACATATTAGCTCCAAAAATGATGAAATTTGGAATTTAGCAAAAATTTAATATTCTGGATCCAACAGAATTGGTTTCGTCAAAAACAGAGGTCAATTGCAAATTGGTCATTTTAAGGCATATATGATATTGATAAATTTTTATTTAATTCTATAGTGATTGTTTGAAATTTTAATTTGGACATAACTTATATTTTATAATATGAAATCTCAATTTCTTATATACATTAGAATGATATAATTAAATAGATTCTAATGTTTCTTGTTTTATTGAAATTTGACTTATTTTGAATTCTGCACAATCCTTTAAATTTCAAAACTAAAATTTCAAACTACCACGATGTTACGAGCTCATTTTAATTAAATTTTAAATTTATACATTCTAACTTCGTTTTTAAATAAATTATAAGTCGTTTATTCTCAAAATAAATTGTCTAAAATATTTAATTCCATTAAATCGACAAAAAATAAATTTTAAATCGGTTCCAAAATTCAGGGTTAGTACAGTTATACAATATAAGCTCAAATATTATTTAAAGGCTTGTTTGAAGACAAACATTAATTTAAAACATTTAAATTTAAACACCACATTTTAATAAAACAAGTTTAAGATTTAATTTGAGAAAATTCTTTCAACGTTTTCCTTTACACACAAAAAATCTCATTTCAAAATTTATTTATTAAAATCGATGCGGGCTTGCAATATTTTTCGAAAATAGATTTTTATTGACCACGATGTCTGTATATAATTTTCTATCCTATGGTCCAGTGATACAGATATGTATCATTCCAATCCGTTAGGAGGAAAATTTGAATCCTGGGTATATATCATTTCAATTCGCATTCCAAATCTACTCGAATTTATTTCTTAAATCCATACAAGTCATTCGGGTGGGTATCATTTTAACCTATGATGATTTCAATAAATCTATAGGGAACTTGCATGGTGAGAGCAATACAATATGTAACATACACATCCAACCCTATAACGACCCACATTTTACATGTCGGAGGATCGTAAAATATTTTTATTTAATTCCCTGTGGGTCAGATTATTCTCATATTTGGATATATTGGTTATAGGGATGTGAGATATGTCTATAATTTTTATCAAATTTATTTATGACCATTTTTGCCCCTATCATTTTTGTACACAGCGCAACTTTTGACTCAGATCGAATTAGGTGCTAAGATCGATTTCATTGGAAAGATGTGATGTTTCCGATTCTGTAGAGTGGTCACATTAAAGATTTGGTTCTAAGGTTTGAGAGAAATCGCGATTTTAGTGCTACACAATTTTCGAGTAGGTTAACTAGTCATTGATGGGCTGATCTGGTGTGACCCATTAGTGTGCTGGCAGGAGGCTATAACCAGGGGGTTAGAGGCATGGAGAATGGTTTGCTTTCTTCATTATCTCATTTGGTTGAGCTTGTGATCCTCCTTTCTCAATCAAATACATCTTTCCCCCATTAAAATCTTAGATCTACGTTGGAAAATTGAAGATCCACATCAAAGAAGGCTAGATCTACATCAAGAGAAGGAAGATCGCATCAAATTGAGGGATTTGAATATCGTTTTTCATTATCCGGATTAGAGATTAGTTGATTTCAAGCTAATTTGGAGATTTGGTGAGTGATAAGCATCTCTCACACAAATTGAATCAAATATATGGGTTGTTTGATCTTATTTTCATCATTTCAAGTGGTTTTCATCTAGATCTACATCATGGTAAGTATATTTTCATTTTAACCACCGTAATATCTATCTAGTAACTTAAATCGGTAATTCTTATGTTAATTTATATTTATATGCAAGTTTAGATCCATTTGTTAATTCATTCATTGTTTTATCATGATTTGGCGAATTCATATAGTTATATAATGATTTATTGTTGTGCCAATGTGTGCGGATGACTACTGTTGATTTTGGGTTGAAACGGACCGATTTGAATGAGTTGTTTGCATCGATGTTGTCGTTTGGTGATGGATTGGTTGAGATTGAAGACAGATCGGTCAAACATGAGTCTGTACATTTGGAGTCGGGTCGTTTGGCTTATGGTGCAAAAAATGATGGGTCATTCGTGGTCGGGTTGTCCCATGAAGCTTGGGGTCGTTTGGCTTTTTGCCCAAGAAATGGTGGATCATCCAAGTCTTCGGGTCATTGATTGATCCGGCAGTGGATGCCTAATGGGTCGGTTGGAGTGAGACGACCCGATTTCCCGTTCTCACGGAAACAAGGTTATCTTTTGGAATATAACACAGAAACAGATAATAGCAGAACATAATTAAATAAATACACCAGAATGAACAACAAAATATACTGGATAAAAGTAATCATCAGAGTTACACAGTATACAGGATCTTACTTAGTACAAATACAGTTCAGCTATACATAAGTGTCTACAGCGGAAATAAACAAAATATGTACAATAGGAGCTGAACAGCATAAAAAGAAATAAATGATAGAATCCATCTTCAGCTCCAGCTATCCAGAAAGAACCAGCTAAACCTGAATACAAGGCTGCCCGTGTAGAAAAAGGGGCACCCGAGTTTGAGAGTGAAACAAACTACGAGTCAGTCATGGGACTGGTATGAGAAATCCACTCAACACATATATAATTGGCTAATCACAGGACCACGCCACTTTCGTGGAACGGGTTTACTCCATTGGATTGCCAGTGCTTTAAAACAAATCTTTCTTTTAAACATCGCTATGCTTTTTATAAAAATGAAGCCGTTATAAGACTCAGTTCCCATCACACAATGCAACGCAAACCGGAGGATAGAGTTTTTACCTTATAACGGCCAAGATATGCTTGATACGAATAAAACAAAGGCATTTGATATTATTGCTAGTGTTTATATGTTTTGAAAACAATTTCAAATCATAACTATCAATCATAGACGGCATTAATGCCCCATACCACTATGTCGCCATATATAGGTATACAATCAAAACCGCACGATGTCGTATTTGGAAATTGGATTTCCGTCATGAACCAAGGCAAAAGATAGTCCTTACCGAATTCGAGACTGCCTAGCCCGAGCCTCAGGACCCAGACTCAGGTGGACCCTTGGATCGTCAGGGCCGGTCCACCGATGTGGATTAAAATGCCTGAACCATGCGTTTCCCCGCCCTTTGGGGCGTAAACGAGCCAACGAATGACTCCATCGGACCCGGATCGTCCGATCAAACCGAGGCGCCTCGCAACAGCAACAACCACATAGGTGAAAAGTATATAAATGTCAGGGCTGGTAGGTCACTGACACCACCCTAGCTAGGAAGAAACGCAGGCCCTCCCTGATGTCCTCTCCAGTTTTAGGTTCATACCGGGGTGTGAGGCTCGCGAATTCACGTTATACACAAAGCTACGCCACACAGGCGGTGCTTTGATCATCACCACAAGACTTTGCTTTTCAACAGAAGTCCTGATCACTGCATCTTAGCATGCCACACAGGCAATTCACACCGTGCAACTGATGGCTATCAATCACACAGAACAAATTCCAATGTCGGACACACAGTCCATTTACAAGTCCGTTCTGGGTCTGAACGAAACCGGAGGCACTAAATACCTCGCAAACCCTTCGATCAACACGTACGTCTGAACGATCACCACTCATTATCCATATTTCGGGATGCCTCCCAATCAGGACCTCGGTTACCATCCAAACGAGGTGAAGATCTCCGGTCTTCGACCATCGTCTTCATCTTCGACTTTCAATCGTCGATCAATTATTTGAAATGAGAATTAACTCGGCCTTCTCAAATAATTCACGTATATTTAGAATTTCAATTCAATTTATTTCAATGGTTAAATTATTCGACAACACCAATTCTGTTCTTTAATGTAATTTTCACACCAAACACATTCAACCATCAAACATCACATAAATCAAGCAAATTCAGTTTATTTCCATTCTATATTGCTTATGATATTTTATAACTATTTATCGCTATTTTTATTTATTTTAAAATAGCCATTTTATTCAAAACGACGCTTCGGGCCATAAAGCGGCCGTGGCGCTGTTTTTCTTCAGATTTGATTTACACATATCTGAAAATCTAACCGTTGGATCTTCACAAAATTTACATCATTAGAAAGGTCTTTTCAAAACGAATCCAACGGTTCCAGTTTCGGGAAAATCCGACGGTCGGATCTCCCGGTACAATCGTTTGAATTTTCGATTTCAAAATACGAACTGCAGCGTCGTTATTCGATTAAATATAATTTTATTTATATATATAAATAAATATAATCGTTTCTGGCGCTGTTTTTCTTCAGATTTGAATTAAACATTCCAGACAATCCAACCGTTGGATTTTTACAAGGTTGGTGCCGTTGGAAAGATTATTCCAAGGCGAACCCGACGGTTGAGGTTTCGGGAAAATCCAATGGTCGGATTTCCCGTACTAGTCGTTTGAAATCACGGTTTCAAAATACGAACTGCACGGCCTCGTTTCGTTTTAATTTTATTTATATTTATATATATTTATATAAATATAGTTCATTCAATGATTCCTATATCGTTTTCACTTCAAATATTTTTCTAACTCCTTAAATTTTGGAAAAATTTCGCCATAACCTCCCCTGTACCGGGAGCGTCGGGAAATCGCAAATAGCGTCCCGGTCCTTCTAATCTCAAAAAGAAAAAGAAAAAGCCAAGCGGCTAGCCAACAGGCTCAAAATCATCACCCAAACAAATCAGTAAATGTGTACCTATTTGTCGGGCACAAAATTTTATTCCTCTTCTCTAGCCCCTTTGCTATAACCTGTTCAATGAATATGCATGTACATATATATACAGTCTATATCATTTTCCATTTTCTATTCAACTTCATATTTGATTTCTATTTGGTTTAAAAACACCATTCATTCTAATGTTACATAAATAGGTGCAAATCATTTCATTAGCTAATTAATGAATATTTCAACTCATATATGTTTATTTTGAACAAGTGGCTATTTTTAACACTTCACATTTTAATGATTTACGCATACAATAAAAATGTGATTTTTATTGTAAAACGATTCATTTCAAAACACTATTTTTCTATATAGTTCATATAGTCGATAAAAGGTGATATTTATTATCAAACAGTTTATTTCAAAATATGAATACCATTCAACACATGAATTTCTAAACAACGAATGAATATCAATTCAACACATGAATGTTTTCAATAGTTTTTATATATCGATAAAAATGTGATTTTTATTATCAAACAATTTATTTCAAAATATGAATACCATTCAACACATGAATTTCTAAACAACGAATGAATATCAATTCAACACATGAATGTTTTCAATAGTTTTTATATATAGATAAAAATGTGATTTTTATTATCAAACAATTTATTTCAAAATATGAATACCATTCAACACATGAATTTCTAAACAACGAATGAATATCAATTCAACACATGAATGTTTTCAATAGTTTTTATATATAGATAAAAATGTGATTTTTATTATCGAACGATTTATTTCAAAATATGAATACCATTCAACACATGAATTTCTAAACAACGAATGAATATCAATTCAACACATGAATGTTTTCAATACAATGAATAAATATAGTTTAAGCATATGAAAATAATTCAAACACACAAATATTATTCAAAATTTCGGCAGCATAACGGCAGGGTAGTTACACCGGCACCGTCCCTAGTACGGCTCCTCGCTCTACCTTAAAACCTCGCGGTTTTTGACAATGGGAATCATGCATCTAGTTCGCACGCAGGCGGCATGTATATATTTATTTCATTTCCACAAACTAATCCTAAGTGGTTTCAACCAAATATTTCACAACCACAAATGGGTATTTTTCAACCTCAATCAACCAATATCAATCTCAAACAATCCCAAACAATCATTCAATTTTCACAACAGTTTCAACCAATAAATATCGTCCATGGTTTGTGGACGAGGGGCGTATATATATATATATATATTTATATATAGCAATTCACTTTTACTTCACACATATATGTATAAATTTTAAATCAGAAATCTCACCAATAGCTATCCAACTGCACGACACTTCCTTGTATAAAATCTTCGCCTCTTGTCGCTTTCGCCCGTATTCTCTACACAGGTAAAAATAGAATTTTTACTATGCTATTCAATATATAAAAATCGAATTTTGACTTCGCTATTCAATATATAAAAATATGATTTTTACTTCGACTCTCAACATATAAAAATATGATTTTTACTTTTGCTTTCAACATATAAAAATATGTTTTTTTCTTTTGCTTTCAACATATAAAAATATGTTTTTTTTCTTTTATAAAAATGCAGTTTTATTTTCTTTTAAAAAAAAACAGTTTTAAAATTCTTTTAACAATTCAGTTTAAAAATTCCTTTATAAAAATCTGTTTTTACTTTCTTTTTTTAAAAAACCAGTTTTATGCTACTTTAAAATTCAGTTTTAATATACTTTAAAATTCAGTTTTAATATACTTTAAAATTTAGTTTTAATATACTTTAAAATTTAGTTTTAATATACTTTAAAATTTAGTTTTAATATACTTTAAAATTCAGTTTTTAAGAATTGTAAAATCAGTTTTCTTTTTATTAAAAACAAAAATCAGTTTTCTTTTACTTTAAATTAAAATCAGTTTTAAACTTTAAACAAAATAAAATCTCAGTTTTAAACTTTTTTTTTTTTTAAAAAAACAAAACAGTTTTAAAGAATAAGAAAAAAAAAAAAAATATAGCTCACCGAATTAGCTGCAAAAAAAAAAGGGGGGAAGGTTTCTGCAGTTCGACGGAGGGCTTCGAGGTGGCGGCTAGGGTCTCGAACGGGCGGCGATGGTCACCTCGGCGCTGGCTTCGAGGTATGGACAGCGGCTTGGGTCTTCGGGGTGTGGGCGCTGGGAGGAGGAGGCGGCTTCGAGGGAGGAGGCGGCGGCTTCTAGGGAGGAGGCGGCGGCTCTTCGTCGGCGCTCGAGGGATCGGGGGGGGGGGGGGGGGCGGCGCTGGCGATTTAGGTTTTATGCTTTTTTTTTTTTTTTTCTTTTTCGTTTCTGAAATTATAATGAACGGGGGGGCCAAGCAGAAGAGAAAAAGGGGGGAGGGAAGAATTAAATTTTTTTTTTTATTATTTTATTATTTAAATTTGCAAAAGGGTTGACTTTTACATACGACCTCGAAACGAGGCCCACCGCCTGTCGTCCATAGCGTTTTACCCCCCATTCCGAACACAATGGGATATGTATCGCAAGCTAGTTTGATCATTACAATCGGTTTCCTTTTGAATTTACATTTAAATCACTATATTGAATTTTAAACGCACATTTCAAATTACCGGGGTCACATACTAACTAGAAAAATTCCAGAAAAATATTTTCTAGCTTCGTATTGACGATACGGTCCTAACAAAACTAGTTTCGTCTAATTCTGAGGCCGTTTGAAAAATGGCCAATTTCCATTCGATTAAAATCGACAAAAACTGGTCAAACGCGTTTTCTTTTGCCACGCTCACATATTGATTCGAAAAATTATGAAATTTGAAACCTAGCAATAACTTGACACAGCGGACCCAACAAAAGTGGTTTCGTCGAAATCCGAGGTCATCTGCAAAATTGCTATTTTTAAGGGCCTTATATATATAAAAATATATATAAATTCCACAGCGACCATTTCTAATTTTAAACTGGACATATCTTATCATTTCTAAGATGAAATCCCAGTTTGTTAACTTCGTTATAAAGATATAGTTATACAGATTCAAATATTTCTTGTTTCGTTCAATTCTGACTTATATTGAATTCTGTATATTCATTTGAAATTAGAAATCGAATTTTCGAACTACCGCGCTATTTTCAATTCTATATATAATTATAATTAATTATATTCGTTTTCAAATGTCGATTCAACTCAGTTTTCATCGCCATTACTTAAAATATTTATTTTAAATATTTAAAATCCATTATTTTAGCCAATTTAAAATTTTTAAATTGGTTCAGATTTTCTGGGTCGTTACAATCTCCCCCACTTAAAACTTTTCGTCCCCGAAAAGGAATAAAGTCGAAAGTGGTTTGATAAATCTACAATCCCACAATACAACAACCAATTTGTTTCTAATATTCAGAGTATAGAATAAATAGCGCACATCCATGGGAAGAAAATAGCAACAGAATAGAGAATTAAATGGTAATGCAAGGTAGGGTAAATGTACCTGGCACCGGAGTCAATCAGAGATATCTACTCGGCATCTGGGATAAGCTTTCCGAATGCTCTCCTCAGTTTCCCAAGTACAATCTCGCGGATCTCCACTCCATTGCACTTTGACTAAGTGAACCTTCTTGTTCCTCAGTTCTTTGGTTTCTTTGCCGATAATCTTTAGTGGCTCTCGCCTCACAGCTAATTCTGGAGTGATTTCAATGTCCTGCTGAGCTGCTTCTTCCACGATCAAATCTGGATCATGAACGTGCTTTCGAAGTTGAGATATGTGAAATACTTCATGCACACCAGGCAACCAGTCAGGCAGTTTGACCCTATAAGCGAGAGTTCCGATCCGTTCCAGAATAGGAAACGGACCAATGAATTTGGGTGCCAAATTTCCAGTTTTACCGAACCTGATAACTCCTCTCATCGGCGATACTTTCAAATATACATAGTCGCCAACTTCAAAGGATATATCTCTCCTTCTTCTATCGGCATAGCTCTTTTGTCGGCTTTGAGCGGCGAGTAATCTCTTCTTAATAAAATCGACTTTGTCGGCAGCTTCTCGAATCATATCAGGACCCAACACAAGTCTATTTCCAGGCTCGACCCAACAAGCAGGAGATCGGCAAGGTCTACCATACAAGGCTTCGAATGGCGACATTGTCAGGCTCGCCTGGTAGCTGTTGTTATAAGAGAATTCAGCCAAATGCAGATGGTCTTCCCATGATCCACCGAAATCTAGAACACAAGCCCGCAATAGATCTTCTAAAATGCGATTCACCCTCTCAGTCTGACCGTCTGTCTGAGGATGATAAGCGGTGCTCAAGTTTAACTTCGTTCCGAGCTCGACTTGAAATGCTTCCCAGAATTTGCTAGTGAATATGGTATCTCTATCACTTACTATACTGAGCGGCACTCCATGTAGTCTAACTATTTCCCTGAAGTATATCTGCGCCAGACTCTGAGCGGTTCTATTTGATTTGACAGGTATAAAATGGGCGGTCTTCGTGAAACGATCTACGATCACCCAAATACTGTCATTTCCTTTTCTGGTCCTGGGCAGACCATCAATGAAATCCATAGAAATATGTTCCCACTTCCAGCCAGGAACTTCTAGTGGTTGTAATAGTCCAGCCAATTTCTGTTGGTCGCTTTTAACTAGCTGGCAAGTAGGGCATCGACTAACATATATCGAAACGTCTCTTTTCATAGCCTTCCACCAGAAAGTTCTTTTGAGATCGTTATACATTTTGGCCACACCAGGATGGATACTCAGCTTGGACTTGTGACACTCGTCTAACACTTCCCTTTTTAACTCTGGGATGTCAGGAACACAAATCCTTCCTTTTAATCTCAAGGTCTCGTCGTTATCTATTTGAAAACACGAGGGTTCGCCTTTCTGAATCCTTTTGATCATATCTTTGATAAAGTTATCCTCCTTCTGAAGAATAGATATTTTGTCAATCAAGGAAGTCGTGATAATAAAGCTGGCGATCATTACATTCTTTCGACTCAGCGCATCGACCGCGACATTGGCTTTCCCTGGAGTATATATAATTTCAAAGTCATATGCTGCAAGAAACTCCAGCCAACGTTGCTGCCTCAAATTCAAGTCCTTCTGAGTGAACAGATACTTTAACGACTGGTGATCTGTAAACAGTTCGAATCTCTCGCCCAGAAGATAATGTCTCCAGATTTTCAAAGAGAATATGATAGCCAATAACTCAAGATCATGAGTTACATAGTTTTTCTCGTGCGGCTTCAGTTGACGGCTAGCATAAGCAATAACTTGACCTCTTTGCATTAACACTGCGCCAAGGCCTTCTCTAGAAGCATCAGTCCAGACTTTCAAATCCTGGTTGCCATCAATGATGGTTAACACTGGAGTTGTTGTTAGTCTCAACTTTAGCTCTTCGAAAGCCTCCTCACTTTCCTGAGTCCACTTGAACTTAGAATGCTTCTTTGTAAGCTTCGTTAAGTGACCAGATATCATCGAAAAGTCTTTAACGAACTTTCGGTAATAGCTAGCCAATCCGAGAAAACTGCGGACTTCAGTGGGAGTACTGGGCTGTTTCCAATTCTGAATAGCTGTGATTTTGCTTGGATCCACAGCGATTCCATCTTTCGATACTACATGGCCCAGAAATTTCACTTCATCCTGCCAGAATATACACTTGGAAAACTTTGCTTTCAATACATTTCTCCTGAGGATTTCTAACACTTGTTCCAGATGCTTTTCATGTTCGGCCTTTGATTTAGAGAAGATTAGAATATCATCAATAAAAACCAGAACAAATTTATTCAATACTCCTCTGAATACTCTGTTCATTAGATCGACGAAATAAGCTGGAGCGTTACATAAGCCGAACGGCATTACTAACCACTCGTAGAATAAGTCGGGGCCTCTGAACGCTGTCATTGGAACACACTCTTCGGCAATTCGAAGTTGATGGAATCCTGTAGCTAGGTCCATTCGTGAGAATACTTGTGCTCCATTTAATCGATCCAACAAATCATCTATTCGCGGCAATGGATATTTGTTCTTTATTGTCTGTTTGTTCAGATCTCGATAATCCACGCATAGACGTAGAGTACCGTCAGATTTTGGGACAAACACCACTGCTGCACCCCAATCAGAGAAACTAGGCCTGATCAGACCTTTCCATACTAGTTGTCTTGTTTGATTGTCTAATTCCTCTTTCTCTTTCAAGGACATTCTTCGAATAGCGTGAACTACCGGCCTTGCATTGGGAATCAAAGTAATCTTGAAATCTATTTCTCTCTGCGGAGGTAAGCGAACAACTTCCTCGAACACATCCGCATAGTTTTTGACGACAGGAATATCTTTAATGAGGCCAGGAATATTCTCAGTGATTTCAGGGATATTTTCAATTTGGGCTGGAGAAACATCGAGAGCTGACCAGAAATCTTTTCTATTTGATGTTGGGCCCTCACACGGAATGGTTATATAACCCCCTGATTTAATCTTAGCCCTAACAACTCTCTCGGCGCATCTAGCCTCTGCTTCATATTTGGTTAACCAATCCAATCCCAGAATAAGATCGAATTCATCAAAATTCATGACGACAGAGATAATAGGGAATTTATAGCAAGAAAAAGAGACGGGTACTGCACAAACCCAACTGAGATTGATGGAACCTCCAACTGGATTTCGGACAGTCATTGGCTCTTTGAGCTTCTTCAAATTCAAATCCAACTTCTTGACTGCACTCTTTGCAATAAAGCTTCGTGATGCGCCAGTGTCAAACAGTACTTTAACTGGAATGTTTTTGACATTGAGCGTGCCTTCTAAAACATCAGATCTTTCTTGAGCAGACGGGGAGGCAGGTACTTCTACCACTTCATTCACTTGTAATGCTTCAGATTTTTGAGATAGCGGGCAGTTTTTCGCGATATGCCCAGCCTGATGGCACTTATGGCATCCTCTGCCTTCAGGGACCTTCTTACGGGGTTCTAATCCACTCTCCCCTCGTTTGTTTACAGATTTACATTTTCTGGACAAATGCCCCTTCTGATTGCAGTTCTTGCATATGGCAGTCGTGGCAGGTTCCTTTTCAGATCTAGCCCTTTTCCGATTTACTTCGGGCTCCTTACCGACTTCAGACATTGTACTGGCCCCAGGACGATCAGCTTCAGACTCAATTTTATTACTAGAGCTGACTTCCCCTTCGTACTGTAGCATACCTTTCTTGTCTAGATCTTCGTACTGATAAGCCATGTATATCATTTCCGAGAAAGGAAGCTTCACATGCCCCAATACTTTATTCTGGTATTTCCTTTGCAGCCCGTGAATAAATCTCATATTTTTACTCTTCGGATTTTGAATTAGATGGGGAGCAAAGTGAGCAAGTTCATTAAACTTCTTGTGATATTCGGGAATGGTCATGTCTCCTTGTATCAGATAAGAAAATTCATCGCATAATCTCTCGGTTGCTTCGGGAGGAGTAAATCTTTCCAAGAAAATAACTTTGAATCTATCCCAGGTGATATCACCTTCTGGATTATTTTTAATAATTGAATCCCACCAAAATAAAGCTTCTTCTTTGAGTGCCCAAGACGCCAGTAATCTTTTCTGATCGTCTCTCAGCTTTAAACCCTCAAAGATCTTTTCTGCAGAACGAATCCAAGCTTGTGTTTCCATAATGGACTCCTTACCTAAGAATGGCGATCCACCAAGATTTCGAAATCTCTTGAATAGAACTTCTATATTGGATTCTGGCTGCGGGAGCACAACTGCCTCATTAGCTGGTCGAGCCATACGATTACTTCTTCTGTTCCTGTCACTCATTTTCTAGTACTTCTGCAAATGGCAGATCAAGTGTCAGGTCACAGAAAAGGTATTTTAAAATATAGAAACATATACTTCAAATGTAAATGTGTCTATCAAGGTGTAATTTCATTCTGCTTTACTCATAATAGGATATTACTGATCCTATCTGTATAGAGTTACCCGTCCTAGAACACTACTGGTTCTATTTCTGACGAGTTCGTTCAAATGTTATATTCCAGAACTAAGCTTAACCAAAGCTCTGATACCACGTTGAGACGACCCGATTTCCCGTTCTCACGGAAACAAGGTTATCTTTTGGAATATAACACAGAAACAGATAATAGCAGAACATAATTAAATAAATACACCAGAATGAACAACAAAATATACTGGATAAAAGTAATCATCAGAGTTACACAGTATACAGGATCTTACTTAGTACAAATACAGTTCAGCTATACATAAGTGTCTACAGCGGAAATAAACAAAATATGTACAATAGGAGCTGAACAGCATAAAAAGAAATAAATGATAGAATCCATCTTCAGCTCCAGCTATCCAGAAAGAACCAGCTAAACCTGAATACAAGGCTGCCCGTGTAGAAAAAGGGGCACCCGAGTTTGAGAGTGAAACAAACTACGAGTCAGTCATGGGACTGGTATGAGAAATCCACTCAACACATATATAATTGGCTAATCACAGGACCACGCCACTTTCGTGGAACGGGTTTACTCCATTGGATTGCCAGTGCTTTAAAACAAATCTTTCTTTTAAACATCGCTATGCTTTTTATAAAAATGAAGCCGTTATAAGACTCAGTTCCCATCACACAATGCAACGCAAACCGGAGGATAGAGTTTTTACCTTATAACGGCCAAGATATGCTTGATACGAATAAAACAAAGGCATTTGATATTATTGCTAGTGTTTATATGTTTTGAAAACAATTTCAAATCATAACTATCAATCATAGACGGCATTAATGCCCCATACCACTATGTCGCCATATATAGGTATACAATCAAAACCGCACGATGTCGTATTTGGAAATTGGATTTCCGTCATGAACCAAGGCAAAAGATAGTCCTTACCGAATTCGAGACTGCCTAGCCCGAGCCTCAGGACCCAGACTCAGGTGGACCCTTGGATCGTCAGGGCCGGTCCACCGATGTGGATTAAAATGCCTGAACCATGCGTTTCCCCGCCCTTTGGGGCGTAAACGAGCCAACGAATGACTCCATCGGACCCGGATCGTCCGATCAAACCGAGGCGCCTCGCAACAGCAACAACCACATAGGTGAAAAGTATATAAATGTCAGGGCTGGTAGGTCACTGACACCACCCTAGCTAGGAAGAAACGCAGGCCCTCCCTGATGTCCTCTCCAGTTTTAGGTTCATACCGGGGTGTGAGGCTCGCGAATTCACGTTATACACAAAGCTACGCCACACAGGCGGTGCTTTGATCATCACCACAAGACTTTGCTTTTCAACAGAAGTCCTGATCACTGCATCTTAGCATGCCACACAGGCAATTCACACCGTGCAACTGATGGCTATCAATCACACAGAACAAATTCCAATGTCGGACACACAGTCCATTTACAAGTCCGTTCTGGGTCTGAACGAAACCGGAGGCACTAAATACCTCGCAAACCCTTCGATCAACACGTACGTCTGAACGATCACCACTCATTATCCATATTTCGGGATGCCTCCCAATCAGGACCTCGGTTACCATCCAAACGAGGTGAAGATCTCCGGTCTTCGACCATCGTCTTCATCTTCGACTTTCAATCGTCGATCAATTATTTGAAATGAGAATTAACTCGGCCTTCTCAAATAATTCACGTATATTTAGAATTTCAATTCAATTTATTTCAATGGTTAAATTATTCGACAACACCAATTCTGTTCTTTAATGTAATTTTCACACCAAACACATTCAACCATCAAACATCACATAAATCAAGCAAATTCAGTTTATTTCCATTCTATATTGCTTATGATATTTTATAACTATTTATCGCTATTTTTATTTATTTTAAAATAGCCATTTTATTCAAAACGACGCTTCGGGCCATAAAGCGGCCGTGGCGCTGTTTTTCTTCAGATTTGATTTACACATATCTGAAAATCTAACCGTTGGATCTTCACAAAATTTACATCATTAGAAAGGTCTTTTCAAAACGAATCCAACGGTTCCAGTTTCGGGAAAATCCGACGGTCGGATCTCCCGGTACAATCGTTTGAATTTTCGATTTCAAAATACGAACTGCAGCGTCGTTATTCGATTAAATATAATTTTATTTATATATATAAATAAATATAATCGTTTCTGGCGCTGTTTTTCTTCAGATTTGAATTAAACATTCCAGACAATCCAACCGTTGGATTTTTACAAGGTTGGTGCCGTTGGAAAGATTATTCCAAGGCGAACCCGACGGTTGAGGTTTCGGGAAAATCCAATGGTCGGATTTCCCGTACTAGTCGTTTGAAATCACGGTTTCAAAATACGAACTGCACGGCCTCGTTTCGTTTTAATTTTATTTATATTTATATATATTTATATAAATATAGTTCATTCAATTATTCCTATATCGTTTTCACTTCAAATATTTTTCTAAATCCTTAAATTTTGGAAAAATTTCGCCATAACCTCCCCTGTACCGGGAGCGTCGGGAAATCGCAAATAGCGTCCCGGTCCTTCTAATCTCAAAAAGAAAAAGAAAAAGCCAAGCGGCTAGCCAACAGGCTCAAAATCATCACCCAAACAAATCAGTAAATGTGTACCTATTTGTCGGGCACAAAATTTTATTCCTCTTCTCTAGCCCCTTTGCTATAACCTGTTCAATGAATATGCATGTACATATATTTACAGTCTATATCATTTTCCATTTTCTATTCAACTTCATATTTGATTTCTATTTGGTTTAAAAACACCATTCATTCTAATGTTACATAAATAGGTGCAAATCATTTCATTAGCTAATTAATGAATATTTCAACTCATATATGTTTATTTTGAACAAGTGGCTATTTTTAACACTTCACATTTTAATGATTTACGCATACAATAAAAATGTGATTTTTATTGTAAAACGATTCATTTCAAAACACTATTTTTCTATATAGTTCATATAGTCGATAAAAGGTGATATTTATTATCAAACAGTTTATTTCAAAATATGAATACCATTCAACACATGAATTTCTAAACAACGAATGAATATCAATTCAACACATGAATGTTTTCAATAGTTTTTATATATCGATAAAAATGTGATTTTTATTATCAAACAATTTATTTCAAAATATGAATACCATTCAACACATGAATTTCTAAACAACGAATGAATATCAATTCAACACATGAATGTTTTCAATAGTTTTTATATATAGATAAAAATGTGATTTTTATTATCAAACAATTTATTTCAAAATATGAATACCATTCAACACATGAATTTCTAAACAACGAATGAATATCAATTCAACACATGAATGTTTTCAATAGTTTTTATATATAGATAAAAATGTGATTTTTATTATCGAACGATTTATTTCAAAATATGAATACCATTCAACACATGAATTTCTAAACAACGAATGAATATCAATTCAACACATGAATGTTTTCAATACAATGAATAAATATAGTTTAAGCATATGAAAATAATTCAAACACACAAATATTATTCAAAATTTCGGCAGCATAACGGCAGGGTAGTTACACCGGCACCGTCCCTAGTACGGCTCCTCGCTCTACCTTAAAACCTCGCGGTTTTTGACAATGGGAATCATGCATCTAGTTCGCACGCAGGCGGCATGTATATATTTATTTCATTTCCACAAACTAATCCTAAGTGGTTTCAACCAAATATTTCACAACCACAAATGGGTATTTTTCAACCTCAATCAACCAATATCAATCTCAAACAATCCAAAACAATCATTCAATTTTCACAACAGTTTCAACCAATAAATATCGTCCATGGTTTGTGGACGAGGGGCGTATATATATATATATATATATATATATATTTATATATAGCAATTCACTTTTACTTCACACATATATATATAAATTTTAAATCAGAAATCACACCAATAGCTATCCAACTGCACGACACTTCCTTGTATAAAATCTTCGCCTCTTGTCGCTTTCGCCCGTATTCTCTACACAGGTAAAAATAGAATTTTTACTATGCTATTCAATATATAAAAATCGAATTTTGACTTCGCTATTCAATATATAAAAATATGATTTTTACTTCGACTCTCAACATATAAAAATATGATTTTTACTTTTGCTTTCAACATATAAAAATATGTTTTTTTCTTTTGCTTTCAACATATAAAAATATGTTTTTTTTTCTTTTATAAAAATGCAGTTTTATTTTCTTTTTAAAAAAAACAGTTTTAAAATTCTTTTAACAATTCAGTTTAAAAATTCCTTTATAAAAATCTGTTTTTACTTTCTTTTTTTAAAAAACCAGTTTTATGCTACTTTAAAATTCAGTTTTAATATACTTTAAAATTCAGTTTTAATATACTTTAAAATTTAGTTTTAATATACTTTAAAATTCAGTTTTAATATACTTTAAAATTTAGTTTTAATATACTTTAAAATTCAGTTTTTAAGAATTGTAAAATCAGTTTTCTTTTTATTAAAAACAAAAATCAGTTTTCTTTTACTTTAAATTAAAATCAGTTTTAAACTTTAAACAAAATAAAATCTCAGTTTTAAACTTTTTTTTTTTTTAAAAAACAAAACAGTTTTAAAGAATAAGAAAAAAAATAAATAAATAAATAAATAAATATAGCTCACCGAATTAGCTGCAAAAAAAAGGGGGGAAGGTTTCTGCAGTTCGACGGAGGGCTTCGAGGTGGCGGCTAGGGTCTCGAACGGGCGGCGATGGTCACCTCGGCGCTGGCTTCGAGGTATGGACAGCGGCTTGGGTCTTCGGGGTGTGGGCGCTGGGAGGAGGAGGCGGCTTCGAGGGAGGAGGCGGCGGCTTCTAGGGAGGAGGCGGCGGCTCTTCGTCGGCGCTCGAGGGATCGGGGGGGGGGGGGGGGGGGGGCGGCGCTGGCGATTTAGGTTTTTTGCTTTTTTTTTTTTTTTTCTTTTTCGTTTCTGAAATTATAATGAACGGGGGGGCCAAGCAGAAGAGAAAAAGGGGGGAGGGAAGAATTAAAAATTATTTTATTATTTAAATTTGCAAAAGGGTTGACTTTTACATACGACCTCGAAACGAGGCCCACCGCCTGTCGTCCATAGCGTTTTACCCCCATTCCGAACACAATGGGATATGTATCGCAAGCTGGTTTGATCATTACAATCGGTTTCCTTTTGAATTTACATTTAAATCACTATATTGAATTTTAAACGCACATTTCAAATTACCGGGGTCACATACTAACTAGAAAATTTCCAGAAAAATATTTTCTAGCTTCGTATTGACGATACGGTCCTAGCAAAACTAGTTTCGTCTAATTCTGAGGCCGTTTGAAAAATGGCCAATTTCCATTCGATTAAAATCGACAAAAACTGGTCAAACGCGTTTTCTTTTGCCACGCTCACATATTGATTCGAAAAATTATGAAATTTGAAACCTAGCAATAACTTGACACTGCGGACCCAACAAAAGTGGTTTCGTCGAAATCCGAGGTCATCTGCAAAATTGCTATTTTTAAGGGCCTTATATATATAAAAATATATATAAATTCCACAGCGACCATTTCTAATTTTAAACTGGACATATCTTATCATTTCTAAGATGAAATCCCAGTTTGTTAACTTCGTTATAAAGATATAGTTATACAGATTCAAATATTTCTTGTTTCGTTCAATTCTGACTTATATTGAATTCTGTATATTCATTTGAAATTAGAAATCGAATTTTCGAACTACCGCGCTATTTTCAATTCTATATATAATTATAATTAATTATATTCGTTTTCAAATGTCGATTCAACTCAGTTTTCATCGCCATTACTTAAAATATTTATTTTAAATATTTAAAATCCATTATTTTAGCCAATTTAAAATTTTTAAATTGGTTCAGATTTTCTGGGTCGTTACATGGAGTCGGGTCATTGAATATATGGTTGTTGAAGTCTCTTGGTCGTTGGAACTTGATGGATTAGAAAAGCATAATCAGGTTGTTCAAGATCTGATCAATCGAGTCGTTTATGACCTGATGAGTCGGGTCGTTTATGACCTGATGAGTTGGGTCATTCATGGCCTGATGAGTCAGGTAGTTTTTTTATGGATCGGGCAAAAGATACTACGACATTTAACAAACATTGTGGATGGGAATCTAAGTGCTATAGTATGTTTTTCATAGCGGAAAGGCTGAAGTGCTATGGATTGAATGTCGACCAAAAGTGACGATTATTTTGGTTTGAGAATGGATGTGGCTTCAAAGCGAATTCAGGGAGTAATATTCGAAGTGATATGAAGTGTTCGTTGATTGGTGAAATGCAACAAATATGCAGATGACTTAAGTGTGTTTTGAGCTCGTGGATAATTGATGTTCAAGGATGTTCGAGCTTATGAAGCGTCGTCGGTAATGACACCTAGAGTTATGGAGGTCGAGGAATTATCGTTGTCATAGGTTCTAGCGAACTCAAAGGAGGGGTATAATACGGTGCCTAAAAGACCGATCAAATGGTCCAGTACCCTGGGGAGTCATGATGGGCCTAGAGATACGAGTCACGATGACGTACGGAGTTTTTGCTAGAACCGAGGTTGCCATTAGCCCTTGACAAATGGCATGTCATAGCCGTCATACGATTAATGGTGGTTTCAAATAAGGATAAGCGGTGATAGCCAGAGTCATAGACGTTGATTGCATTGCTCGTATCGTCTTGTGTGGATTGTTCGACACCGAAGGAGAAATCTCTTGGGTGCTTGTCTGATGTTGGTTTAGGCTTTTGGGGGATGTTAATAGGATGGCCTACAATGGATAATTAATTGCTATGTCTGCTATGTTTTTCTGCCTGGTTGTTTGTAAAGGCGATCACTGTCAGATGTGGGGGAGACGGTTTGGGTTTCTTCTTTGTTGTTGAGTTGGTAGATTAGTTGATTGGTCTACCTATTTCTCATATACTTTATTGATTATGGTAAATAGCTGTTTTATCACTCATTAAGACTATTTCCTGACTCAAGGTTTTATGTTTCCCTCTTATTACCTTGCATTGTTCATCCATGTTTTGGATGAGCAGACTGAGTAGTTGGTAGCAGGTAGTAGATCCTAATGAGGACGATGCTGCGGAGCAATGACGAGAAGGAGGCTAACGTATTATTTCCTATATATTATTATGTGTTTCCGCTGTTATGGTTATTATGATACTCTGAGTGATTGTAGTGAGGCTTTTTGTATAGATTTTGATGATGTATTCATGTGGTACTATGGATATCCTTTTGATGATATGAAAGTTTAAAATTATGCACAATTATGCTTTGCTACTACTGCCTATTGTATATGTTCTATTATTTTTTATCCTTGTGTTGTGAGTTATACGACAGGTTTCTCTTGTACTTATCTTACCTGATGATTGTCCATAGCTGCCTGGCACACTTTTCAGTGAAATATTCCTCTTGTTAAGTGCGAGAGTTATGGGTGGTCGTCATGTTTGGTATCAGAGCTTTGGTGAATCGATTTTAGCCAAAGTTCAGAGACATAATTACGTATGAGAGACGTATTTGGAGATTTCTGATGGATGTGTTCTATATATTAGTGTATAGTATAATAGCGTTAGAACTTCGTTGCAGTTTATCTCATATGTGGACTAATCATTCTATTTTTAGATTTAGAATGAGTCGCCAAACAACGGGAAACACTATTAAGGATGAGGCTACGACTGGAAGGGTAGGAGATGGTAGCTAGCTGGGAGCCTTAGCTTTTATACCGGAATATCTGGCTATGTTTGGGGCCTTGATGGCAGTAGTCATAGTGAGGATGCCTATTCCAGAAGCGGCAGTAGAGCGTGGTATTCCAATGCAAGTACTTAGGAAGATTCTGCTAAGCGACAGAGGGATTATTCTCCTATTGATGAAGAAGATGAGTTACAAAGAAGTATAGCTTTAGAGCAACTTCGACACAGAGTTAAGGAGCGAGAAGGAAGGATCAGTGCAACTTGGGACGAGGCTTTTAGAAGCAGGCATGAGCCTCATGAAGAAACTTTTACTGGCCCTAGTGCCACAAGGAAGCTGAGTTAGAAAAAGAAAAAGCAACAAAAAGGGAATGATGGTCAAAAAAAGAAACCTAAGAAGGATGTCATCTACTTTAACTGTCAGCTGGAGGGCCATTATTCCATGGATTGTAAGAAGCCGAAAGCCGAAAGGAGGTGCTATAAATGCAGCAAGCCTGGTCATGAGAAGAAAGACTCTCCGGATTTTCTGAAGAATAAGAAAGTGGAGGAAGCATGTGTTCTGGAAGCTATTCCAATTTCCTACTGCATTCCTAATGATAATTAGTAGAAGTTGTTATTAGTTTAGATATGCTTTCTACCAAGGGAGTTTGTTTGAGTTCTGTTTGGTACTAGAGAATCGTCTTCTTTTAACTATAATAAGATTGTATACCAAATGGTATAGGACTTCAGATTATAATAAACCTTTGATTGTAACTAATCCAGTGTGCGGTTCATCTACTCTTTGTATGACTTGTCGTGGTCTAGTTTATTTAGTCATGGTTGTTTTTTATGAATGATTGTTTTGTTGTGACTTTCACTGGGTTTGGTTATGGACTGACTCATGAGGTATGCGGCAAAAGTGGATTGCGAGAAGCTCGAGGTGACGGTCAAGAATGTGGAAGGGCGATTGGTTGTGATTCGATGTATGCCCGAAGATGGTGTCTTCGTGAGCTACTTAAATTCGCATGTGATTCCACGGGAAGAATTTTCATCGATGCAGATCACTAGTGAGTTCGATGATGTCTTTGACGATGTCAAAATGTTGTCGTCGCATCGTGAGATTGAGTTTAGGATCGATTTGGTCGAGGAAAAATACCTATCGTCATCCTCTTAGGCGGATGGCGCCTAAGGAATAGCGAGAGTTAGAGGTGCAAGTACATGACCTTTTGGGAAAAGGGTTTACTCGGAGAAGGGTATCCGAATGGGATGCACCAGTTGTGCTTGCAACCAAGGCTGATGGATCTTTGAGATTGTGTGTGGACTATCGTGAGCTGAATAAGGTGACTAAGTAAAACAAGTATCTGTTGCCAAGCATAGATGACTTGTTCGATCAACTTCACGATGCCAAAGTGTTTTCTCAGATGGATTTGGCAACGGGATTCCACCAGTTGAGAGTGGCAAGGGATTGTGTGCCAAAGACTGCTTTTAAGACACCATCCTGTTTGTTCGAATGGTTGGTGATGCCAATTCGGTTGACTAACGTGCCAGCGTATCTTTTGGATCTTATAAATATGGTATTCAGGGATCATTTGAACAAGTTCGTTCTTGTGTTCGTGGATGATATTCTCGTTTACTCCCGGAATGAGGAAGAACATAAGACTTACTTGAGAGTTGTTTTGGAAGTCTTGCGAAAGCATCAGTTGAGAGCAAAGTTTTCGAAGTGTCAATTCCAGAAGAGTGAAGTGAGATTCTTAGGTCATGTTGTTGTAATGACCCGGAAAATCTGAACCAATTTAAAAATTTTAAATTGGCTAAAATAATGGATTTTAAATATTTAAAATAAATATTTTAAATAATAGCAATGAAAAGTAGTTTGAATCGACGTTTGAAAACGAATATAATTAATTCTAATTATAAACAAGGCCTGAAATGGCGCTGCAGTTTCAAAAATTGAATTCAAACTTTGTCGGACTGTACCAGGTGCAAAACAAAACGGATTTGAGTGCAACCAAAAATATTTAAATCTGTTAGTGAATACCTTTCTAACGAATCTGAAAAATCGAAGTTTCATAGTAGAAAGCAAAAGTTATGGCCAGATGAATTTTCAGAAAGGTCGCTATGGAATTTATATAGTCCGTGAAAATGACCATTTTGCATACGACCTCGGAATTCGACGAAACCACTTTTGTTGGATCCGGGATGTGAAGTTATTGCTAAGTTTCAAATTTCATAATTTTTGAAGCTAGTATGTGAGCGTGGCAAAGGAAAACGTGTTTTGGTCAATTACAGTTAAATTGGATCGACCAAAAATGGGCCTTTTTGCAAATGGTCTCAGAATTCGACGAAACTAGTTTTTTTGGAACCGTATCGTCAAAACATAGCTAGATTTATTTTTCTGGAATTTTTCAAATCAGTTTGTGGCCCTGGCAAATTGAAATGTACGTTCAAATCGAATATTGAATGTTATATATTTTAAATTGAATGAAAACTGACTGAAACAGTCGAATGGGCCTTCGAAACATATCCCATTGTGTTCGGAATGGGGGTATTTAGCTAGGGGAAGGCGACGTCATGGGTTAGGGCGTAGTGAAATTAGATCAGACTCTGGTGGCCTAGGGTTTCGTGCGCACGAGGATGAATCTTTCGTGGATGGGTTCCAGTATTTCGTGAGGAAGAAGGATAACGGGATTAACGTTAAACAGGGTTATTGATGTAATTATAATTATTTATTTAATTTATGTCATTAATGTATAAACAATAATATCTCTCTCAAACGAAAACAGAATTCGATGATTTTATTTTCGATGGAATCGTATCAGCGAGCACTACATTCCAGGATTGTCCAGAACAGAAACAGAGCACGTCGGAATTTTAGGCAAATTCGAATCAGAACAGAACAGAATTCAGAAATAGAACCGATCAAGGTGAGAATTCTCTCACTATAAATTTTCTTGTACAGTTATTTATTTTATAACTGCATACATGAACTGTTCCCCGTCGTCCAAAGACCATGGGCGACTTGTTTGTTTGATTGTGTTGTGAAAATTGTTTGTGTTGTGACTGTGATTGTGATATGAAATGGAGAGAAAAATATATATAGGTGGATATATATATATATATGTGAAAAGTGAAAATATACGATATATGGAAAGTGAAAATCATATATATTGAAAGTGAAAAATCATATATGTTGAAAGTGAAAATATCGTATATATCGAAAGTGAAAATCATATATATTGAAAGTGAAAATATCATATATATTGAAAGTAAAAATATCGTATATATTGAAAAGTGAATATATATATATATATATATATATGAAAAGAAAACGAATTCGAATTGAATTGAATAGAAAACGAATTCGAATTGAATTGAATAGAAAACGAATTCGAATTGAATTGAATAGAAAACGAATTTGAATTGAATTGAAATGGATTTAAAACAAATTTATAAGAGGAAATTCAATTTTGATTTGAATTTGAAAAGGAAGTTGAAATCGTTTCGAAAACGAATTTAAAACGATTTATATAATACGTTTTAAAAGAAAATCGACGAAGTATATAATATATATATTATATATATAATATAATGGCCTGAATAGAACGCGCCGCGGCAGTTCGTGAATTTTGACCATTGACTTCGAACTGACATTGCGGGAGATCCGACCGTCGGATTCTCCTGAAACCGAAACCATTGGGTTCGTATTGAAAAGAACTTTCAAATGAATATTAGAGATTTGAAATCTAATGGTTGGATTTGGAATTATGTCCAAATCAAATTTGGAAAAGGTCGTTGTAAGTGCAGTTCGATGGCCATTGGTGGAAATCGATTGTACATGCCTAGATAAAATTATTGAAAATATCGATAATTTGTGTAAAATCATCAGAAATAGTTTGTGAAGAATTGGGATGAAAAATTCCGTATTTGAAAAGATAAAAATAGATTTTTATCGAAATGAACTTGTTTTGAACTAGAATTATAATTCTATTTATTTTTAAAATAAATAAAGTGGATTTGAAATGGTTTTGAAAATAACCAGAATTTCCAATATATGAATTGGAATGGATTTGAATTGAAATTATCTTTGGATATTTTCGATATTGGACTCCGTGATTATACAGATATCGTGATGGGAATTTGAAAGATATCGATATCGTTATTCCCGATATGATATATGTTGGTTTCAGGATTTGATGTTGAATATAAGTCGATACTATCTCTATTCAAAACCTTATATTTAATGCCAAATTTGATTGATTGATTGTTTGGATTGTGCTTGACCAGTTAATGAGCAAAATATGCTTTTACATTTAGCATTGGGTTGGGTTGAAAATATCTGTGTGCTAACGCCTTGTGAAAGACTTCACGATTTGACGATAAGGTGTTTAGCGATGTTGTGTTCGTTTCAAATTTAATGAATGATTGTGAAATGATATTTTTCTTAAGTGAAAAGAAATGTATTCCCGATTTTGGACAGGGAATGTTTTATAAAAATGTTTTATAAAACAGAAAGGATTTTGAGGCCCAAAACCCGATGATTTCTAAAATGATTTAGAAATGTATTATGTTTTACATTGTGGTTCATCGCGTATTCAATTAGTTGCTATTGATAACATATCTGTTTGGTGGCGGAGAATTTATTCTCTTGCATAACACCCGTCTTTGAGACGTACGAGCTCAAAGGTTATGTGACTAATAGTGACTGATCATATGTGTGAATTGTTGATGTGAAGTACTATGTTTTGAAAGTACTTGTGATTATTATGTTGTGAAATGATTTTCCCTACTTCGGGATATGAAATGATTTAGTATGTGGCTAAAGAGTCGGGTAACCCTGAGACTAAAAGTATGGGTGAGAGGGCGGTGTATGCTCTCCATGTGTGGGAGGTGCATCGTCGGTGTAGCCTGCTCCTATGTGGGATAGGTGCACATTTATATATCGGGTTGCGAGGTGCGTACCCTTTGCCTTGTCGATGGGGAGCACGATATTTGGTTGCATACTTATTTGTATGCATTGTTATGTTTTGGAATTCATATTTCCAAACGATTTGATTTGAGATCCCGAAGTGAAATCTACTTTGATATAGAAAGTTAGATAGGTATTTCAAATGATTTGAAATAAGAAATCGGGAATAAAATCCAAAGGAATAATTTCTGTAAATTGAATTGGATTTGGAAAATCTAAGTGTAGTGATTAATCTAAGTGGGTAGATTGGGATATTGCATGTGGATTGATGCATAGTAGATCCATATATCTATATAGATTGTTCTTTATACACTGGCATTCATGGGGGTAAACCCGTTCCGCGTTAGCGGCGTGGTCCCGTGATATGCCATATGATTTATATAAGGTTATAACTGTCTAGAGTTTCTCACACCAGTCCCATGACTGACCTGTAGTTTCCTTTTCCCTTGCAAACTCGGGTGCCCCTATTTTCCACATGGGCAGTCGAGTAGTTTTATTTTGCAGATATGTTTAGCAGGATTCTGGATCGAAGCGAAAAGCAGTGTCCAGAGTATTGATAGTCTTCCGCTGTGTTATTTATTTCCGCTGTGCATTGTATTACATTTATTGTAAAATCATCTTCCGCTATATTGATTATATTTCAACATACTCTGATATTCTGTACTCTGATGTAACATTATTATGATGTTTATAAAAGTCTTCTGTTATTTGTTCTGATGTGTTGTATACCCAGAGTTAGCGTATACGGGATTCGAACGGTCTTGGTCGATTTAGCGATCGATTAGGTCCGAGCGAAATCCGTGTCGTTACAGCTGTTTATGGATATGGAATAGCGGTTGACCCCGCTAAGGTGGCAGCAATCCAGGACTAGGATAGACCTAAGAATGCGACAGATGTTCGGAGTTTCCTTCGGTTGGCGGGATATTATCGCCGGTTTATCAAGGATTTCTCCAAGATAGGTGCACCATTAACAGGATTGACGAAGAAGAATCAAGTGTTCACATGGGATGCGAAGTGCGAACAAGATTTTGAAATTGTGAAAGAGAGACTGACGAGTGCTTATGTTTTGACCATTCCAAGTGGGAATGAAGAGATGGTGGTATACGCCGATGCATGTGGTACTGGACTTGGAGCAGTGCTGATGCAGAAGGATAGTGTTATGGCCTACACGAGTCGACAGCTGAAGCCGCACGAAAGGAATTATCCAACTCATGATTTGGAGTTGGCAGCAATCGTGTTTGCTCTAAAGAGGTGGAGACATTAACTGTTGGGACTTCGATTCGAGTTGTTTACGGATCACAATTCGTTGAAGTATCTTTTCTCCCAAAAGGATTTTAATCTTCGGCAGCAATGGTGGTTAGAATTTCTGGCATCATATAATTTTGTTATAGCCTATACTCCTGGTAAAGGTAACGCAGTAGCGGATGCATTGAGTCAAAGACACACAAGTTTGGGATCATTGTTTTCATAATAGAAGCACCTCGACTACTTGGCAGGATTTGATTTCAGACCACGATGTGAGTACGAACTTGAAATGTTGGCGAGCTTATCGATAAGACCTACTCTCATCGAAAGGATTGGCGAGAGATAGAAGTGTGATTGCAAAGCTTGTCGAGATTATCCATAAGTTAGAACCAGAGGATAAGAAATTCGAGGTCGATCGAGAGGGTTGGCTTAGGAAGAAAGGATGACTGGTTCTTCCTGACATTGACGGATTGAGTGATGAGGTTCTGTGGGAATGTCATCACTCAAAGTTGATGATCCATTCTGGTGGTAACAAGATGTATCAGAACATGAGGCGAGCCTACTACTAGGACGGGATGAACAGGGATGTTGGAAAGTTCATTTCCAAATGCATGAACTGTCAGTTGGAGAAAGCTGAACAGAAGAAGCTGAGTGGATTGCTTCAGCCAATAGAAGTTCCTACATGGAAGTGGGGGAAAATATCGATGGATTTGATCGATGGACTACCTAGAACCAGGGTAGGAAATGAGGGAATTTGGATCAAATGGAATCGCTTCACCAAAAGTGCAAGATTTATTCCTATCAAATAGTCTAGGGATGCATCAAAGTTGGCTGAGCTATATGTTATTGGATATTTCGATAGCATGGTATCCCAAAGAGCATGGTTAGTGATCGATATCCATTATTCACAAGTGGGTTTTGGAAGAGTTTGCAAAAGACTGTGGGAATCGAGTCGTATTTGAGTACAGCTTATCATCCCCACATTGATGGTCAAACCGAGAGGGTTAACCGAGTTTTGGAAGATCTCCTAAGAGTTTGTGTATTGGATTTCAGGGGATCACGGGAAGACCATCTACATCTAGTTGAATTTGCTTACAACAACAACTACCAGTCGAGCATTGGGATGACATCATACGAGGCGTTGCATGGAAGACCATGTAGTTCTCCGGCATGTTGGTTAGAAACTGGAGATAAGTTGATGCTTGGGCCTGAGATGATCAGAGAGACATTGGATTGTATTGGGATCGTTCGACAACAAACGAAGGTTATATAAGATCATCAGAAGAGTTACGCCGATAAACGTCTAAAGGATTTGGATTTTTTTCGTGGATGATATGGTTTTCGTGAAGATTTCGCCGTTGAAGAATGTTGTTCTATTCGAAAGTAAAGGAAAGTTAGCTCCAAGGTTTGTTGGACCTTTTCCGATAGTCGAGCGGATTGGAAAACTTGCATATAAATTGGATATACCTGAGAAAATGTCGAGTGTGCACAATGTTTTCCATGTGTCGTTTCTACGGAAGTGTGTGCATGATTCGAATGTGCTGGTACCTTCAGAACAATACAAAGACCTAGGAGTCAAGCCCGCAGTTATGAAACCTCGTAAGCCACTTAGCGTTGTGGGGAATGATAAGAAACAACTTAGGAGGAAGACAGTTAGGCTATTCAAGGTGCAATGGAGTGAGGATGATGACGATTGTACGTGGGAGATGGCAGAGTACGAAGATGATCCATCCAAAATTCTTCGTCGGTACGACCCACTAATGTCGCGTCACCTTACATCATTGTAACTTGTACCATTATTCATTAGAATTCTGCGTGCTTTGTTAAGGCTATGAATGCATGACTTGATGGATGCTAGTTTGGATGGTAAGTTATTTGCTCATGGATGATATGCATTCAAAATTGTTTTGATTGTTTGTGTTTGCTTGGAATTTTGGGGGCGAAATTCCTAAGGTGGGGAGAATGTAACGACCCGCATTTTACATATCGGGGAATCGTAAAATATTTTTATTTAATTCCCTGAGGGTCAGATCATTCTCATATTTGGATATGTTGGTTATGCGGATGTGAGACATGTCCATAATTTTTATCAATTTTATTTGTGACCATTTTTCCCCTATCAGTTTTGTACAGAGCGCAACTTTTGACTGGTACCGAATCAGGTTCTGAGATTGATACGATTGGAAAGGAAATGATGTTTCCAATTCCATAGAGTAGTCACATTAAAGATTTGGTTCAACGGTTTGGGAGAAATCGCCTTTTTAGTGCTATACAATTTTTGAGCAGGTTAACTAGCCATTAATGGGATGATTTTGTGTGGCCCGTTAGTGGGCTGGTTGGAGGCTATAAATAGGGGGTTAGAGGCATGGAGAATGGTTTACTTTCTTCATTCTCTCATTTGGTTGAGCTCATGATCCTCCTTGCTCAATAAAATACATCTTTCCCTCATTAAAATCTTAGATCTATGTTGGAAGATTGAAGATCTACATCAAAGAAGGCTAGATCTACATCAAGAGAAGGAAGATTGCATTAAATTGAGGGATTTGAAGATCGTTCTTTTCTATCTGGATTAGAGATTATTGATTTCAAGCTAATTTGAAGATTTGGTGAGTGCTAAGCATCTCTCACACGGATTCAATCAAGTATATGGGTTGTTTAATTTTATTTTTCATCATTTCAAGTTGTTTTCACCTAGATCTACATCATGATAAGTATATTTTCATTTTAACCACCATAGGATCTAATCTAGCAACTTAAATTAGTACTTCTTATGTTAATTTATATGTATATGCAAGTTTAGATCCATTTGTTAATTCATTCATCGTTTTATCAAGATTCAATGAATTCTAATAGTTATATGATGATTTATTGTTGTGCTAATGTGTGTTGATGATTGCTATTGATTTTGGGTTGAAATTGATTGATTGAATGAGTTGTTTGCATCGGTGTTGTCGTTTAGTGATGGGTTGGTTGAGATTGGAGATATATCGGTCATATCTGAGTCGGGTCATTTGGAGTCAGGTCGTTTAGCTTGTGGTGCAAGGAATGATGGGTCATTCGTGGTCGGGTCATCCAATGAAGCTCGAGTTGTTTGGCTTATTTCCCAAGAAATGGTGGATCAACCAAGTCTTCGGGTTGTTGATAGATCGGGTCGTTCGGGCCAGGTGGGTCGGTTGGAGTCGGATTGTTGAATATCGGGTTGTTGAAGTCTCTGGTCATTGGAACTTGATGAATTGGAAGGGCATGATTGGATCGCTCAAGATCTGATGAGTCTGGTCATTTATGACCTGATGAGTCGGGTCGTTTATGACCTAATGAGTCGGGTCGTTCATGACCTGATGAGTCGGGTCATTCAAAGAACTGATGAGTCGGGTCGTTTTTTATGGATCGGGCAAAAGATACTACAGCGTTTAACAAATGTTGTGGATGGGAATTTCAGTGCTATGGCATGTTTTTCACTGTGAAAAGGCTGAAGTGCTATGGATTGAATGTCGACCAAAAGTGATGAATATTTTGGTTCGAGAATGGACGTGGCTTCGAAGTGAATTCGGGGAGGAATATTCGAAGTGATATGAAGTATTCGTTAATCGGCGAAATGCAACGAATATGTAGATGACTCAAGTGTGTTTTGAGCTCGAAGATAATGGCTGCTCAAGGATGATCGAGCTTATGGAGAGTGGTCGGTGATGATGACCAAAGTTATGAAGGTCGATGAATTATCGTTATCGTAGGTTCTAGCAGACTTAAAGTAGGGGTACAAGAGGGATGCCTAAAAGACCGGTCGAATGGTCGAGTACCCTAGGCAGTCATGATGGACCTAGAGATAAGAGACACGATGACGTATGGAGTTTTTGCAAGAACATAGGTTACCATTAGCCCTTGACAAATGGCATGTCTTAGCCATCATACGATTTACAGTGGTTTCAAAGAAGCATAGGCAGTGATAGCCAGAGTCATGTATGTTGATTGCTTTGCTTGTATCGTCTTATGTGGATTATTCGACATCGAAGGAGACATCTCTTGGGTGCTAGTCTGATTTTGGTTTAGGCTTTTGAGGCTTGTGCCTTAATCTCGATTAGGATGGTCTACATTGGATAATTAATTGTTATGTCTGCTATGTTTTTCTATTTGGTTGTTTGTAAATGCTATCACTGTCAGATGTGGGGGAAACGGTTTGGGTTTCTTTTCTGTTGTTGAGTTGGTAGATTAGTTGATTGGTCTACCTATTTCTCATATACTTGATTGATGACCTTAGATAGTTGTTTTATCGCTCATTAAGACTATTGTCTAACTCAAGGTTTTATGTTTCCCTCTTATTATTTTGGGCTATTCATCCATGCTTTGGATGGGCAGACTGAGCAGAAGGTAGCAGGTCTTGATGAGGACGATGCTGCAGAGCGATGACGAGCAGGAGGCTGACGTATTATTTCCTACATATTATTATATGTTTCCGCTGTTATGATTGTTATGATACTCTAAGTAATTGTAGCGAGGATTTTTGTATATAATTTGATGATGTATTCATATGGTACTATCGACATCCTTTTGATGATATGAAAGTTTAAAATTCTGCGCAATTAAGCTTCGCTACTACTGCCTGTTGTATATGTTCTATTATATTTTATCCTTGCGTTGTGAGTTATAGGACATGTTTTGCTTGTACTTACCTTACCTTGATGATTGTCAATTGCTTCTTCTCACACTTTTCAGCGCATTATTCCTCTTATTAAGTGCGGGAACTATGGGCGATCGTCACAAAACCTGTCATAAGAGGTGATGGTGTGTGTGTCAATATAACAAACAATCATATCTTTTTTAAAGAAATCCTAACATTTCATTTAACATTTCAAATTTTAATTCACTTAATAATCAATTAGTCATGAGTGAGGGAAACTCGCCTTTCGAGGCTAGGAGATGAATGAAAAGGTTGACATGGAAACTAAGAATGAAACTTTATAGCCAAACAACTAATACACTTCCAATAAATTGATATACACATATATATTTGTATATATGTACACGAATGCAATATTGGAAGTGTACGGCCTCTATTCCAACTTGACCATTTCCGAACATAACTAGCAAACACAATAATGTTCCCAACTATATTTAACAAAACGACAAATCAAAATCTATGTTTAAAAAGACTAGTACCAAAATATTTCAAAATCAACTCACCAGCCTAAAATCGAATGGGCCAGTGAATCGAATCATGTACGAAGAATTGAAACATGATCCAAACTAATCACCTAAACAATGAACCCCAATCAACCCCAGCAGCCTTTCAGGCATTTTCTCGGTCATCTGGAGTGCTTATATAAATTTGGCAGCATGCATTCATCTTCTCCTCCTAGTTGGGTGTGGTTAAAAGGGGCTGGCACAAGGTCTGCTGGCCTTTGGTAGCTCATGGCTTGTGGTATGTTAAAGGTGGAATGCAACGCTTCATGGACAAAGGGAAGGTCGGTTTCAAGAAGGAAGCCGCTACTTTTTTTTTCAAATCCTGGTCGCGGTAGTAAGATAAAGGAAAGGGAAAGGCGAGGATAGTGAAAGGGACTCGCAGGGTGCTGGAGCAGGGGATGGTCGTTGGTCCTGCAGATGGTGGAGGTTCATGTGGTGACTTGTAAGTTGTAGGTGAGCAAACCTTGGTTTGCTTGGGTTTTCTTCAAGGCAGAAGGATTGAGGATTACTGGCTCAAGGACGGTGGTGCTCCCCGTCGAAGCTGATGCCGAGGCGAAGCTGACGTATTAGTGGTGGAGGCGTCGAAAGAGGGGCAACATGTTGGGGAAGGAGCAAATGGAATCGAATTTGGGTGGTGATTCTCCTTTTCATTTTTTTTTCGATCGAATATTTTAAAAAGAGGAGTGAGACCCTATCCTTCTATCATAATACGAAGTGGATCAGAATTTTTGTCTTTTACATAAACAAGTGAATTTGAAAAGATAAGGAATAAGAGAAAGGATCATGAAAATAATCAGAGAAATAAGGACGCATGTGACCACTTCTCTGCCATTTCAAAACGTGGAGGAGTCCACAAAGAATGATGGACAAGTGGTGTTCTGTTGGACTTACAAATGAACTAGTGTTTGTTTATATTTAAATTTAATTACAAGTGTCTAATTCAATTTATAAACATTTCGAAATGTTTTTCCTGAAATTTAATTAAAACTATTTTTTCTTCCTGAATGATACAATGGTTGCTACTGATTTTGGTTAACATGCAACTAGAAGAACAAAAGAAGACATGGAACAAGGGAAACAAAATTGTCTGTTTCTACGCATTTTTAATACAAAATTATAGATTCAGGATATCAAACTTCCGAATTTCGCTAAATGAAAAATACCATTCTTCTTGAAATTCAATCCAGCATTCTTAGTTCGAATTCGCATGAATTCTAACGTTGTTCAATTCCTAATGATTTCTAAAATGTTTACTAAATTAACGCGAATCGAAACAAATTCGCGTATTTCATTACGAAATTTATTCCTCCGTTATGTCTAACTAGACGTATCTCAAATATTAAATTTGTAGTTTAATTCAACTTTAAAATCTTTAACGTCAAAACAATACATCGGCTATCGTTACCGTATCGATCGCATAAATCGATTTAAACGGAGCGACAATTTTAGACGTTTACATTACAAAATTATTTAGATTACTTTTATGTAACGTATTCAAATTTCAAACTTAATATTTTATATATCTATAATTTATCAATTTGTGTTTGTCTAAAAGAATAAATATTAAATGTAACTTACCGTATTACGTTACATATATATCAACACATAAGTTCAAGTATTTATTAGAATTCAAATACACGCTAACAACGTAAATCGAGATTTCAAGTTTCAAATTCAAATTAAGATTATAAACTTTCACTTATGATATTAAATGTTTGGTGAATTTTATATTTTAATACGTCAAAATTATTGGTATGTTACATTGTCTCCTACTCAGCACTTTTCGTCTTCAAAAAGGAAACGTCGCGTCTAATAATGTCTAGATATATTACTATCTAAATGTCTTAACTTAGTTTATGTGACGATCCCGAAACCCCGTACGATGGTGTTAAGGATAATCAGTGGAATATAACACATAATAAATAACAGTAGAACAGAAATATAGAATTACACCACATAACATACATCAAATTACACTGGAAATAATAACAACATCAGAGTTACACAGCATAATAGGATCATACTTAGCACAGAATACAGTTTCAGTTTAATACCCAATGTTTGCAGCGGAATCAAACATAATATACATAATGAAGTCTGAAACAGTACAATAGATGTGATAAAGTGAATCTCTAGCTCAATAGCTATCTAGAATGAGTCTGCTAAAACCTAAATACAAGGCTGCCCATGTAGAAATAAAGGTACCCGAGTTTGCAAAGTGAAACAAACTTCGAGTCAGTCATGGGACCGGTATGAGAAATCTACTTAACTGGTTAAACAACAATTATGAGGCAAGTCATAGGACTGCGCCACTTTCGTGGAACGGGTTTACTCCAGTTATTTCCAATGCATGAAATAAAGTAAAGTATATAAACAATGCAATGCTTTTTAGAAAATGAAGCCAATATAAGACTCAAGTCCCATCACACAACGCAACGCAAACCGGAGAATAGAGTTTTACCTTATGCTGGCCAAAATATGCTTGATATGAAACAAATGAAATCATTTGATATTATTGCTAGTGTTTATATGTTTCAAAAACAATTTCAATCATAATATATCAATCATAGACGGCATAAGTGCCCCATACCAATATGTCGCCAAATATAGGTTTACAATCAAAATCGCACAATATCGTACTGGAAGTTGGATTTCCATCGTGAACCAAGGCAAGGGATCGTACTCACCACTTCGAGACACTCTAGCCCGTGCCTCAGGATCAGAGCTCGAGTGACCCTTAGAAGCCACAGGGCCGGTCCACACGTAGTGGATTAAACATCCCTGAACAATACGTCTCCTCGCCCTATGGGGCGTAAAACCATCGGCACCGCAATGACCGATATATCCGAGCCGCCTCGCATTCCAACATCCACATAAGTCAAACTTGTCAGGGCTTGTAAACCACTAACACCACTTCTAGCTAGAAAGAGATGCATGTCATCCCTGGATCCTTCTCCCGTTTCTGGTTCACACCGGGATGTGAGGTTCACGAATTTACGCTATACACAAAGCCATGTTGTATTAAAGTTGTGCTTTGATCATCAACCACAAGGCTCTGCTTTTCAACAAAATCCTTGATCACTTCCACTTAGGCATGCCACACAGGCAATTCACTCCATGCGACTGATTTCTATCGATGTACAACCTCTGATCTCGTACGTCTCAGAGAAGGGTGTGAAGCAAGTGAATAAATTCTTCGCCACCAAACAGATGTATATTTAATAGAGATCAATCAGCACAGAGTAAAATCCAATGTCAGACAAACAATCCATTTACAAGTTCGCTTAGGGTCTGAACGAAACCGGAGGCACCTTACTCCTCTTCCACATGTCCAATGCAGAATCGAGGCCCTCGTATACCCGGACAATCGATAAGTACATCCGGAGGACCACCACTGGAACCCCTTCAGGGGAGCTAGCCATATCCAAGGCATCTGTGGTAATCCATTCGATGTGAAGATCACCGGTATTGCACTGTCTTCATATCTTCGACATTTATTCGTTGATCAATTATTTGAAACGAGAATTAACTCGGCCCTTTCAAATAATTCATGTATAATTGAATTTAAATCGATTCATTCCATGGTTAAATTATTCGACATCCACATTTCAGTTCTTTAAATAATTTTCATGTCAAACACATTCAACCATCAAACATCTAGCAAACCAAGCAAAATTGGTTTATTTCCATTCCATATCGCTTATAATATTTTATAAAGATATATCGCCATTTTTATTTATATAAAAAAGGCTCCATTTGATTAAACGACGTTTCAGGTCGTGCCGTGGCACTGGCGCTGTTTTTCTTCAGATTTGTTTTACACATATATGAAAATCTAATCGTTGGATCTTAACAAAATTTACATCATTGGAAAGATCACTTCAAAGCGAACCCAATGGTTCCAGTTTCGTCAAAATCCGATGGTCGGATCTTTCGGTATAATCGTTTAAAGTTACGATTCCAAACGCGAACTGCAGGGGCTCAATTCGTTTTAATTTAATTTATATATATATATAATCCATTTGGGCGCCGATTTTATTCAGATTTGAATTAAACATTTCTCACAATCCAACCGTTGGATCCCAACAAATTTTATATCGTTGGAAAGATTTTTCCAAGGCGAACCCAACGGTTCTTGAAACGACCCGAACTTCCCCGTGAAGGAAAGCGCGGATAGAATTGAGAACACGACAAAATAGAACACAAACGGAAGAACATTTCATTGCTTGCTACAACAATTTACATCAGAGTACAAGAATATACAGAGTATAATTCAAATAATATACATTACACAAATATCAGAGATTAAAATACTTTACATAATAGCGGAAGATTTACAAAACACAACTGAAAGGAATACGCAGATACAAAGCTTTCCGAGTATAGTTCCAGTTGTAAACCAGGATCCTGTGAATATAAATCTACAAAACCAAAAATACTAGCTGCCCGTGCGGAAAATAAGGGCACCCAGAGTTTAGGTTAAAACAATAAACTCCAGGTCAGTCATGTGACTGGTGTGAGAACTAAAACAGTTATAAATCTTTATTTTAAAGTTGGGTAAATCAAGGGACCACGCCGCTAACGCGGAACGGGCTTTACCCCAAGAATACCAGTGCATAAAACAAACAGCGCAATGCTAAAATAAAGAACAATGAAGCTATTATAAGACCCAGGTCCCATCACACAATGCAACACAAACCAGAGGATAGGGTTTTACCTTATAATAGCCAAAGCATGCTTGATACGTTTAAAACAAATTATTTGGTACTATAATAAGTGTATAGTGTCAAAACAACTTCAAATATAAATGTATCAATCCTAGACGGCATGGGTACCATATATCATGTCGCCAATACTAGGCTATACAATTAAAACCGCAATGTCACGTATTGGAAGTTGGGTTATCATTTATGGTAATGAACCAAGGCTAGGGGCAAGATCCTCACCGATTCGAGACAATCTAGTCTACCATGTCTTAGGAACAGCCGCAACTGCCCCATGGATCTTCAGGGCCGGTCCACCGATGTGGATTATTATGCCTGAACACTGCGTTTTCCCGCCCTATGGGGCGAAAGCCTGGCCCGTCTGCCGACCAGAAGCATCGGCCGAAACCGATATCACGAGGCGCCTCAATATCCAACATCCACATAAGAAATACCAGCCAGTTTTAAGCACTGACACCACTTCTAACTAGAAGAAAACGCATGCCCTCCCTGATGTCCGTCTCCTGTTTTTGGTTCATACCAGGTGCGAAACTCGTGAATTCACGTTATACACAAAGCTACGCTATATTAAAGTCGTGCTTTGATCATCACCACAAGACTTTGCTTTTCAACAGAAGCCTTGATCATTTGCCACTTAGGCATGCCACACAGGCAATCCGCTCCATGCGACTGATGTCTATCGATATACAACCTCTGATCCGCGCATCTCAGAGAGGGGTGAAGTAAGAGAATAAATTCTCCTTCTCCAGGCAGATGTATATTTAATAAAGACCAATCAACACAGAGGAAAATCCAATGTCAGACACACCGTCCATTTACAAGTCCGTTATGGGTCTGAACGAAACCAGAGGCACCAAGTACCTCGCATACCCATCGATCTCCAAGTACGTCCGGACAATCAATGAATATTCAACCACCGTCTTCACCTTTGACTTATCGTCGAATCGGTTATTCAGAATGGGTATAACCCGACCTTTCTGGATAACCCGCGTATATTATAAACAAGTGTTACACAAACACAACATACGCCTCATTCCAATTCAGAAGATTCTTTTATTCAAATATTCACACTTTTAGGGATAGGTTCCCATTAATTTTATCAAAGATAAATTCTTTTAAATTTATTCTTTAATCTTCCTTTAGATATTGTTTCAATCTAATTAAAGATTCATTAAAACTCCACTTAGTTTTAATCTTTAACTGGGTTAAAGAACCGATGTCATTTAAAACACGATTCACGATAAACCCTAAATCACATTCCATTGATAATCGAGTTAAAGAACATGTGTTATTTAAAACACTGCTCACGATAAACCCGAAAGCCAACTTAAGTTCTATTCCAATTAAATACTAATTAACTGGGCAATTTCACTAAATCTTAATTAAAAGATTTATTCTTTTCTAAACTGGATTCAAGAACAGTGTTATTTAAGACACCATTCACGACGAACCCCAAAATCACATTTGATATTAAATACAAGGCTTTGAATAGAAAATATATCAGCTTATATTCAATATCAAATTCTGAAACCAACAAATATCGTGTTGGAAATAACGATATATATATATATATATATATATATATATATATATATATCTTTCAAATTTCCATAACAACATCTGTATAATCATGAAATCCAACATCGAAATATTCCGAAGACAACTTCGATTCAAATCCTTTCTAATTCACATATTAGAAATTCTGGTTATTTTAATGCTATTTCAAATCCAATTTGTTTATTTTAAAAATAAACAGATTTTAATCCTAGTTAAAACTAGTTCAATTTCATAAAAATACATTTTTATCTTTGCAAATATGGAGTTTTTCACCCCAATTCTTCCCAAATCACTTATTTTGATTTTAGACAAATTATTGCTATTTTTAATAATTTTATCAAGGCCCGTACAGTCGATTTCCAATAACGGCCATCGAACTACATCCATAGCAACCTTTTCCAAATTTGATTTGGACATAATTCCAAATCCAACCGTTAGATTTCAAATTTCTTATATTCGTTGGGAAGCACCTTTCGACACGAACCCAACGGTTCCGGTTTTAGGAGAATCCGACAGTCGGATCTCCCGTAATGTCCACGCGAAGTCAATGGTCGAAATTCGCGAACTGCCACGGCGCGGCGCGTTCTATTCAGGCCATTAATATATATATATATATATATATAATATATAATATATTTCGTCGATTTTAATTCTAAACGTATTTTATAACTCGTTTAAAAATTGGTTCCAACTTCTTATTCAAAGTTTAAACCAAATTTGAATTTTCTACACCACTATCCAATAAATGATATTATTTTCAAAATATTTGAATTTGAAATAATTCTCTTATCGATATTTATTTTAAAACGAATAAAATCGATATAAATATCGATCGCGTCCAAATGGTGCAGATCTAATCAACACGGCGTAATATATTTTATTTCCAATATTTCTGCTTTAAATATTCTATTTCAAATATTAATAATTCAAATATTATATTTCAAATATTTCTGCTTTAAATATTCTATTTCAAATATTTATACTTCAAATATTATATTTCAAATATTTCTGCTTTAAATATTCTATTTCAAATATTTATGATTTCACCAAATTGGAATGAGGCCCAAACACATACAATATAATTTTACTTATATGGATTCACATAAAACACATGTATATAATCAACCATCATCCAAAGTGCACTACACAACTGCATAAGCATTAAATATAAATAATTAACGCTTACACATCCTGTCAATCTATTGATCGACATACAACTAACAATTGGGATTAGTGTACGTCAATTTTCATCCCAACACCCGTGCGGGGTTTCAAACAACAAACACACATTTTTATTTGTGTAGTTGGGCGATGTGTAAAATATATCGTCCCAAATCAACGTCGATCAAATAGGTGTACATAGACAAACCGTCTGGTTTGAATATGGATATTTAATTTCACTAATCAAATTTTTCTAACACTTTTTAGAAAATTTCGGTAGCACAAAGGCGCTATACCAAAATTGGGGTAAGGTCTAACCTAGCCTTGCTCCCTCGCCTTATGACGGCGCACGTCTAATCCTAACCAATTATATCGATTCGTTTTTCGCACCGCAAATTGGGGTAAGGTCTAACCTAGCCTTACTCCCTCGCCTTATAACGGCGCACGTCTAATCCTAACAAATTATATCGATTCATTTTTCACACCACAAACCAAATTTAAACCAATATCACAATCAACCCAACAACCAAAGCAACCAAGCAAACAAGCCATCCATGGTTTGTGGACGACGGGTGTCAGGTGCTACTAAACACCGTCAAGCATCCTAGTATATAATTTTTAACTAGAAAAATAAAAATAGAGTGAGAAGTTCTCACCAAGAGCTAACCAAACACCGCGACTCTTCTTATGTAGAACATCTTCGCCGCGTTTCCAATTTGTCCCATCGCACTCTGTTTCACATGATTCATATAAAAATCACATTTTTATACCGCTACGTATGCAGAAAAGATTATATTTTTCTAACGCTATTTTTAGAGAAAAGGTTATATTTTTACAACACTATTTTTAGAGAAAAGGTTATATTTTTACAACACTATTTTTAGAGAAAAGGTTATATTTTTACAACACTATTTTGATTATAAAGACTATATTTTTACAACGCTACTTTGATTATAAATACTATATTTTTACAACGCTACTTTGATTATAAAGACTATATTTTTACAACGCTACTTTGATTATAAAGACTATATTTTTATACTACTCTATTTTTATTTTAAAGACTATATTAATAAAAATCACACTTTATAAATCTAAAACTATTTTTATAGAAATCAAATTTTTATTTCAAATCTATATATATATATATATAAATCATATTTTTATATTTTAAAACCATGCTATTTTTATTTTTAAAAATCCATGCTATTTTTATTTTTAAAAATCCATGCTATTTATTTTAAAAACAATGTTTGTGTATATTTTTAGAACCAATTCTATTTTTAAATAAATTTCAGATTTTTAAACACAATGTTATATATATATATATGTTAACGACAATTTTTACTTTAGCTAACAAAGTAACTAGTAAAAATTTAATTACCATCTTCACTGTTGAAAATCCTCCTTCTTCCTTCTGCTCCAGTTCAAACTAGAGAAATCGAACCCAATCTGACAATGAACCAATGGCCACCGCACCACCGATTGTGATGACCGGACGTTGATCGAAGACCGCTACTCCAACCGCCATGAAGTCAGCTTCCGGCACATACCCCCACTGATGAACTCGAACTGCTCCAGGCCCCTAAAATCACGGTCAAACGCGCCACTTTCCTGGCCTGATTTCTCCCTACTCGATCCACTTCCGATGATCTTCGCCGTTAGATGGGTCAACCTCTCCTTGATCTTCGATTTCATGCTTAAAGCTTTTGAAATGGTTGCTTGGATGTGGAGATCGGAGGGGATAAAGTTTGGAGCAAGAATTGGCCGTATATCGCGTTAGAGGCGGCTCAGAATTTTAGGCGCATGGGAATTCAGAAAAATTAGGGTTTATTAATATATATATAATAATAATATTTTATTCAATAAATACTTTCTTATCGATGAGAACTCCAAATCGAACCCAACGACTGTCGCCCCTAGCTAATTACCCCCATTTCGAACGTAATGGGATATGTACCGTGAGCCTATTCGACTAGTTTTTCTCAAAATTAAAATATAAATCAGCATATATTTAATTTTAACTCACATTTTAAATTGTTGGGGTGTAACAATCCGTATTTTCAATAACCTGTTATAACGTAAATCGGGGCAGAATTTAATTCATAAATCTGAATCAAGGGAAACGGGCTATGCATTTGCGTTCGTCTCGGAAAAATACGCGAAATAGAGTCCGAGTTTTCGAAAATCGGAGTCCGTATGACCCGATTAAGGCCCAATGAAGTTTTCAGAAAATTTCAAGTTCAAAACAGATTTCGGGTTCAAAATTCGAAAAAGGGTCAGATTGGGCCAGGCGGGAAAATTCCCGCCAGAGCACCCAAGTCGACAGCCCTGTCGACTTGGGAGTCGACTTGGTTCAGCCGGGCAGTTTTGCCTGGTGCACCATTTTGGAGTTGTGTTGAGTTTGGGGGCCAGATTCGGTTTTGAGGGCTGAGATTGGAACTAGGGTTTAATCCTAAGGCTAAAACTAATCCTAATCTCTATAAATAAGACCCTAACCTAAGCCTAAATCAACATTATTCATTCAAGTAACTAAACTATGGCAAAATCATTCCTCTCATGGCCTCCACTCTCTTCATAAAATTTCTAAGATATTTCTATGAGAGATTTTCCATGCATACAAGTGTTTTCAAGCTTGTATGAGTGTTATTAGCTTGCATTCAAGTCAAGTTTCCATATTTACATCATAAAGCAAGGGTTTTGATCATTTTGGCTCAAGGGTTTTTCAACTGGAACTTGCATTTTGGGTTTATTTGATTGCATAAGGGCTTTGGCATTGTAAGCCCTTTTCTACTTTCATATTTAAACTCTAAAGTTAATGAATGATGCAAGTTGTGTTTGATCATTATGATATGCAAGTTTATCATGTTATGTTATGCAAGTATGCCATGTTATGATATGCAAGTTTACCATGTTATGTTATGCAAGTATGCCATCTTATGATATGCAAGTTTATCATGTTATGTTATGCAAGTATGCCATGTTATGATATGCAAGTTTACCATGTTATGTTATGCAAGTTTGCCATGTTATGATATGCAAGTTTACCATGTTATGCTATGCAAGTTTTCCATGTTATGATATGCAAGTTTATCATGTTATGCTATGCAAGTTTGCCATGTTATGATATGCAAGTTTATCATGTTAGGTTATGCAAGTTTGCCATGTTATGATATGCAAGTTATGTTATGGTTGATCATTTTGCTCATGTTATCATGTTATGCAAGCTTATCTTGGGTTTATGAGTTTAAAGCTTCAAGCTTTATGCTAAAGGTTGCATTTTGGCAACATGTAAGTTATCATATCTCTTATGATAACTTGCATGTGAGGCTAAATGCGAACTTATGGCCATTTCTACATGTCATTTATCACCATGTATCACCAATATGCTAAGTTTGGTTTTATGCATGCTTTTGAGGCCTAAAAATGTAATATGCAAGTATATGAACATATGTACATTTCATATGCCACCATGTTGAACTTGTGGCTTCAACACCATTTGTCATCTTTATGCCAAGTTCCCTCTTTCTATCCTTTATGCGCTATTGCGATATGTAAGCGATGGGATTGCGTTTGGGGTTGGGTAAACTTAAAAGACATAAAAACATAAGATTGGGAATTTACCTATTAAGTTAGGTCTACCCATTGGGAATTTACCTATTAAGTTAGGTCTACCCAAATTCTTGAAAACTTGTAATATGTTTTGGAAACATGATGGACATGACACTTAGAAAATATAAGTGTGACCAACTCGAGGTTGGGTTGAGTTTGTAGCGTAAAACTACCCGGAACCGACCGACTTAACTAGTTGCTACAAACAATAGGACCCAATGTGAGAAGTTGGTCATGTTGTACCTTGAACCCGAGGTTTGACCAAGTTGTGGTGTAAAGCTACCCGGACCCGCCCGGCTTAACTAGTAACCACAACAAGGTCTAATGTGAGAGGTTAAGGCACATTAAATTAATTAATGCCTCATGATTAGGGTTAAGTCATGGTCCACTTAATACTTAACCAATTTGGGCTTGGTAGATTAATCAGGGTTAAGTCGTGAACTCATCGTTACACTTAACCAAGTTAATCCATGATTAGTAAAAGGGTTAAACCGTACTTAACCCACTAGAAAATCCTAGCAATGGGGGTCCACTCCAGCAGTAATCCCAAGTTTGTATCATTAAGACCCTAAGGACTAGGCTAGGGTGGGGGGCACAATTACTGGACTTGAGGTAAGTGACCAAAAACGACGGCAGAGTGGTACGTCGATGTAGTTCCGGACGGACTATGGTCGTGCACGTAGTCCGTATTTGGAGAAGTCAAGCATGGGTACTAGTAGATCGGGACTGTGCACTTATGTTTATGGTGTCCAGGGGTTGACACCCTAGGGCTTGATACACCCGACGGGAGACCCTGCACAGTCCGACTACAATTATGTTTGGGCCGCATTGACACCAACACGTGACGAGTTAGGCTTAGGGAGCCGACGATTAGACCGTTTGATTGGACCTCGTATTAGGGTCACTTCATATTATTGGACCTCGTATTAGGGTCATTTCATGTTATTGGGTCAAAGCTTGGGCCAAGGGATCAATACGTGTTTATTCAAGTCATGTTAGTTTGCTAGTACACCTGTGGTGCAAAACCTTAAACCTGATTATGCGATGACACCTTTATCTATCATGCCAGTATGTAGTTATCCTTATGTTCATCTCAGCTTTCATCATGACAGTTAACTTTACCAGTTTACATTGATTGTAGTAGGGCTTACTCGGTCTTTTTGACTGACCTGTTTTCTTTCGCCTCTTTTCTTCCGTCCCCCCCCCCCCCCCCAGGTTCTCAGGGTGGGAATATTGGAGCTTAGCTTGGATTTCTGATCGCTTGCTTGTGGGATTTAGCTCATGTACGGTCTTGACATGAAGCTAGCTATGGTTATCACTTATTTTGGGGATAGTACTTATGTATTTCAGTTTTTCAGTGATATTGTTTTTATCTAGACTTGTGTATTTGGAAAGTTAACATTATGTTGTACCAGACTTGTTTTGAAATAGTTTGAAATCTTCCGCTGTTTTACTTATCTTATTTACTCTGTTTACATATATACATATGTTCTTGTTCTGTCTTGATATATCATTATGCATGTTTACCCGGTACAAACGCCCCTCCAAAGTCAGAGTGCTTGCAAGAGCCACGCTGGCGGAGGTGGGGTGTTACATTTGGTATTAGAGCATATGGTTTACGAGAAGGAACAAAAAGGTTTTTAAAACTTTTGGAAAACTATTTTCAAAACCAAGTATAAAGTATTTTCCAAAGAAAAGTCTAGTTTATTTTAAAGGCTATTCCCCAAAAAGCCATTAGCAAAATTCCTTCGTTTTTCTCCATTCTGAATCTGTCTTTTTCTTCGTTTTCTGTATGGCCGATAACTTTGCCATTCCGGAGGGAGTGCACGTACCTATTTGGTATCGGAGACTTTTGGAGGCTAGGGCGACCGAAGCCGGCCCCGCCGATGTTCCTCCTCCTCCTCCTCCGGTAGTTAATGTTCCCCCTCCTCATGTCGCTGAGGTTCCTCTTCCTCCTCCCCCTCAGCATCCACAAGACGATTTCGCGGAGATTTGCAAAGACTTTAAGGCGATGGGTTGCAAGAATTTCATTGGAACCGAGACTTATGTAGAGGCAAGGAATTGGTTGAAAGAAACCGAAGATCTTTTTGCCTTCTTTGATATAGATGACCGTAGGAAGGTTTTATTGGCAGTGTGGTTGCTAAAGGAAGAAGCTGCACGTTGGTGGGTGGTCACCACCGCTACTAGGCCAATTGAGACTTCGGATGACTTTAGGGGAAAGTTTGGACTAAGGTTCCTATCACTGAAGCAAGGGGACATGACTATTAGGGAATACATAGATAAGTTTAATCAACTGGCTCGGGTCGGTTTAGACTTGGTTAACACAGCTCAGAAGAAGGCCCTATACTTTGCTCTAGGATTAAACGAGCCATTACATGGTTTAGCCATGACTCATATACCCTTGGGGGCAACTTTCGAGAGTTTGGTGAATATGGCCCTACTCAATGAAGAGAATAGGAGTGACAAGAAAGAGATCAAGATGAATGATACTCAAGCCAAGAAGACTGATTCCCAGTGGAAAGGAAATCAGGGTAATCCAAGTGGTCAGAGCAGTCAAGGCAATCAGAACAAGAACAAGAGTCAAGGCAACAAGGGGAACAATAGCAAGGGCAATAACGACAAGAGGAAGTGCCATTATTGCGGTTCAGTTGGGCATCTTATTAAGGATTGTAGGAAGAGAAAAAGGAAGAGTGGTGAATGCTTTCATTGTGGTGAGTTTGGACATTTCAGCAAAGATTGCCCGAAGAAGCAAGGGCAAGGTCAGACTCAGTGTGCAAGACCATCTGGAGGGCGAGTTCATCCCCTCAACATCGTTCTTCCAGCTCATGATCGAGGTAGTGTTTCTGTTAAAAGTCATGTTTACATTTCTGATTTTCCTGTTCGTACTTTGTTTGATTCTGGCGCATCGCATAGTTTATTTCATCTGGTTTAGTTGAAAGTTTGCACCTAAGTACTAGTCTAGTTAATGATCCCGTGTGTGTTTCAAATCCAATTGGGGGTTCCGCCCATTTGTCTATTATCTACGTGGATTTGAAAATCTCTATCTTTAGTGTAGAGTTCTCGTGTGATGATTATATTCTCGGTTTCATGGGGTATGGGTTGATTTTTGGGCATGGATTGGTTGTCCAGTTTTGGAGCCATTCTTGATTTTTGAGCATAGGGTTGAGAGGCTCATGACTCGCCTCGGTAATACCCTAAAAATTTCTAGTAACCCTATGGGTCCCGTCATGTTGTGTTATCTTGAATCCCTCAACTCGTCTATCGATAGTTTGCAATCGGTGAGGGTGGTCCGAGAATATCCTGATATCTTGGGTGAAGTGAAGGGGGTTACCCCTAAACGAGAGATTGATTTCCGCATTTATCTGGTTGATAATGCCAAGCCAGTTACGTGGCCGGTTAGGCACATGGTCCCACGAGATGAGAGTTAAGAAAGCAAGTCAAGGAGTTGCTTGAGAAGAACTTCATACGATGAAGCATTTCCGAGGAAGGTGCTCTAGTAGTATTCGCTACTAATGTGGATAGTTCGCTTCGCCCGTGTGTTGATTATCGTGAGTAGAACAAGGAGAATAGACAACCATTACCAAGGATGAATGATTTGTTTGATCAGCTTGTAGGAACATCTGCTTTCTCTTGATCTTGCTACTGGATTCCATCAGCTCAGAGTAGCTGAGGATAGTATAGACAAAACTGCGTTCAAAACTCCAGATGGATTCTTAGAATGGCTAGTCATGCCATTCGGTTTAACTAATGCACCCGCCTACTTCGTGGACTTGATGAGCAGGGTGCCTAGGGAGTTCCTGAACAAGTTTGTGGTAGTCTTTGTAGACGATATCCTGACTTTCTTAAAGAACTAGGAAGAACATGCTAGACATCTCAAGGAGGTGATGGATACGCTTAGAGCGCATCAGTTGAAAGCCAAGTCCTCCAAATGTCATTTTGGAGAAAAAGGAGTTAGATTTCTTGGGCACATAGTTTCTAAGCAAGGCTTAGTGGTGGATCCTGCTAAAGTGGTCGCGGTTCAAAACCGAAAAGCTCCGACGAGGACAATTGAAGTAAGAAGTTCTCTCAGTTTAATTAGTTAGTTAGCGTCCCTTGAGCTTAGACCTACCCTTCTGGATCAAGTAGGGGCTTCACAGAAGGAAGACCCGCAGATAGTCGAGATCATGGACAAGTTGATTCGAGGCGAGATGATAAGTCACCTCGCTATAGATGACAAGGGATGGCTAGGACGCGATGAGAGAAAGAAGGTTCTTAAAGATGCACATCACCCGAGGAGGTGGCCGAGTTTGTCCCAAGGTGCATGTTGTGCCAACAGATTAAGGCCGAGTCATAAAAAGCCCGGTGGGCTATTACATCCATTGGAGGTCCCCGCAATGGAAGTAGTAAAGCGTCACGAAGGATTTCGTGGATGGACTGCCTAGATCAAGAAAGGGAATAAGAGCATGTGGGTCATAGTAGGTAGACTCACGAAGAGTGCTCATTTCACTCCGGTAAGGAGCGAAAGGACTGCATCATAACTAGCGACAGTTTACTTTCAAGAAATAAAGCGGTTGCACGGGGTTCCCTAAAGGATAGTTAGTAACCATGACTCAATTTTCATTAGCCAGTTTTGGGATAGTCTACGGGAAGTCATGGGCAAGCAACTGAATCAAAGTACGGCCTATCATTCGCAGGCGGATGGTTCATTTCGTTCAAGCATGAGTTATAGAAAATCACGTTGGTAAGAGCAATTGGCAACGAGGATTGGTATTTCCAAGAAAAGTTCTGCTGCGTGGAATACTTTATAGTAAGTAAACGAGATCCAGGATTCACTGGTGAATTTTTGGGAGCTTGCATGAAACCGTGAGGTCATAGTTATGTTTAAGCCAAGAATGATAGAAGAGTAAGTGAAATAGGAAGACGAGAGGCGACAATGAAATGGGTTCCAACTCATATTTGGAAATAAGAGTTAAGAAGCTAAGAAATCATGAGGTAAAAGACGGTCAAAGCACAGTGGAGTTAAGCTCAAGGAAACATGACTTAGAAGACTGAAGGCTAGATACGCGCATCATATCTCTTTTTAAGAGCATATCCTTGATCCTTGTTTTCCTATGGAACTTACTCGCATGTTATCTTTTACATATATCCTCTCGGTCCCGTTCTCGATCCCATTTCTGTTATAAACTCCATAAGGGGGTGTGACTCATCGGTTAGTAATGCATGTCAGGGTTTGAAGGGGTCCGTTAGGTTGACTAAACCTTTTGGGCTTTTATAGGATTGGGGTTGGGTTAGGAAGGGATTTTTTGTAATCCGAAAGGAGTATATCCTGCTTATCTTCCCGATCTCTTTGTAGCATATCTTTCTTTTGTTATCTATATCGTGTTAATCTTGTCATGAGAACCTTAGGTAGAAACCCTTTGGATGAAACATGTGTTTGAAACATGTTATGCTTGATGTTTGCAAGTGGTTGCAAGTGTTTGCAAGTGGTTACTCGTGGATGCATTATACACATTAGGCACTAGATCGGCTCACACACTCCTCATATTGCATATGCATGAGTGTTTACGCTTATCCATGGATGAAAATTTTTGTGTTATCACATGGATGTTGCATATGGATGTATGTTATGTGCACACATATAGATGTTATACATTATGTTAGGAATTGCATACATATGGATTCATTTCACTAACATAATTTGCATTGATGATATTTGCATTAGATAAGTACATATACACACACCTTTGCATATGTTCATACAACATTTAGAATCTTGTAAGGACAATGATTGCTCGTGGATGATGTTTTGAGTAGATGGATGTTGGATGGTAGGATACGTTCTTCCTAACTTGAAGATTTCGGGGACGAAATCCTTTAAGGAGGGGAGAATGTAACAACCCGTATTTTCAATAACCTGTTATAACGTAAATCGAGGCAGAATTTAATTCATAAATCTGAATCAAGGGAAACGGGCTATGCCATTGCGTTCGTCTCAGAAAAATACGCGAAATAGAGTCCGAGTTTTCGAAAATCGGAGTCCGTATGACCCGATTAAGGCCCAATGAAGTTTTCAGAAAATTTCAAGTTCAAAACATATTTCGAATTTCGGGTTCAAAATTCGAAAAAGGGTCAGATTGGGCCAGGCGGGAAAATTCCCGCCAGAGCACCCAAGTCGACAGCCCTGTCGACTTGGGAGTCGACTTGGTTCAGCCGGGCAGTTTTGCCTGGTGCACCATTTTGGAGTTGTGTTGAGTTTGGGGGCCAGATTCGGTTTTGAGGGCTGAGATTGGAACTAGGGTTTAATCCTAAGGCTAAAACTAATCCTAATCTCTATAAATAAGACCCTAACCTAAGCCTAAATCAACATTATTCATTCAAGTAACTAAACTATGGCAAAATCATTCCTCTCATGGCCTCCACTCTCTTCATAAAATTTCTAAGATATTTCTATGAGAGATTTTCCATGCATACAAGTGTTTTCAAGCTTGTATAAGTGTTATTAGCTTGCATTCAAGTCAAGTTTCCATATTTACATCATAAAGCAAGGGTTTTGATCATTTTGGCTCAAGGGTTTTTCAATTGGAACTTGCATTTTGGGTTTATTTGATTGCATAAGGGCTTTGGCATTGTAAGCCCTTTTCTACTTTCATATTTAAACTCTAAAGTTAATGAATGATGCAAGTTGTGTTTGATCATTATGATATGCAAGTTTATCATGTTATGTTATGCAAGTATGCCATGTTATGATATGCAAGTTTACCATGTTATGTTATGCAAGTATGCCATCTTATGATATGCAAGTTTATCATGTTATGTTATGCAAGTATGCCATGTTATGATATGCAAGTTTACCATGTTATGTTATGCAAGTTTGCCATGTTATGATATGCAAGTTTACCATGTTATGCTATGCAAGTTTGCCATGTTATGATATGCAAGTTTATCATGTTATGCTATGCAAGTTTGCCATGTTATGATATGCAAGTTTATCATGTTAGGTTATGCAAGTTTGTCATGTTATGATATGCAAGTTATGTTATGGTTGATCATTTTGCTCATGTTATCATGTTATGCAAGCTTATCTTGGGTTTATGAGTTTAAAGCTTCAAGCTTTATGCTAAAGGTTGCATTTTGGCAACATGTAAGTTATCATATCTCTTATGATAACTTGCATGTGAGGCTAAATGCGAACTTATGGCCATTTCTACATGTCATTTATCACCATTTATCACCAATATGCTAAGTTTGGTTTTATGCATGCTTTTGAGGCCTAAAAATGTAATATGCAAGTATATGAACATATGTACATTTCATATGCCACCATGTTAAACTTGTGGCTTCAACACCATTTGTCATCTTTATGCCAAGTTCCCTCTTTCTATCCTTTATGCGCTATTGCGATATGTAAGCGATGGGATTGCGTTTGGGGTTGGGTAAACTTAAAAGACATAAAAACATAAGATTGGGAATTTACCTATTAAGTTAGGTCTACCCATTGGGAATTTACCTATTAAGTTAGGTCTACCCAAATTCTTGAAAACTTGTAATATGTTTTGGAAACATGATGGACATGACACTTAGAAAATATAAGTGTGACCAACTCGATGTTGGGTTGAGTTTGTAGCGTAAAACTACCCGGAACCGACCGGATTAACTAGTTGCTACAAACAATAGGACCCAATGTGAGTAGTTGGTCATGTTGTACCTTGAACCCGAGGTTAGACCAAGTTGTGGTGTAAAGCTACCCGGACCCGCCCGGCTTAACTAGTAACCACAACAAGGTCTAATGTGAGAGGTTAAGGCACATTAAATTAATTAATGCCTCATGATTAGGGTTAAGTCATGGTCCACTTAATACTTAACCAATTTGGGCTTGGTAGATTAATCAGGGTTAAGTCGTGAACTCATCGTTACACTTAACCAAGTTAATCCATGATTAGTAAAAGGGTTAAACCGTACTTAACCCACTAGAAAATCCTAGCAATGGGGGTCCACTCCAGCAGTAATCCCAAGTTTGTATCATTAAGACCCTAGGGACTAGGCTAGGGTGGGGGGCACAATTACTGGACTTGAGGTAAGTGACCAAAAACGACGGCAGAGTGGTACGCCGATGTAGTTCCGGACGGACTATGGTCGTGCACGTAGTCCGTATTTGGAGAAGTCAAGCATGGGTACCAGTAGATCGGGACTGTGCACTTATGTTTATGGTGTCCAGGGGTTGACACCCTAGGGCTTGATACACCCGACGGGAGACCCTGCACAGTCCGACTACAATTATGTTTGGGCCGCATTGACACCAACACGTGACGAGTTAGGCTTAGGGAGCCGATCGATTAGACCGTTTGATTGGACCTCGTATTAGGGTCACTTCATATTATTGGACCTTGAATTAGGGTCATTTCATGTTATTGGGTCAAATCTTGGGCCAAGGGATCAATACGTGTTTATTCAAGTCATGTTAGTTTGCTAGTACACCTGTGGTGCAAAACCTTAAACCTGATTATGCGATGACACCTTTATCTATCATGCCAGTATGTAGTTATCCTTATGTTCATCTCAGCTTTCATCATGACAGTTAACTTTACCAGTTTACATTGATTGTAGTAGGGCTTACTCGGTCTTTTTGACTGACCTGTTTTCTTTCGCCTCTTTTCTTCCGTCCCCCCCCCCCCCCAGGTTCTCAGGGTGGGAATATTGGAGCTTAGCTTGGATTTCTGATCGCTTGCTTGTGGGATTTAGCTCATGTACGGTCTTGACATGAAGCTAGCTATGGTTATCACTTATTTTGGGGATAGTACTTATGTATTTCAGTTTTTTCAGTGATATTGTTTTTATCTAGACTTGTGTATTTGGAAAGTTAACATTATGTTGTACCAGACTTGTTTTGAAATAGTTTGAAATCTTCCGCTGTTTTACTTATCTTATTTACTCTGTTTACATATATACATATGTTCTTGTTCTGCCTTGATATATCATTATGCATGTTTACCCGGTACAAATGCCCCTCCAAAGTCAGAGTGCTTGCAAGAGCCACCCTGGCGGAGGTGGGGTGTTACATGGGGTCACATACTAAGTCTAAAAATTCCAGAAAAATTATTTCTGGCTTCGTATCGACGATACGGTCCTAACAAGACTAATTTCGTCAAATTTGGAGACCGTTTGAAAAATGGCCAAATTCCAGTCGATTAAATTCAACTGAAACTGTTCAAACGTGTTTACCTGCGCCACGCTCACATATTAACTCCAAAAATTACGACACTTGGAACCTAGCAATAATTTGACATCCCGGACCCAACAAAAGTGGTTTCGTCGAAAACGGAGGTCGTTTGCAAAATGGCTATTTTTAAGGGCCAAATAAATATTTAAAAATACCTTTAAATGTACACAGTCTTGTATAAACAGCCCTGCGACTATTTTAAAATGTCGGCCAAGCCCTAACATTTACTCTACACTGTGACGGTCCTGTTCTCCACTTCCGTTTGAAAGATTTGGTTAAACAGAGTTAAATTTTTCTAGGGTCGTCCCCTTTCTACCTTAAATTGAATTATATTTATTTAATCGAAGTTTAAAATTGAATTCTCAAACTACCGCACCATTTCAGACTTGTAATTTACTCAGAAAATATTTATTCGTTTTATCTTCGATAAAAATAGATTTTTAGTCGCTATTATTTAAAATAAATTATTTTAAATAGCCAAAATTCACTAAATTAGCTAAATAAAAATTTTTAAATTGGCCCAGATTTCCGGGTTATTACAATCTCCCCCACTTAAAAACTTTTCGTCCTCGAAAAGGAACAAAGCCGAAAGTTGTTTTCTAATCAACTCAACTTTCGCTATTTTAATTATGGCTTAAGCTTTCCAACTTTTCAGTTTCTGAAAACTTTTCAAATTCTTCAAAAATTTGGCTAACACCCTAAATTTTTGAAAATTTTCGCCATAACCTCCCCTGCACCGGGAGCTTTGGGATATTTCAAATAGCCTCCCATAGCCCTCAGATCTCAGAAAGAAAAAGAAAAAGTCAAGCGGCTAGCCGATACGGCTCATAAAATCATCATCACCCAAGAAATACAGTAAATATGGTAAACATGTACCTATTTGTAAGGCAAAACAATTTTATTCCTTTGCTTAGCATCCCTGCTATGACCTGTTCAATGTATACAAGCATGTACATATATGCAATTTCAAGAAATTTCAAGTTAGTCCACTATTTGATCAATTTAGCCAAATCTACCTTACATGTAGGTTTAAATAAGAAAGCATACACCACAATCAGCAATCAATCAGTTGATTAACGTGTTAAACACATAACTTTAATACATAGTCAAAAATCATATTTTTGATGCCAAATCACAACAAATATGCCCTATCTAGTTTTGGTTCTCACACCAGTCAAGTGGAAACATACAAACATCCCATTATCGTCACTCAAAGATAAATACTGATAATGCTGCAGCATTATCAGAATCATCCCCGGGCGCCTAAAGTGTGATTCCTATATCTGTCAAGTATATTAAAACTCCGAATACACGCTAGCTAGGCGTATACACAAAATCTTTATATACTCGATCGTCCAAATCCATTTAAAGTAAATTACTCAAATACGTATAATTATGTTTAAATTTTTTTAAAACCAAATCTGTTTGCAATTTTCTTTCAAAAATTGCACTCTTCACACTCGTTCTAGGACACTACTGATCTCATCTCTAACGAGTCATCCTCATTGGATATTACTAATCCACTCTCTGATGTATTCTTTCGTTTGGTTCTAAAGTGTCTTGTTCTCGAGCTTTGTAAACCAAAGCTCTGATACCAAAACGAAACGACCTGAACTTCCCCATGAAGGAAAGCGCGGATAGAATTGAGAACACGACAAAATAGAACACAAACGGAAGAACATTTCTGTAATGACCCACATTGTCAGGGGTATTATAATTAATTTATTTAATTATATATATCGTGATGTATTGAATTAAATCATCGTTTAATTAAATAAAGTGAATATTTAATTAATTTAAATAATTAAATAATATATTTAATTCAGGAATAACCAAAAATAGCGAATTGACAATATAATGTGAACAGGGTCATCCCCGAGATTTAATTCAGCTTAGACTTGAATTATGTTGATGAATATATTTAAATAATGACAGTTTGAACGTATAATTTTAATATAATTAAAATAGAGCGCGTAACGACGCGGCAGTTCGCTATTTGGCGATTTAGACTTCAACTGAGTGTACAGGGTTCGTTTTAAATCGGATTTCTGTGAAACAAGAAACGTGTGGAGCTGGTGGAGTATATCTTTCTAGTGGAAGAGAAATATCGGGATTTCGTCGTGTAGATTTTGAGTTATGTCCAAATCAAATTATCAGAAATGCAGCGCCCTGACCACAACGATGTAATTATAATTTATATAAGGATTTAAATAGAATTCGAACATCGATATAACTCTGACGATGTAATATCGAGTTGTAAATACATACAGGAATATTCTGGAGCTGTATGGTATGCCACTGTGAATATAGACGATAATAATTAATTTAATTATATTTAAATATATTTATATATTTAAATAGGTTATTTAGAGCGTTAAAAATAGCCACTTTTGCAAACGAAGTCGGAATTCGACGAAACTAGTTTTGTTGGATCTGCAATATCAAGTAGTTGTTAGATTCCAAGTTTGGTGATTTTTAGAGTCACTGTGTGGTCGTACGGATTTTTAGAGTGAAAAATAGTCGATATTTTGAGTTAAAAATATGTTGTGTGAGCATACGGAGTCGGAATTCGACGAAACCAGTTACGTTGGGACCGTAATGTCGAACTCTAGGTGCATGTCCAGTTTCATGATTTTTGGGTATCGTATGTGGTCACGGGGATTTTTAAAGCCGAATACAAACAGCGTAGGACCAAAAATAAATAAAATAATATTAGTTTATTCATCCAATTTCCTATATAAATACCCTCCCAAACACTTAAACTAGGTTTCCTCTTCTAAGCTCTCGTAGCCGCCACTCAAAGCAAGGAAAAACGTGAATGCCACTTCTTTAAAAATCAAATAAAATTCAAATCAAACATAAATCACGGTAGGTATATACTCAAGTTCGTGGTGTTTTTCTCTTCGTTTTGGTACCAATTTTGTGCCGTTCGAACTTCATTTCGTCCGCTGTCCTCTTTGTACAGTGAGCTAGGGTTTGCTGTAGGCTGGGGGTTGAGGCATCGTGTTTGAATTTGAGCCTCGAAGTGTGGTTGTGGTGGATTTCCGCAGGTACTGGAGGATTTCTAGGGTATTCGGTTGGTGTTGAGAACGAGCGCTGTACTGGAGGTCGCGCCTATGCCTGAGGACCCATCGAAGAAGAAGATACCGAGTTTGGTTAAACGGGTATGAGGCAGAAGAGGGTCCGAAGTGGAAGACAATGGTGGATTTCGTTTGAATTACCATGGAGTGTATAAAGAGAAAAAAATAGATGGTGGCATTGAAGAACATTGCGGTTTCCTAAAGCAAGAAATATTGGGGAAGACGATATAGAGAAGAGGAGCGGACTGGTGGGTTTTAGAGTTTGGTTGGGCCAAGTCAAATAGTAAGGCCCGTTTGAAGTTTTAGTTTAAGTTTTATTTAAATTAAATAAGGTTCGAACTTGTTAATTAAATAACTTGGTCATACGAGGTCAGAATCAAGAATCATAAGTTGCGTTGGGATCGTATGGATGAGCACTCCACAATGGAACTGACCGCGAGTCAATTGGAGTCCGTCACAATTTATAGCAAAATAAATTGTCCAGCTGAATAAAGCGATGGTTATCGTCATTGACGATGATCGTCCAAATGTGAGTAAAACTCACCAACTCTGAATAGTTCTATTTTTACAGTGTATTCTTAGGACTGTTAAATATTGTCTGTTTGACAGTGTGTTGACTGTTTGATTGAACTTCTAGTCAGTTAGTAGAAATTATATATATATATATATATATATCTGTGTGTATATATATATAAAAAAACTGTTAAATGTTTGTATGTGATTCTGCTATAAGAATAACTCATATCAAAGTATAATCGACGTTGTTACATTGTCTAACATCTGTGGATGCAGGGGAACAGGTTGGAGGAATCCAACTGGATTCCTCAACAGTTATATTACTGTGCTTTATATACTGTGATATATAAATGTGATATATAACCTGACGTTGGTTATGATGTTTGGACGATAGTTATCGTTGTTGTATGGTGTGTTAAATACCATAAGAAATACTAGAAAGAACAAAGGAGATTTTCAAAGAGTAATGTGAAAATAATTTAATTATATGAAATCCATGGATTTTATATATATATAAGAAAAAGTTTTTTTGAACTAAAAGAATTATATTTGTAATTCAAATAGAAGGGAATTATATTTGAAATTCAAATATAAGGGAATAGTTTGTAATTCAAATATAAGGGAATAGTTTGTAAAATAAATATATTTGTGAAGACAAATATAAAGGATATATATATTTGTAAATCAAATATAAAGGAATATATTTGTCAAATATATAAGAAGAGAAATATTGTAAACCATTTGAATAAATAGAATAAGGATGACATTTATTTATTTGAATAAATATAATAAAGGAGATATTTATTTGTTAAGTAAATTGGTTAAGTAATCGAAGTAAATTGGTTAAGTAGTCGAAGTAAATTGGTTAAGTAATCGAGGTAAATTGGTTAAGTTAGTCGAAGTAAATTGGTTAAGTAGTCAAAGTAAATTGGTTAAGTAGTCGAAGTAAATTGGTTAATTTAGTCGAAGTAAATTGGTTAAGTAGTCGAAGTAAATTGGTTAAGTAATCGAAGTAAATTGGTTAAGTTAGTCGAAGTAAATTGGTTAAGTAGTCGAAGTAAATTGGTTAAGTTAGTCGAAGTAAATTGGTTAAGTAGTCGAAGTAAATTGGTTAAGTTAGTCGAAATAAATTGGTTAAGTAGTCGAAGTAAATTGGTTAAGTTAGTCGAAGTAAATTGGTTAAGTAGTCGAAGTAAATTGGCTAAGTAGTCGAAGTAAATTGGTTAAGTAGTCGAAGTAAATTGGTTAAGTAATCGAAGTGAATTGGTTAAGTTAGTCGAAGTGAATTGGTTAAGTTAATCCAAGTGGATTAGTCGAAGTTAATCCAATGGAATTAGTCGAAGTTAATCCAAAGGAATTAGTCGAAGTTAATCCAAGTGAATTAGTCGAAGTTAGTTAATTCGAATAGAGTTGGGGGAGTTAATCAAATAAAGTTTATTCGAATAGTGTTAGAAGAGTTATCGAATCTGGTTTATTCGACAGGAGTTAAGTGAATAAGGTTAATCAAACAGGAGTTAAGGGAATAGGGTTAATCAAATAGAGTTAAGCAAATAGAGTTAAACCAATAGGGTCAGTCCAATAATGTTAAGTGAAAAGAGATAATCGAATATAGTTATTCAAATGGAAAAGGATAAGTAAGGAAGTTAGTAAAAGGAATTTAAAGTGAACTTTGCCTATTTCAAGGTTAGGAGTGTTGTTCAGTTAAGGTCTGAGAGGTAGTTCTACCCCAACCTGATTGGCTTCGTTTTTAACTAAGAAATGGGTATAGTTCGGCAGTAAAGAGGAGTTAAGTGGATTTAGTAATTAAAGGAAATGGTCGAGTTGGCATAGCGATGTTTTATCTAAACATCTGTTCAATCCAAACGTAGGAGTTCTGGAAATGTTTTCCAAACAAGAACCAGAAATGTTCTCTAATATAGAAAACAAGAAGTGGGAATGTTCCCAATGTAAATAACATATATTTTCTAAACTTAGAAAATAGCAAACGTTGAATATAGGGAAACAGGAGATGTAGATTGAACCAAAGAATTAATGTTTGATGTTTGATTCGATATAATTTCCATCTGGAAATAATATCGTTGTTTGCACACTTGTTTTTCTTCGATAGTTAACTTACAGACTATCGAAGTTTTGACCATTTTAACGTTGTTAATATGGATAGACCAGTTGGATTATTATCCAAAGAACCACTCTGTATTGGCATAAGCGTTGCGAATCATTTATGCCAAAGATAATCGAAGACGGAGTAAAGTGCAAGGGCTGTTGTATAAGTCTTAGATAACAGTGACTAAGATGGATATACTAAATAGTGCCTTCGGTTTGTCCAGTCCTAGGACAACGTATATGGAAGAAGGTCTGACAGAGTATATCCAATGGATCGCGTAAGTTGATCTGTTCAAACGTATTCACGTTGGTGGTGGAGGAATTCGTTTCTCTTAGCTGTATACCCGGGTTATGTTTGGATAAGTCAATTTGTGATTTGGTGGGTATGACGATGTGATATTCTAAGTGTATGGATGGATGTCTGACAGAGTATTTCCAGAAAGGTCACGTACATTGATTTCTTCAACCGTACCAAGAGTGGAAGCGGAGAAGGCAACTTCTTTTAGCTGACACATAATGTAGAGTTGTAGATGTCAAATTAGTGATTTTGATGGATCTGACAATGTGGCCTTCGAAGTGAATCTGATGTGATGAAGCGTAACCTCAAGCCTCATCAACCGGTAAATGACTGAAATCGGGCAGGTAGCATGGCTATGTAGGTTGCACCTATTAGGGTGTATAATCACCTGATCTAGAGTTTCATTTATTTCTAAAAATCTATTGTTGATGTTGTCCCATTCGGGAAACGGTTGCTGATCCCAACCGTGGTGATATACATCCGATACACTCAAAGAATTGAGTGGTCGGTCATGTGTGGCCGGGTTGCAAGATGTTCTTGTTGAACCCAGTGTATTCCTCTCTAGAGGTACACTAGCGAAGGTGGTTCCATACCTTGTCATAGTTGGAAACCCATTATCCAATACGTGCTTGCGATTTTGATTGTATACCATGTATGTAGAATGTGAGATGGAAGCGTTCTGCTAGATTAATATCTATTTGTATATAGACATTAATATAATATCAGAACCATATTGCTTGTCAAAGATGTTTGGATTCTCATAAGGGAAAAACCCGTTCCGTATTCACGGCGTGATCTTATGAGATATCATATATCTGTTAAACTGTTTTAAACCGTTTTACTCATACCAGTCCATGACTGACCCGGAGTTTATTTTGTTGTTTTCCCTAAACTCTTGGGTGCCTAAATTTGTACGGGCAGTCAAGTAGTTGGGATTTACAGATATACTTGGAGAGCTTGGAGCAGGAGGCTTCAAGATCATATAGCTATAGTTATTTCCGTTGTGTTGTAAGTGTTATACTCTGATAAGTGTTATTGTAAACATAACTGTTATATTTTAAGTTATGTTATATATTATATGTTATTCGTTCTGCTGTGAGATTCGTGTTACTCTGATGATGTAAGTTCTTCTTTTCTTCTTCTATTCCAAGTTTCTATCTTTTCTATCCTCACGCTCTAATTTCTTTCACTAATTACCAGGATTTTTCGATGTTTTGGTTATCGACATCATGTTTGTGTCGATAACCAAAGTCTCTCAAAATCCGGGTCGTTACAGTTGGTATCAGTGCTTAAGTTAAGAATTACTTAGCTCTGTGGCGTGACTCGGTAGAAATAGGGTTAGTAACACCCTAGATTGAGTTTGAGTGTATATATACGAGTGCGTATTTGTATTTGATATAAAAATTGTTTTATACTGTGGAGATTCTTTGGCTGAGTTGTTTATGAGTTCCGGTCGATCAGTTTAATCCACTATATCGGTAGGAGTAAATAAACACTTGAATACGATGGACCGACACAGTATGGATATGTGATATATTATCATATATATGTTGTGATTATAATCGAGTAAGGTTATAACATGTGAGATGGTTATATATAACCAATCAGAATTCATATGAGTAAGATATGTGAAATAAGATGAATTAAATCTGAAATTAAAATCAGAATTGAAATTAAAACCTTGGAGATTTGGAAAGGTGTTTGTTAACAAATTTGGATTAAGTATAAGAGAATTTTAAAATCCTGGGAGATTTTAAATTGGTTTAAAGCCTTGTGAATGGTATTTGAAATATATTTCAAAGTGGAAGTGTTTGAGAAATGGTTTTGAAAGCTGATATAGTATTGAACTCGCTTCTATAGCCGGAAAATAAACTCTGATGATGACTGCAACATCATTAGTGTTCATCTTCGAGTGGTAAGTGATGGATTACTACCAAGGATTTTGTTTTTGAATTGTTTTGAGAAAAACAAAGCTGTTTAAAATTCCCAGAATTTGATTGTTTAATTCAAGACAAATTAAATAGAAATTGGATTTAAATAAGTTAAGTGGAAGATGAATTGAGATAGAGATATCGAATTAGATTGGATTAGAGATAATCTGATATGGGATTTGACTGGTAAGTTAAGTGTTGGAATCAAAAATGGAATCTGAGTTAAAAACAGAATTTGGCTTGGATAAACGAATGGTTGTGTTGAGGATAAACAGATCAGAGTTTGATTGGATTGATATTGGTATATGCTGGATTGACAGCAGGTTAAAGTTATAAAGTTAATATGCCGACAAAAGGTACAAGTTTATATATGATATAAGCATGAGATTTATGAGCCGTATCGGCAAGCCGCTTGGCTTTTCTTTTTCTTTGGAATTGGTGAGGGCCATGGGAGGCTATGTGAAATATCCCGATGCTCCCGGTACAAAGGATGTTATGGTGAATTTTTCCGGGAATTTAAGAAGTTAGAATATTTTTAAGAAAATCTGATAAGTATAATTCTATATATCAGTATATATAGAGAAGTCGATAAGGAAACAAACTTAAAAAGAGAAAGAGTATACATGTTTAAAAGTGAATAATTAGTTGTATGGTATTGATTATTTGAGTAAGTATTCTTATCTGTTTTGACGTTATAAATGTTATTCAGTCAAGGTCTGAGAGGTAATTATACCCCAACTTGATTGGTTTCATTATTAACAAATAAATAGTAAGATTTCAGGCTCGAAGATCAAATGTTGGATAAGAGTTAGTTGAATATAGTATTTGGGTTGTCGTAACGATGTTTTACACAACATCCGTTTTAACCAATTAAGCGTAAGTTGGGAAATAGTTTGATTTTATTTTTGGGTTGGAGAAGGCCTAGAGAGGCGAGTTGTGGTTTTACTGATAGGGCTGTACAAAGGAGGTTATGGCGAAATTTTCCGAAAATTTAAAGTGTTAGAAAATTTCCAGAATTTTTGAAATTTTAATTAGTCGGAAATGAATAAATATTTGAGTCGACATTAATTGGTTCAGTTAAAACCAAAAATAAGGGATAACCAAATCTTAGGAGTTCCAATATATAGGGTCGTCCTCTAACTTAGCAATTTCGAGGACCAAATTATTTTAAGTAGGGAAGAATGTAATGACCCGCATTGTCAGGGGTATTATAATTAATTTATTTAATTATGTATATCGTGATGTAGTGAATTAAATCGTCGTTTAATTAAATAAAGTGAATATTTAATTAATTTAAATAATTAAATAATATATTTAATTCAGGAATAACCAAAAATAGTGAATTAACAATATAATGTGAACAGGGTCATCCCCGAGATTTAATTCAGCTTAGACTTGAATTATGTTGATGAATATATTTAAATAACGACGGTTTGAACGTATAATTTTAATATAATTAAAATAGAGCGCGTAACAACGCGGTAGTTCGCTATTTGGCGATTTAGACTTTAACTGAGTGTACAGGGTTCGTTTTAAATCGGATTTCTGTGAAACAAGAAACGTGTGGAGCTGGTGGAGTATATCATTCTAGTGGAAGAGAAATATCGGGATTTCGTCGTGTAGATTTTGAGTTATGTCCAAATCAAATTATCAGAAATGCAGCGCCCTGACCATAACGATTTAATTATAATTTATATAAGGATTTAAATAGAAATCGAACATCGATATAACTCTGACGATGTAATATTGAGTTGTAAATACATACAGGAATATTCTAGAGCTGTATGGTATGCCACTGTGAATATAGACGATAATAATTAATTTTAAATAATTAATTTAATTATATTTAAATATATTTATATATTTAAATAGGTTATTTAGAGCGTTAAAAATAGCCACTTTTGCAAACGAAGTCGGAATTCGACGAAACCAGTTTTGTTGGATCCGCAATATCAAATAGTTGTTAGATTCCAAGTTTGGTGATTTTTAGAGTCACTGTGTGGTCGTACGGATTTTTAGAGTGAAAAATAGTCGATATTTTGGCAGTTAAAAATATGTTGTGTGAGCATACGAAGTCGGAATTCGACGAAACCAGTTACGTTGGAACCGTAATGTCGAACTCTAGGTGCATGTCCAGTTTCGTGATTTTTGGGTATCGTATGTGGTCACGAGGATTTATAAAGCCGAATACAAACAGCGTAGGACCAAAAATAAATAAAATAATATTAGTTTATTCATCCAATTTCCTATATAAATACCCTCCCAAACACTTAAACTAGGTTTCCTCTTCCAAGCTCTCGTAGCCGCCACTCAAAGCGAGGAAAAACGTGAATGCCACTTCTTTAAAAATCAAATAAAATTCAAATCAAACATCATAAATCACGGTAGGTATATACTGAAGATCGTGGTGTTTTTCTCTTCGTTTTGGTACCAATTTTGTGTCGTTCGAACTTCATTTGGTCCACTGTCCTCTTTGTACAGCGAGCTAGGGTTTGCTGTAGGTTGGGGGTTGAGGCATCGTGTTCGAATTTGAGGCTCGATGTGTGGTTGTGGTGGATTTCCGCAGGTACTGGAGGATTTCTAGGGTATTCGGTTGGTGTTGAGGACGAGCGCTGTACTGGAGGTCGCGCCTATGCCTGAGGACCCATCGAAGAAGAAGATACTGAGTTTGGTCAAACGGGTATGAGGCAGAAGAGGGTCCGAAGTGGAAGACAATGGTGGATTTCGTTTGAATTACCATGGAGTGGATAAGGAGAAAAAAAAATAGATAGTGGCATTGAAAAACATTGCGGTTTCCTGAAGCAAGAAATATTGGGGAAGACGATATAAAGAAGAGGAGCGGACTGGTGGGTTTTAGAGTTTGGTTGGGCCAAGTCAAATAGTAAGGCCCGTTTGAAGTTTTAGTTTAAGTTTTATTTAAATTAAATAAGGTTCGAACTTGTTAATTAAATAACATGGTCATACGAGGTCAGAATCGAGAACCGTAAGTTGCGTTGGGATCGTATGGACGAGCACTCCACAATGGAACTGACCGCGAGTCAATTGGAATCCATCACAATTTATAGCAAAATAAATTGTCCAGCTGAATAAAGCGATGGTTATCGTCATTGACGATGATCGTCCAAATGTGAGTAAAACTCACCAACTCTGAATAGTTCTATTTTTACAGTGTATTCTTAGGACTGTTAAATATTGTCTGTTTGACTGTGTGTTGACTGTTTGATTGAACTGCTAGTCAGTTAGTAGAAATAATATATATATATATATATGTGTGTGTGTGTGTCTATATATAAACTGTTAAATGTTTGTATGTGATTCTGCTATCAGAATAACTCATATCAAAGTATAATCGACGTTGTTACATTGTCTAACATCTGTGGATGCAGGGGAACAGGTTGGAGGAATCCAACTGGACTCCTCAACAGTTATACTAGTTGTGCTTTATATATTGTGATATATAAATGTGATATATAACCTGACGTTGGTTATGATGTTTGGACAATAGTTATCGTTGCTGTATGGTGTATTAAATACCATAAGAAATACCAGAAAGAACAAAGGAGATTTTCAAAGAGTAATGTGAAAATAATTTACATATATAAAATCCATGGATTTTTTATATATATAAGAAAAAGTTTTTTTGAACTAAAAGAATTATATTTGTAATTCAAATAGAAGGGAATTATATTTGAAATTCAAATATAAGGGAATAGTTTGTAATTCAAATATAAGGGAATAGTTTGTAAAATAAATATATTTGTGAAGACAAATATAAAGGATATATATATTTGTAAATCAAATATAAAGGAATATATTTGTCAAATATATAAGAAGAGAAATATTGTAAACCATTTGAATAAATAGAATAAGGATGACATTTATTTATTTGAATAAATATAATAAAGGAGATATTTATTTGTTAAGTAAATTGGTTAAGTAATCGAAGTAAATTGGTTAAGTAGTCGAAGTAAATTGGTTAAGTAATCGACGTAAATTGGTTAAGTTAGTTGAAGTAAATTGGTTAAGTAGTCGAAGTAAATTGGTTAAGTAGTCGAAGTAAATTGGTTAAGTTAGTCGAAGTAAATTGGTTAAGTAGTCGAAGTAAATTGGTTAGGTAATCGAAGTAAATTGGTTAAGTTAGTCGAAGTAAATTGGTTAAGTAGTCGAAGTAAATTGGTTAAGTTAGTCGAAGTAAATTGGTTAAGTAGTCGTAGTAAATTGGTTAAGTTAGTCGAAGTAAATTGGTTAAGTAGTCGAAGTAAATTGGTTAAGTAATCGAAGTAAATTGGTTAAGTTAGTTGAAGTAAATTGGTTAAGTAGTCGAAGTAAATTGGTTAAGTAATCGAAGTAAATTGGTTAAGTAGTCGAAGTAAATTGGTTAAGTAATCGAAGTGAATTGGTTAAGTTAGTCGAAGTGAATTGGTTAAGTTAATCCAAGTGGATTAGTCGAAGTTAATCCAATGGAATTAGTCGAAGTTAATCCAAAGGAATTAGTCGAAGTTAATCCAAAGGAATTAGTCGAAGTTAATCCAAGTGAATTAGTCGAAGTTAGTTAATTCGAATAGAGTTGGGGGAGTTAATCAAATAAAGTTTATTCGAATAGTGTTAGAAGAGTTATCGAATATGGTTTATTCGACAGGAGATAAGTGAATAAGGTTAATCAAACAGGAGTTAAGGGAATAGGGTTAATCAAATAGAGTTAAGCAAATAGAGTTAAACCAATAGGATCAGTCCAATAATGTTAAGTGAAAAGAGATAATCGAATATAGTTATTCAAAAGGAGAAGGATAAGTAAGGAAGTTAGTAAAAGGAATTTAAAGTGAACTCTGCCTATTTCAAGGTTAGGAGTGTTGTTCAGTTAAGGTCTGAGAGGTAGTTCTACCCCAACTTGATTGGCTTCGTTTTTAACTAAGAAATGGGTATAGTTCGGCAGTAAAGATGAGTTAAGTGGATTTAGTAATTAAAGGAAATGGTTGAGTTGGCATAGCGATGTTTTATCTAAACATCTGTTCAATCCATACGTAGGAGTTCTGGAAATGTTTTCCAAACAAGAACCAGAAATGTTCTCTAATATAGAAAACAAGAAGTGGGAATGTTCCCAATGTAAATAACATATATTTTCTAAACTTAGAAAATAGCAAACGTTGAATATAGGGAAACAGGAGATGTAGATTGAACCAAAGAATTAATGTTTGATGTTTGATTCGATATAATTTCCATCTGGAAATAATATCGTTGTTTGCACACTTGTTTTTCTTCGATAGTTAACTCATAGACTATCGAAGTTTTGACCATTTTAACATTGTTAATATGAAGAGACCAGTTGGATTATTATCCAAAGAACCACTCTGTATTGGCATAAGCGTTGCGAATCATTTATGCCAAAGATAATCGAAGACGGAGTAAAGTGCAAGGGCTGTTGTATAAGTCTTAGATAACAGTGACTAAGATGGATATAGTGAATAGTGCCTTCAGTTTGTCCAGTCCCAGGACAACGTATATGGAAGAAGGTCTGACAGAGTATATCCAATGGATCGCGTAAGTTGATCTGTTCAAACGTATTCACGTTGGTGGTGGAGGAATTCGTTTCTCTTAGCTGTATACCCGGGTTATGTTTGGATAAGTCAATTTGTGATTTGGTGGGTATGACGATGTGATATTCTAAGTGTATGGATGGATGTCTGACAGAGTATTTCCAGAAAGGTCACGTACATTGATTTCTTCAACCGTACCAAGAATGGAAGCGGAGAAGGCAACTTCTTTTAGCTAACACATAATGTAGGGTTGTTGATGTCAAATTAGTGATTTTGATGGATCTGACAATGTGGCATTCGAAGTGAATCTGATGTGATGAAGCGTAACCTCAAGCCTCATCAACCGATAAATGACAGAAATCGGGCAGGTAGCATGGCTATGTAGGTCGCACCTATTAGGGTGTATAATCACCTGATCTAAAGTTTCATTTATTTCTAAAAATTTATTGTTGATGCTGTCCCATTCGGGAAATGGTTGTTGATCCCAACCGTGGTGATATACATTCGATACACTCAGAGAATTGAGTGGTCGGTCATGTGTGGCCAGGTTGCAAGATGTTCTTGTTGAACCCAGTGTATTCCTCTCTAGAGGTACACTAGCGAAGGTGGTTCCATACTTTGTCATAGTTGGAAACCCATTATTCAATACGTGCTTGCGATTTTGATTGTATACCATGTATGTAGAACGTGAGATGGAAGCGTTCTGCTAGATTAATATCTATTTGTATATAGACATTAATATAATATCAGAACCATATTGCTTGTCAAAGATGTTTGGATTCTCATAAGGGAAAAACCCATTCCGTATTCACGGCGTGGTCTTATGAGATATCATATATCTGTTAAACTGTTTTAAACCGTTTTACTCATACCAGTCCATGACTGACCCGGGGTATATTTTGTTGTTTTCCCTAAACTCTTGGGTTCCTAAATTTGTACGGGCAGTCAAGTAGTCGGGATTTACAGATATACTTGGAGAGCTTGGAGCAGGAGGCTTCAAGATCATATAGCTATAGTTATTTCCGCTGTGTTGTAAGTGCTGTACTCTGATAAGTGCTATTGTAAACATAACTGTTATATTTTAAGTTATGTTATATATTATATGTTATTCGTTCCGCTGTGAGATTCGTGTTACTCTGATGATGTAGGTTCTTCTTTTCTTCTTCTATTCTAAGTTTCTATCTTTTCTATCCTCACCCTCTAATTTCTTTCACTAATTACTAGGATTTTTCGATGTTTGGTTATCGACATCGTGTTTATGTCGATGACCAAAGTCTCCAAAAATCCGGGTCGTTACAATTTCATTGCTTACTACAACAATTTACATTAGAGTACAATAATATACAGAGTATAATTCAAATAATATACATTACACAAATATCGGAGATTAAAATACTTTACATAACAACGGAAGATATACAAAACACAACTGAAAGGAATAAGCGGATACAAAGCTTTCCGAGTATAGTTCCAGCTGTAAACCAGGATCCTGTGAATATAAATCTGCAAAACCAAAACTACTAGCTGCCCGTGTGGAAAATAAGGGCACCCAGAGTTTAGGTTAAAACAATAAACTCCAGGTCAGTCATGTGACTGGTGTGAGAACTAAAACAGTTATAAATCTTTATTTTAAAGTTGGGTAAATCAAGGGACCACGCCGCTAACACGGAACGGGCTTTACCCCAAGAATACCAGTGCATAAAACAAACAACACAATGCTAAAATAAAGAACAATGAAGCTATTCAGAATCAGTTTTAAGCACCGTCTTCACCTTCGACTTATCGTCGAATCGGTTATTCAGAATGAGTATAACCCGGCCTTTCTGGATAACCCGCGTATATTATAAACAAGTGTTACACAAACACAACATACGCCTCATTCCAATTCAGGAGATTCTTTTATTCAAATATTCACACTTTTAGGGATAGGTTCCCATTAATTTTATCAAAGATAAATTCTTTTAAATTTATTCTTTAATCTTCCTTTAGATATTGTTTCAATCTAATTAAAGATTCATTAGAACTCCACTTAGTTTTAATCTTTAACTGGGTTAAAGAAACGATGTCATTTAAAACACGATTCACGATAAACCCAAAATCACATTCCATTGATAATTGAGTTAAAGAACAAGTGTTATTTAAAACACTGCTCACGATAAACCCGAAATGCAACTCAAGTTCTATTCCAATTAAATACTAATTAACTGGGCAATTTCACTAAATCTTAATTAAAAGATTTATTCTTTTCTAAACTGGATTCAAGAACAGTGTTATTTAAGACACCATTCACGACGAACCCCAAAATCACATTTAATATTAAATACAAGGCTCTGAATAGAAAATATATCGGCTTATATTCAATATCAAATTATGAAACCAACAAATATCGTGTTGGAAATAACGATATATATATATATATATATATATCTTTCAAATTTCCATAACAACATTTGTATAATCACGAAATCCAACATCGAAATATTTCGAAGACAACTTCGATTCAAATCCTTTCTAATTCACATATTAGAAATTCTGGTTATTTTAATGCTATTTCAAATCCAATTTGTTTATTTTAAAAATAAACAGATTTTAATCCTAGTTAAAACTAGTTCAATTTGATAAAAATACATTTTTATCTTTGCAAATATGGAGTTTTTCACCCCAACTCTTCCCAAATCACTTATTTTGATTTTAGACAAATTATTGCTATTTTTAATAATTTTATCAAGGCCCGTACAGTCGATTTCCAATAACGGCCATCGAACTGTATCCATAGTAACCATTTCCAAATTTGATTTGGACATAATTCCAAATCCAACCGTTAGATTTCAAATTTCTTATATTCGTTGGGAAGCACCTTTCGACACGAACCCAACGGTTCCGGTTTTAGGAGAATCCGACGGTCGGATCTCCCGTAATGTCCACGCGAAGTCAATGGTTGAAATTCGCGAACTGCCGCGGCGCGGCGCGTTCTTTTCAGGCCATTAATATATATATAATATATATTATATATATTTCGTCGATTTTATTTCTAAACGTATTTTATAACTCGTTTAAAAATCGGTTCCAACTTCTTATTCAAAGTTTAAACCAAATTTGAATTTTCTACACCACTATCCTATAAATGATATTATTTTCAAAATATTTGAATTTGAAATAATTCTCTTATCGATGTTTATTTTAAAACGAATAAAATCGATATAAATATCGATCGCGTCCAAATGGTGCAGATCTAATCAACACGGCGTAATATATTTTATTTCCAATATTTCTGCTTTAAATATTCTATTTCAAATATTAATACTTCAAATATTATATTTCAAATATTTCTGCTTTAAATATTCTATTTCAAATATTTATACTTCAAATATTATTTTTCAAATAGTTCTGCTTTAAATATTCTATTTCAAATATTTATGATTTCACCAAATTGGAATGAGGCCCAAACACATACTATATAATTTTACTTATATGGATTCACATACAACACATGTATATAATCAACCATCATCCAAAGTGCACTACAAAACCGCATAAGCATTAAATATAAATAATTAACGCTTACACAACCTGTCAATCTATCGATCGACATACAAATAACAATTGGGATTAGTGTACGTCAATTTTCATCCCAACACCCGTTCGGGGTTTCAAACAACAAACACACATTTTTATTCATGCAGTTGGGCGATGTGTAAAATATATCGTCCCAAATCAACGTCGATCAAATAGGTGTACATAGACAAACCGTCTGGTTTGAATATGGATATTTAATTTCACTAATCAATTTTTTCTAACACTTTTTAGAAAATTTCGGCAGCACAACGGCGCTATACCAAAATTGGAGTAAGGTTTAACCTAGCCTTACTCCCATGCCTTTTGATGGCGCACGTCTAATCCTAACCAATTATATCGATTCGTTTTTCACACCACAAATTGGGGTAAGGTCTAACCTAGCCTTACTCCCTCGCCTTATAACGGCGCACGTCTAATCCTAACCAATTATATCGATTCGTTTTTCACACCACAAACCAAATTTAAACCAATATCACAATCAACCCAACAACCAAATCAAACAAGCAAATAAGCCATCCATGGTTTGTGGACGACGGGTGTCAGGTGCTACTAAACACCGTCAAGCATCCTAGTATATAATTTTGAACTAGAAAAATAAAAATTGAGTGAGAAGTTCTCACCATGAGCTAACCAAACACCGTGACTCTTCTTATGTAGAACATCTTCACCGCGTTTCCAATTTGTCCCATCGCACTCTGTTTCACACGATTCATATAAAAATCACATTTTTATACCGCTACGTATACAGAAAAGATTATATTTTTCTAACGCTATTTTTAGAGAAAAGGTTATATTTTTACAACACTATTTTTAGAGAAAAGGTTATATTTTTACAACACTATTTTTAGAGAAAAGCTTATATTTTTACAACACTATTTTTAGAGAAAAGTTTATATTTTTACAAAACTATTTTTATTATAAAGACTATATTTTTACAACGCTACTTTGATTATAAAGACTATATTTTTACAACGCTACTTTGATTATAAAGACTATATTTTTACAACGCTACTTTGATTATAAAGACTATATTATTTTTACTACTCTATTTTTATTTTAAAGACTATATTAATAAAAATCACACTTTATAAATCTAAAACTATTTTTATAGAAATCATATTTTTATTTCAAATCTATATATATACATATATATCATATTTTTATATTTTAAAACCATGCGATTTTTATTTTTAAAAATCCAAGCTATTTTTAATTTTAAAAATCCATGCTATTTATTTTAAAAACAATGTGTGTATATATTTTTAGAACCAATTCTATTTTTAAATAAATTTCAGATTTTTAAACACAATGTTATATATATATATATGTTAACGACAATTTTTACTTTAGCTAACAAAGTAATTAGTAAAAATTTAATTACCATCTTCACTGTTGAAAATCCTCCTTCTTCCTTCTGCTCCAGTTCAAACTGGAGAAATCGAACCCAATCTGACAATGAACCAACGGCCACCGCACCACCGATTGTGATGACCGGACGTTGATCGAAGACCGCTACTCCAACCGCCATGAAGTCAGCTTCCGGCGCATACCCCCACTGATGAACTCGAACTGCACCAGGCCCCTAAAATCACGGTCAAACGCGCCACCTTCCTGGCCTGATTTCTCCCTACTCGATCCACTTCCGATGATCTTCGCCATTAGATGGGTCGACCTCTCCTTGGTCTTCGATTTCATGCTTAAAGCTTTCGAAATGGTTGCTTGGATGTGGAGATCGGAGGGGATAAAGTTTGGAGCAAGAATCGGCCGTATATCGCGTTAGAGGCGGCTCAGAATTTTGGGCGAATGGGAATTCAGAAAAATTAGGGTTTATTAATATATATATATAATAATAATAATATTTTATTCAGTAAATACTTGCTTATCGATGAGAACTCCAAATCGAACCCAACGACTGTCGCCCGTAGCTAATTACCCCTATTCCGAACGCAATGGGATATGTACCGTGAGCCTATTCGACTGTTTCGACTAGTTTTTCTCAAAATTAATATATAAATCAGCATATATTTAATTTTAACGCACATTTTAAATTGCCGGGGTCACATACTAACTCTCCAGAAAAATTATTTCTAGCTTCGTATCGACGATACAGTCCTAACAAGACTAATTTCATCAAATTTGGAGACCGTTTGAAAAATGGCCAAATTCCAGTCGATTAAATTCAACTAAACTGTTCAAACGCGTTTACCTGCGCCACGCTCACATATTAAATCCAAAAATTACGAACTTGGAACCTAGCAATAATTTGACATCCCGGACTCAACAAAAGTGGTTTCGTCGAAAACGGAGGTCGTTTGCAAAATGACTATTTTTAAGGGCCAAATAAATATTTAAAAATACCTTTAAATGTACATAGCCTTGTATAAACAGCCCTGCGACTATTTTAAAATGTCGGCCAAGCCCTAACATTTACTCTACACTGTGACGGTCCTGTTCTCCACTTCCGTTTGAAAGATTTGGTTAAACAGAGTTAAATTTTCTAGGGTCGTCCCCTTTCTACCTTAAATTGAATTATATTTATTTAATCGAAGTTTAAAATCGAATTCTCAAACTACCGCGCCATTTCAGGCTTGTAATTTACTCAGAAAATATTTATTCGTTTTATCTTCGATAAAAATAGATTTTTAGTCGCTATTATTTAAAATAAATTATTTTAAATAGCCAAAATTCACTAAATTAGCCAAAATAAAAAAATTAAGTTGGCCCAGATTTCCGGGTTATTACAGTTCTAGTTTCGGGAAAATCCGATGGCCGGATTTCTTGGTATAATCGTTTCAAATTACGATTCCAAAACACAAACGGTAAGGGCTCGATTCGTTTTAATTTAATTTATATTTATATATTTATAAATATAATTCATTCGATGATTTCTATATCGTTTTCTCTTCAAATATTTCACTAACGTCTTTAAATTTCAGAAAATTTCGCCATAACCTCCTTTGTACGGGAAGGGATTTGGAAATTTATTGGGCCGTATTAGGCACCCAATAAATCCTAAGAAGCATACACATATTTATAGTGATGTATTCCGGTGTCCACAGGGGAGTCTGTATAGATCATAACTCCAGAGAATAAATTCTCATCACCCTATAAATGGTTTTTGTGCCTTAATGACTAGAGAGACGTGATTATTGTCAACTCCAGACCTGTGTGGAGTTTTTATTAATCTGGCAATTTACTGTTACATTTTATATGGTCCATATCAGTCTTTGGTTCATCCTGAAATATAGTCATCGCCATACAAGCCTCTCGCTTGTATGGTAATCTTCAACCTCGTCACATAAGTTCCAAATGCTTATGTGGTATATGATAGAGTATGTTATCTTCACGCAGTATGCCATGCAGTGTAGGTCAAAATTAATTGTTACTATCCTATGGCGACGTTTATAATTTCACAAAGAACAACCAACACTCTGCATCCAATTGTATTCACAAGAGTTTATATAAAAATAAAATTGCGCAGCCAACTAATTAAGGCCTACCTATTTGTCGGGCACGCAAATATATTCTTTACTCAACAGCTAATCCATTTTCCTGTTTAACGATGTGTGTATATATATGCACGTCTAAGCTAAAAGTAATATTTTTAGCGTATAACCATTCATTTCAACCCATGAATATTTTTAGTGAATCGTATACATGATAAAAATGATATTTTTATCGTTTAAAATATTTATTCAACACATGAATGTTTTTAGCACTTCATGTTCACAATAAAAATATAAATTTTACTGTTCAATCTTTTTATTCAACACATGAATCTTTTCAACACATGAATATCTCAACACATGAATATTTTATATGGTTTATACATATAGTAAAAATGTGATTTTTATTGTTAAAACAATTTATTTAAAACATAAATATTTTACATACTTCATATATATAATAAAAATGTAATTTTTATTGTTAACAAAAAATTTATTCAACACAAGAATATCTTATATAGTTCATGCATGTAGTAAAAATGTGATTTTTATTATCTAAACAATTTATTCAACACATGAATATAACTCAACACATGAAAATAATTCTAACACAATATTTCAGAAAATTTCGGTAGCATAACGGGAGGGGTTTAAAACCGACCCGTCTCAAGTACGGCTCCTCACGCTACCTTAAGCCTCGCGACATTCCATAAGGGGCTTATATAAATGATCTAAGATCAATTTCATATCATATGAATTTTCCACAAACAATTCCCATTTGTTTTCAACCATAAACAATCATTTTCAACTATTCGCCATATCACATATCCTCACGCCAATCACAATCAATTCATATCGTCCATGGTTTATGGACGAGAGGAGCATATATATATATATATATATATATATATATATATATATATATATATATATTTGTACATAAATATATTTCCATTCCATTTCAATTCAATTTCAACTCATATATGATTTTTACAACGCTTGTATAATTTATACATCGCTCATATAACTTATACAACGCTCATACATAAGGTGTACAATGCATATATAATTTATACTTCGCTTATATAACTTATACAACGCATTTCCATTCCATATTTGAATTTAGAATTTTCACATCGATTTTAATCCTTCTGAAATCGTTGCAAGCTCTGAATGCGTCCTAGCTTCTTCTAGAATGAGATGACGTCGCTACGAGTCTGATGTCTCCTGTTTCATCGAATTTCGTCAACATAGCAAAAAGATACGATTTTTAAATGATAAACCAACTTTGCAATGCTTTTAAGCGCGATAAACAGTTTTAAAAACAAAGGCTGATACCTTTCACGTTAAGGTTCGAAACTAGGGTTTTGATTAACTTCCGATCCGTCGCACGAGGGGGCGATCAGGTTTCACCACCGTGGAGTGCTCCGTGTCGCGCGTCAGAGGGGGTGGGCCTGATGAACTCGACGGCCGGATTGAAGCGGGACGGCGGCTCAAAGTTGCGAAGTTTGGAGAGGTGGTTCTTCGCGTACAGGTGACGAGACGGAGGGTGGTGGGTATGGATTTGAAGAGGGTGAGTGGATCTACAAAAAACCCTGAAGGGCCCTTGGATTTTACTGAGAGGATTGGACGGAATCGAAGGGAGAAGCCACGAAGAACAGCCGCCGTCGACGATAAGGGTATCGGGGGGTTCTGATTTTATTTAGAAAATATAATTATGATGGAAAAATATGATTGGCTATATATATTTCAAAAATTAGGGTTTCTTCATACTAACTCCAATCCAAACCCAACGACTGTCGCCCCCTGCTAAATACCCCCATTCCGAACACAATGGGATATGTTTCGTAAGCCCATTCGACTGTTACAGCAGTTATTCTTCAAATTAAAGTATAAAAAATTTAATATTTGATTTGAACGTACATTTTAATTTGCCGGGGCCACATACTGATTCTAAAAATTCCCGAAAAATTAATCTAGCTATGTTGGGACGATACAATCCCAACAAAACTGATACCGTCGAATTCTGAGACCGTTTGAAAAATGACCATTTTCTAGTCGATCCAATTTGACTGAAATCAACCAAATACATTTTCCTTTGCCACATATATTAACTTCAAAAATTACGGAAATTTAAACTTAGGAATATATTGACATCCCGGATCCAACCAAAGAGGTTTTATCGAAAACAAAGGTCGTTTGCAAAATTGATATTCTCAAAGGCTTTAATATTATTTAAAAATGGAATTTTTAAATTCCGACCAAATTTCTGCTCAAATTAACCAAAATAAAAATTATACATTGGTTCTGATTTTCCGGGTTTTTACAATCTCCCCTACTTAAAACTTTTCGTCCCCGAAAAGGAAACAGCAGTAAAGTAGGAAACAAGATGGAAATGTAAAGTATTGTAAATGTACCTTGCACCAGAGTTATTCAGAGATATCCACTCTACAATTGGGATAAGCTCGCTTAATGCTTTCTTCAGTCTCCCAAGTACAGTCTCGAGGATCTCCACTGCACTTTAACTAAATGAACCTTCTTGTTCCTCAACTCTTTAGTTTCTTTGCCAATGATCTTTATCGGTTCTCTTCTCACAGCCAATTCTGGAGTGATTTCCAAATCCTGTTGTGCTGCTTCTTCTACAACCAGATCTTGATCTTGTACATGTTTTCGGAGTTGAGACACGTGAAACACACCATGCACTCCAGGCAACCAATCAGGTAACTGAACCCTATATGCTAGAATTCCAATCCGTTCAAGAATAGGAAATGGTCCAATAAATCTAGGCGCCAACTTCCCAGTTTTGCCAAATATGACTACTCCCCTCATCAGAGAAACTCTTAAGTACACATAATCGCCAACAGCGAATGCTAAATCTCTTCTTCTCGAATCCGCATAACTTTTTTGTCGGCTTTGAGCGGTTTGTAATCGTTTCTTGATGAAATCGACTTTGTCTGAGGCTTCACGAATCATATCGGGTCCCAATACAAGTCTATTGCCAGTTTCCACCCAACATGCGGGAGATCTGCACAGTCTACCGTATAACACTTCAAATGGCGACATTCCCAAGCTCGCTTGGAAGCTGTTGTTGTATGAGAACTCAGCCAAACGCAGGTGGTCTTCCCATGATCCGCCAAAGTCAATAATGCAAGCCCGCAATAGATCTTCTAAAATACGGTTCACCCTCTCTGTTTGGCCATCAGTTTGAGGATGATAAGCGGTGCTCAGGTTCGACTTTGTTCCCAATTCTGTTTGGAATGCTTCCCAGAATTTGCTAGAAAATATTGGATCTTTATCACTAACTATGCTGATGGAGACTCCATGCAATTTAACTATTTCTTTGAAGCAAATATGCGCTAGACTTTGAGCCGTTCTATTGGATCTGACAGGTATGAAATGGGCAGTCTTCGTGAAACGATCAACGATCACCCAAATAATGTCATTTCCTTTCTTGGTTCAAGCCAAACCATCTATGAAGTCCGTAGAAATTTGTTCCCACTTCCAATTTGGAATTTCCAATGGTTGCAATAATCCGGCAAGTTTCTGTTGGTCGCTTTTGACTTGTTGGCAAGTATAGCACCTGCTAACATATAAAGAAATGTCTCTCTTCATCGCCTTCCACCAGAATGTGCGCTTGGGATCATTGTACATCTTACTTACTCCAGGATGAATGCAAAGTTTGGACTTGTGACATTTGTCTAGTACTTCTCTTTTAAGCTCTGGGAGGTCGGGAACACAGAGTCTCCCTTTCAATCTTAGAACTCCCTCACTATCCACTTGGAAACTGGAGTCTTCGCCCTTTTGAATTCTTTTGATCATCTCCTTAACAAAATTATCATCTTTCTAAAGAACAAAGATCTTGTCAATCAATGAAGGCATGATTATAAGATTGGCAATGATTGCGGTTTTTCTGCTAAGCGCGTCCGCTACTACATTGACTTTCCCTGGCGTATACAAAATATCTAGATCATATACCGCTAGGAATTCTAGCCAACACTGCTGTCTCAAATTCAGGTCTTTCTGGGTGAACAAGTACTTCAATGATTGATGATCTGTAAATAGTTCGAACTTCTCACCCAATAGATAATGCCTCCATATTTTCATAGCAAATACAATGGCTAACAATTCAAGATCATGAGTTGCATAATTCTTCTCATGCGGCTTCAACCGACGGCTAGCATAAGAAACCACTTGGCCTCTTTGCATTAATAGTGCACCAAGACCTCCCTTAGAAGCATCCGTCCAGACCGTCAAATCCTGATTGCCATCGATAATTGTTAATACTGGCGCAGTTGTCAATCTTAATTTCAATTCTTGAAAAGCTGCCTCACATTCTGGAGTCCACTTAAACCATGAATGTTTCTTAATAAGCTGTGTTAATGAACCGGATATCTTCGAAAAATCCTTAACGAATTTCCGATAATAACTAACCAATCCAAGGAAACTTCGAACTTCTGTAGGTGTACTTGGCTGCTTCCAATCTTGAATAGCTGTGATTTTGCTTGGATCCACAGAAATTCCTTCTTTTGATACAACGTGGCCAAGGAACTTCACTTCATCTTGCCAGAATATACACTTGGAAAATTTAGCTTTCAGTACATTCTTTCTCAGAATCTCTAACACTTGTTCCAAATGTTTTTCATGTTCGGCTTTTGACTTCGAGAAGATCAATATGTCGTCAATGAATACCAGTATGAATTTATTCAACACTTCTCGAAACACCCTGTTCATTAGATCGACGAAATAAGCTGGAGCGTTGCATAAGCCGAATGGCATTACTAACCACTCATAGAATAAGTGTGGACCTCTGAATGCTGTTAGAGGAACACATTCTTCGGTAATACGAAGCTGATGGAACCCTGTAGCTAGGTCCATCCTGGAAAATACCCGTGCTCCATTCAGTTGATCCAATAAATCATCGATTCGCGGCAATGGATATTTATTCTTCAAAGTCTGCTTGTTCAAGTCACGATAATCTACGCATAGCCTGAGTGTACCGTCAGATTTTGAAAGAAATACCATAGCAGCTCTCCATTCAGAAAAACTAGGTCTGATCAGACCTTTCCATAAAAGCTAGCGAGTTTGATCGCCCAATTCTTCTTTTTTCTTCAGAGTCATTCTCCAAATGGGATGCACTACTAGTCTAACATTCAGAACTAAATCAATCCTGAATTCAATCTCTCTTTGCGGAGGTAAGCTATCAACTTCTTCGAACACATCCGCATAGATTTTGACAACAGGAATATTGTTTGTAGGAGCAGGAATATTCTCTATAGAAGCAAGAGTATATTCTATAGGCGCAGGAGAAACATCTAGAGCTGACCAAAATTCTTTTCTATCTGAATTTGGACCCTCACATGGTATAACTATATTGGAAAGCTCCTTTGTAACTTTAACTACTCTTTCTGCACATTTAACTTCGGCCTCGTATTTAGTTAGCCAATCCAATCCTAGAATGATATAAAACTCAGAGAAATTTATGACATTAATGGGAGAAAGAAACAGGCACTCTACAAATCCAACTAAAATCGATGGAACCCCGATCTGATTGTGGACACTCATTGGTTCTTTGAGCTTTCTTAATTTTAAATTCAATTTCTTTACCACATTGCTTGAAATAAAACTTCGTGATGCGCCTGTATCAAACAGTACTTTAACTGGAATATCTTTGACAGTAAGCGTGCCTTCTAAAACATCTGGCCTTTCCTGTTTAGCTGAGGATGTTGGAACTTCTGCCGTGCTATTGATTTGAGCTTCTTTGGCCACTTCATTTACTTGTGCGGCTTTAGAATTTTTCTTTAATAGCTGGCAACCCTTTGCTAGATGACCAGACTGAAGGCATTTACTGCATTCTCTATTCTTTTGAAACTTCATCTTGGATTTAGATCCATCATTCCTTCGTTTCTTTAGAGATTTTCAACTTATCGCCATATGTCCTTGCTTATTGCAGTTAGAGCATGTGGTCGTCGTTACTGGTTCTTTCTTAGATTTAACCCTTTTCTTATTGGCTTTCTGCTTCTTACTGACCTCAGGCTTGGTACTTGCCTCAGGGCTATCAATTTCAAATTTCCTTTTACTGCTGGAACTGTCTTCCCCCTCATCGTCTAAAAGACCTTGCTTATCGAGATCCTCATAGCGACAAGCCATTTCTATCACCTCAGAGAAAGGAAGCTTCAGAAGTGCCATTACACTACTCTGGTATTTTCTTTGAAGACCGTTAATAAATCTCCGATTCTTCCTCTTAGGGTCTTGAATTAGATGCAGGCCGAAATGAGAAAGTTCTTCGAATTTATTCTGATATTCCCGAATGGTCATATCCCTTGTTCCAGATCGTAGAACTCATCATATGGCTGCTCAACATCTTGTTGGGGAATAAATCTTTCTTCGGAAAGTTCTTTAAATTTATCCGAGGTAATATTACCTTCTGGATTTTCCATCTCGATCAAATCCCACCAAATTAAAGCTTCTTCTTTGAGTGCCCATGATGCCAGTAATACTTTCTGATCATCCCTCAGGTTTAAGCCTCGAAAAATTCTCTTAGAAGAACACATCCACGCTTAGGTTTGAACAACATATTCTTTGCCCGAGGACTGTACTCCACCCACATTTCGATATTTCTTTACTAGAGCGTCTAGATCTGGTTCTAGTTGAGGGAGCACAATTGGCTCATTAGATTGCTGAGTCATAGAATTATTCCTTCTGTTTCTGCCACTCATTTTCTAGTGTGTCTGGAAATAGCAGACAAAGTGTCAGGTCAACAAAAAAGGTATTGTAAAGCATAGAGACATATACTTGAATGCAAATGTGTCTATTAGGGTGTATTTTATTCTGCTACACTCATTCTAGGACCTTACTGATCCTATCTATATGAGTTATTCACCCTAGAACACTACTGGTTCTATTCCTGACGAGTTCGTTAATATGTTATATCCCTGAGCTAAGATTAACCAAAGCTCTGATACCACCTGTGATGATCCCGAAACCCCGTACAACAGTGTTAAGGATAATCAGTGGAATGTAACACATAAAAAAAACAGCAGAACAGAAATATAGAACTACACCAGATAATATACATCAAATTACACTGGAAATAATAACAACATCAGAGTTACACAGCATAATAGGATCATACTTAGCACAGAATACGATTTCATTTTAATATACAATGTCTGCAGCGGAATCAAACATAATATACATAATGAAGTCTGAAACAGTACAATAGAAATGATAAAGTGAATCTCCAGCTCCATAGCTATCCAGAATGAGTTTGCTAAAACCTGAATACAATCGTGTAGAAATAAGGGCACCCGAGTTTGCAAAGTGAAACAAACTTCGAGTCAGTCATGGGACTGGTATGAGAAATCTACTTAACTGGTTAAACAACAATTATGAGGCAAATCATAGGACCACGCCACTTTTGCGGAACGGGTTTACTCCAGTGATTGCTAGTGCATGAAATAAAGTAAAGTATTTAAACGCAATGCTTTTTTGAAAAATGAAGCCAATATAAGACTCAAGTCCCATCACACAATGCAACGCAAACCGAAGGATAAAGTTTTACCTTATGTTGGCCAAAATATGCTTGATACGAAATAAACGAAATCATTTGATATTATTGCTAGTGTTTATATGTTTCAAAAACAATTCCAATCATAATATATCAGTCATAGACGACATAAGTGCCCCATACCACTATGTCGCAAAATATAGGTTTACAATCAAAACCGCACAATATCGTACTGGAAGTTGGATTTCCATCATGAACCGAGGCAAGGGATCGTCCTTACCGCTTCGAGACACTCTAGCCCGTGCCACAGGATCAGAGCTCAAGTGGCCTTTAGGAGCCACAAGGCCGGTCCACGCGTAGTGGATTAAAAATCCCTGAATAATACGTCTCCCCGCCCTATGGGGCGTAAAACCATCGGCACCGCAGTGACCGATATATCTGAGGCGCCTCGCATTCCAACATCCACATAAGTCAAACTTGTCAGGGCTTGTAAACCACTGATACCACTTCTAGCTAGAAAGAAACGCATGTTCAACCTGGATCCTTCTCCCGTTTCTGGTTCACACCGGGGTGTGAGGCTCGCGAATTAACGCTATACACAAAGCCACATTGTATTAAAGCCATGCTTTGATCATCAACCACAAGGCTATGCTTTTCAACAAAAGCCTTGATCACTCCCACTTAGGCATGCCACATAGGCAATTCACTCCATGCAACTGATTTTAATCGATATACAACCTCTGAGCTCGTACGTCTCAGAGAAGGGTGTGAAGCAAGAGAATAAATTCTCCGCCGCCAAATAGATGTATATTTAATAAAGATCAATCAGCACAGAGTAAGATCCAATGTCAGGCACACAGTCCATTTACAAGTTCGCTCTGGGTCTGAACGAAACCAGAGGCACCTTATTCCACTTCCACATGTCCAATGCAGAATAGAGGCCCTCGTATATCCGGATAATCAACAAGTACGTCCGTACCACCACCACTGGAACCCCTTCATGGGAGCTAGCCATATCCAAGGCATCAGTGGGAATCCATTCGATGTGAAGATCGTCGGTCTTGCACCGTCTTCATATCTTCGACATTTATTCGTCGGTCAATTATTTGAAACGAGAATTAACTCGGCCCTTTCAAATAATTCATGTATAATTGAATTTAAATCGATTCATTCCATGGTTAAATTATTCGACATCCACATTTCAGTTCTTTAAATAATTTTCATGTCAAACACATTCAACCATCAAACATCTAGCAAACAAGCAAAATTGGTTTATTTCCATTCCATATCGCTTATAATATTTTATAACGATATATCGCCATTTTTATTTATATAAAAATGGCTCCATTTAATTAAACGACATTTCAGGTCATGCCGTGGCACTGGCGCTGTTTTTCTTCAGATTTGTTTTACGCATATCTGAAAACCTAACCATTGGATCTTAATAAAATTTACATCATTGAAAAGATCTCTCCAAAGCGAACCCAACGGTTCCAGCTTCGTCAAAATCCGATGGTCCGATCTTTCGGTATAATCGTTTAAAGTTACGATTTCAAAACGCGAACTGCAGGGGCTCGATTCATTTTAATTTAATTTATATATATATAAATATAATCCATTCTGGCACTGTTTTTATTTAGATTTGAATTAAACATTTCTCTCAATCCAACCATTGGATCCTAACAAATTTTATATCGTTGGAAATATTTTTCCAAGGCGAACCCAATGGTTTTAGTTTCGGGAAAATCCAATGGTTGGATTTCTCGGTATAATCGTTTCAAACTACGATTCCAAAACACGAACTGCAAGTGCTCGATTTGTTTTAATTTAATTTATATTTATATATTTATAAATATAATTCATTCGACGAATTCTATGTCGTTTTCACTTCAAATATTTCACTAACGCCTTTAAATTTCAGAAAATTTCGCCATTACCTCCTTTGTACGGGAAGGGGTTTGGAAATTTATTGGGCCATATTAGGCACCCAATAAATCCTAAGAAGCATACACATATTTATAGTGATATATTCCGGTGTCCACAGGGGAGTCTGTATAGATCATAACTCCAAAGAATAAACTCTCATCACCCTATAAATGGTTTTTGTGCCTTAATGACTAGAGAGACGTGATTATTGTCAACTCCAGACCCATATGGGGTTTTTATTAATCTGGCAATTTACTGTTACATTTTATTTGATCCATATCAGTCTTCGGTTCAACCTGAAATATAGTCATCGCCATACAAGCCTCTCGCTTGTATGGTAATCTTCAACCTCGTCACATAAGCTCCAAATGCTTATGTGGTATATGATAGTGTTAGCCTACTTTGTGAACTAGGCAACACAAAGTCAAGATATCAAGCATTGGAGAGCATTTCAAACTAGAAGACTTCGGTTCGGATCGGAGAGGCCATCACTACTCAGGTCGGAGGAGACGCTACAGCTTCAATCGAACAGATGCAATAATCCGGGTCGGGTTAAAAGCAACGTATCGGTTCGGATCGGATAAAGTCTCCTGTTCGGAGCGGCGAGCTATTGCTGTTGAAAACAGAGAGCGCATGTTCGGATCAGAGGGCAATCTTCTTCAAGATGGATCGGAAGGCCACCCAGTTGCTACAGAGATGGTTCGGAGGAAAAGCAAAATAAAAAGAAAAGAGAGTTGTCGCCAAGTCAATTCGGGTCGGATCGGATATCCCGATCCGAACCCCTGATACATATACCTCCGACCCGAACCCATTTTCCATACTGTCCCCATGCATAAGCGCCTGGATATCCGGATCGGCTATGACCAGTTCCTGCCCATAACGTTCACTATTTTGATGCGTTGTCAGCACAGTAATCCATCTGAACCCGAGGCTAATGGGATGGACGACACGTGGCTCCGATCCGGATCGGGTTTTGAGCAAATTCACACCTATAAATACCCCGTCTGGAGACAAAGAAAAGGATCTTTTTAGGCACTTTGAGAATTCAACTACCTCCATAACCCGAACTCCATTACTCCCAGAGAATCCAAATCTTCTTTCATTACTTGTTTTAGTCTATTGAGTGAATATAAGAGAGTTGTGAGTGAAATCAAGTGGAAATTACATTGTATTTGCAACTGAATCATTGAATATAGTGAAAGATAAGTGGACGTAGGCATTTCTTCGCCGAACCACTATAAATCCTGTGTGTTCATTTTTATTTTTATCTCATCTTATTTGCTTTTAATCAATTTGGGTGTTAGAACCAATTTTTGGTCTAACATTTTGGTGCTTTCACTGAGAAACCTCATCGAAATTCTCTATTTTCCGGGATTTCTTTCTACTTTTTGGGCCGTTGAGTTCAAAGAAGTTAATCCTTAAGTTTCTCCGCTCTTTTATATTTGTTGAAGTGATTGTCAAAGAGTCATGGCCAAAGGAAAAGGCAAAGAAGTTCAGTCTGTTCGAGGAAATGGAGCTGGCGAAGATCAGCAAAATGCGGTTGTAACAAGGTCTCGGGGGCAGAGTTCAGCAGCAGGAAGAACCAATGCAGGAAATCCGAGCCGCCAGCAGGGGGAGAGCTCCGATCCGATCCGGGTAGGAGATTCTGAAGCAGTGCATTCCCCCAATCTGAACCAACCCGAGCAGCTTGCAACGTACCGATCCGAACAGGCCCCCCAGCTCCGAACCAACCCGACCTCCTACCTCCGATCCGACCCGATGCTTGGTGAAGCTAGAACCTCTACTCGAGTCCCTACGAATGCTCCAATTCCAGCCACCAGGGTTGGTGATCAGGTCAATCCATCTGCGCCCATCACTCAAGGAGATTTCTCGCGCTTGCTTGACATGCTTGAGAGCACAAGGGAGGCTATGAAGGTTCACGAGCAAACTAATCTCATGATGCAGGAGAATATGAGGCTCATGAGTCGGGAGATTAGTGAACTTCGTCGACAGAGAACTCCATCATCGGTCCGTCACACACCAGTGGATCAATCTTCATCTTCCGAGGAAGAGCGGCCCCGTGAACGAAGGCCGCTCGAACGACCTCAGAACGTGGAGCAGCTGACATTTGGATCTTTGGGATCTCATGAGGATATTGCACGAGCGCTAGGAAACAATGACCCCACTCGAGGGCAAAGACTCCAGTCCCCTCCTCCCGAGATCGACCGGGAGCGCAGGGAACGGAATCGAGCAGAGGCAGCTCGAAGATTAAGGGCATCTCCTGAACAAGAGCCCAGAAGGAACTCGGATACTAGGGCCAGGGAACCTGAACGGCCCCTAACTAATGCTGATGTGCAGGCAATGGTTCGCCAGATCATGTCCGAGAGCCGGAACTATACAAATGAAGATTATGGCATTGAGCGAAGCCATACCCCCTTCACCGACGATATCCTCGACGTCCAATTTCCCCGACGCTTTAACTTGCCACAGATGGACAAGTACAACGGGAGGACTGATCCGGGACAGCATTTGATGCGATACTCGTGGCTCATGAATGCTGATGCTGCCCCTGATGAAGTGAAGTGTAAAGCATTCCCAATCTACTTAGAAGATGTGGCGCTGTTCTGGTTTACCCGACTTCCTCCTCGTTCGATTTCGAATTACAAGGAACTAAGCGAGCGTTTCATGAACCAGTTCCGACTCCATGCCCGAAAGTCCAAAAGTGTTATTGAATTATCGAGAATCAAACAGGCACCAGGAGAGTCTTTGAGGGCATATCTTGATCGTTTTAACCAAGCTGTGACTGAGGTCAGTGACCCGCATGAGCCCACTATTCTGATGGCATTGAAGGAAGGAGTCGATCCTGAATCTGAGTTTGGAGACTACCTTTCTGGGAAAACACCCTCCACAAGGGAGATATTCTACGAAAAAGCCGATATTTATCTAAGGCGAGAGGAGGCCAGGGCAAACCGAAAGAGAAAGTCTGAGACGGCTTCAAAGGAGAATGTGCAGAGTAATATCGCCGTGAAGCAGTCTGGGGAAAGTTCTGGCAAGGTTGAAGTAAATGTAGGAAACAAGGGTGGAAACAGCAATGCTGGAAGCGGGGGTAACAATAACAATAACCGTAATCCGAACGGTAACAGAAGAAACAGAAATAGGGGAAGTGATCCTAACAAAAGACCCCGATTCCAGAACTACGAGAATTACACACCATTGAACGACACCCTGGAAAATATTTACCTGGATACGTACAATGTGTTACAGTACAAAAGACCGCCACCTCGTGATTCGACCGAGAAAGAAATGGCGACAGGGAAATTTTGTTTGTTTCATGGAACTCATGGGCATTCAACCAATGAATGTCGGCATTTGAGGGATGTGATTGAGAAGTTGCTGCGTGAAGGGAAGTTGGATGAATACAAGGTTGCCCCGAGGGACAGGGGGCAAGGAGAGCAGGCTCCAAAACAGATTCTACCTGCTCCCAAGCCTACAGCGCAGCAGAAAGGTAAAGGAATTGTTATCAACTCTATAGTAGGCGGACCTCACCCGGCAATCCGAAGTTTCAGATCAATGGATCAATATGTGAATGCTGCCAAGCATTTAGACGTGAATGAAGGTGATGATTTGGAAGATATCACCCCCATAAAACAACAGAAGACCATGTTTGACGACGTAGTATTTCGCAGCCGAGACAATACTGGGATCCAATCACCCACCGATGATCCGTTGGTTATTACTACCACCATTGGGCCGGCCTTGGTCCATAAGGTATTAGTAGACAACGGAAGTTCCGTTAATATTTTGTTCAAGAAGTCATTTGATCAGATGAAGCTTGAATCTGAAGACTTGAAGCCATGTGAAGGATGGATCAGAGGCTTCAACGGGGCGTCGACAGCCCCCATGGGATACATAGAATTGCCCGTGACCCTGGGGCAAGGAGAACGTAGAAGAGTGCGGATGCTTCAATTCGTAGTATTGGACGTAGATTCGCCTTATAATGCATTTTTGGGGAGGCCTGCCCTCGCTGAATTCAGAGTTTGTATCGCCCCTTGGTGCTTGTTACTTAAGTTCCCAACCGAAGCCGGAACTGGAGTAATGAGAGGGGATCAAGTTTCCGGACGGGCCTGCTACGTAGCCAAATTAAAGATGTTGATGAAAGGACTTAATGTTGAGAATAAAGATGCCACGTCCCCCTTAAAGGGGGGCTCGGCATAGCTATTAGAGAGATTGACCCCAAAGGAGTTGCCCAAAGGAACGCCTGAAGACCTGGATCCCAGAAAAGACGAGGAACCAGAGGCTAGGAATGCAACTCCTAATGAAGCGACAGTGGAAATTCCTATTGATAAAGCTGATCCGACAAAAGTTTTGAAGATTGGTTCTCAATTAGATCCACGTCGAGCTAAAGAACTAACGGACTTCTTGAAGGCAAACTTAGATGTGTTTGCCTGGACCCATGCTGACATGTGTGGGATATCGCCATCCATTATAAGTCACAAATTGAATGTAAATCCGAAGCATCCGCCTGTGAAGCAAAAGAGACGCATGCTGGGCCCAGAGAGGTCGGCTGCTCTCAAAGAGGAAGTAGAGAATTTGAAGCAGAATGGATTTATTCGAGATTCGACTTATCCTGACTGGATATCGAATCCCGTCTTAGTAAAGAAGCCAAACGGAAAGTGGCGGACTTGCATTGACTTTTCAGATTTAAACAAAGCTTGTCCGAAAGATAGTTTCCCACTTCCCAGGATTGACCAGCTTGTAGACTCGACAGCAGGTCATGAACTTCTCTCTTTCATGGACGCATATTCTGGATACAACCAAATTCCTATGCACGTACCAGACCAAGAACATACGAGCTTCATTACGAATTTGGGGTTATATTGTTATGTTGTAATGCCATTCGGATTGAAAAACGCTGGAGCTACTTATCAGCGCTTGGTGAACAGAATGTTTTATAATCAAATAGGAAAAACTATGGAAGTTTATGTGGATGATATGCTTGTCAAATCAAAGCAGTCCTCCAGCCATACGCAAGACTTGGCGGAAATGTTTGGTATCCTGTGAAAGTACCGGATGAAATTGAATCCTCTGAAATGCTCATTTGGAGTGGCATCGGGAAAGTTCCTTGGCTTCATTGTGAGTTCCCGAGGAATTGAAATCAACCCTAGCCAGATAGCAGCGATTAGAAATATCGAAAAGCCGAGGAGAATTAAAGACGTCCAAAGTCTTGCAGGGAAAGTAGCAGCGCTGAGTAGATTCATCTCCAAAGCCACAGATAAATGTGTTCCGTTTTTGGATTTGGTTAAAAGAGGAAAGAAGAACTTCGAGTGGACCTCGGATTGTGTTGAGGCCTTTCGAAATCTGTTGGAACTGCTAGAGAAACCGCCAATTTTATCAAAGCCCGTAGATCACGAAGAATTGTTTGTTTACTTGGCAGTCTCGGCTCACGCTGTCAGCACAGCCCTGGTTCGAAAAGAAGACAAAGTACAAAGGCCAGTGTATTATGTAAGCAAGAAATTAGCAGCGACAGAGCGCAACTACCCAAAAATTGAGAAGCTTGCTTACAGTCTCCTGATCGCATCCCGAAAACTTCGTCACTATTTCCAAGCCCATCCAATAACCATATACACCGACCAGCCCTTAAGGCAGGTATTGCAGAGGCCCGAAGCATCGGGAAGGTTGATCAAATGGAACATAGAACTAAGTCAGTTTGATTTGAATTTTCAACCACGAAAGTCAATCAGGGGGCAAGCTATAGCAGACTTTATTGCGGAATTCACCATTCCAGAGGAGGAAGTAATCAATGACAGAGTGGTAAAGTCCGAGGATGAGCTAAAAATAAATCCGTGGAAACTATATACAGATGGAGCCAAGAACGACCGAAGGTCCGGAGCTGGAATCGTCTTAGTCACTTCCGAAGGACGGTCGTTATATTACGCCTTGCAATTAGAATTTTCGGCGACTAACAATGACTCTGAATATGAAGCCCTGATTGCCGGGCTGAAGCTTGCTAAAGACCTCGGAGTAAAAATGTTAGACATATTTTGTGACTCTAAAATTGTTGTTTGCCAAGTGCGAGAGGAATTTGTGGCTCGAGGACCTCGACTTATCGCCTACCTCAAGAAAGTGAAAGAGCTATTGAATAGCTTAGAGCGGTACAACATAACACACATTCCCAGAGTTGAAAACTAGAAAGCGGATAGACTGGCAAAGCTGGCTAGTTCCGATAATCCAGAAGAGATTGAAATAATTCCAATTGAAACGTTGGAGTCGCCAAGCTTTGAGTCAATGGAAATTGAATTTGCTTTTGAAGCGGAACCAGAGAAGGAGTCGTGGATGACTCCAATTAAGAATTTCCTTAAGAATGGGACACTCCCATCGAAGAAAAGTGAGAAAAGAGCTGTAGTTCGCAAAGCTACCAGATATGTCATACAAGATGATACTCTCTATAGGCAAGGATTTTCTATGCCCCTGTTACGATGTATAGCACACGACGACATCAAGCGTGTACTAAGAGAAGTACACGAAGGTGAGTGTGGAGATCATACAGGAGGTCAAACTTTAGCAAAGAAGATATTGCAGTACGGATACTTCTGGCCTACGATCAATAAAGATGCAGCTGATTATTAACGACGCTGCGATAAGTGCCAGAGATTCGCTAAAATCCCCAGGGCACCGTCGACCCAACTTAAATCAATGGTGAGTCCTTGGCCATTTGCCACGTGGGGAATTGATATCATTGGAGTCCTACCAATCGCTAAAGGAGGAGCTAAGTATGCAATAGTGGCCGTGGACTATTTTACGAAGTGGGTGGAAGCCGAGCCCTTGACCAAGATCACGGCAAGAAAGATGATAAGTTTTGTGGTCAGAAATATCATATGCCGGTTCGGGATCCCAAGGACAATTATAACTGACAACGGGACCCAATTTGATAGTACTGAATTCAGAAATTTCTGCCAGAAGTATAAGATAGACAAACGATATACTGCAGTTGCCTATCCGCAATCGAATGGGCAAGTAGAGGCAATAAACAAAGTAATAAAATCCATCCTCAAGAAACGATTAGAGCGTGCAAAGGCAAAGTGGGTTGATGAATTGCCCCTAGCTTTGTGGGCATATCGAACAACATTTAAAACGGCCACCGGCCATACCCCTTTCTCTCTCTCCTTTGGCTCAGAAGTTGTAATTCCAGTTGAACTAGAAGTTCCTTCCCACAGGGTGACATATTATGACCCGATGACAAATCGGGCGCTTTTACTTGAGTCTCTTGATGAAGTCGAAGAGAAAAGGGACGAAGCAGATTTGCGTGCAGCAAGACATCGGCGTCAGAAGGCACGCTATTACGACAAAAAAGTTCGCCTCAGGACTTTTGAACCAGGAGATTTGGTGCTAAAAAGAGTCTTTCCATCCCTTCCTCACCTTGGTCCAAAATGGGAAGGACCCTTTGTCATTCAACGGAAACTTGAAAAAGGAACCTTCAAGTTAACGACCGTGGATGGCGAAGAAGTCCCCAGAGCATGGAATGCCCAGCACTTAATGCGATATTTGGATTAGAAATGCTGTACTTTGTGTTATTTTTCTTATGAACTCTGTAATAAGGCACGACTTGCCTTGGGAAAATCTGACAATATGAATGAAGAACTATAAAGTGGATGTAGGCTACGACTTAGCCGAACCACTATAAAAATACTGTGTGTTATTTACTTTTATGCATTACATATATACATTTATCAGTTATTCTGTTGTGATTATAAGATACAGGATAACTCACAACCTAAAAAGGTTGGAAACAGTTCAGACATAAAAAGAAGCACAACGACTATTTGTGCGATAAGACATAAAAGAATGAGAAAACGACATTCCTAACTCTAACTCTCCAGAGAGAGAGAGTATAAAAGCGTCTCCGACTGAGCGCTGAAAAAGAAATTCTCCCCCTAACTCTAACTCTCCAGAGAGAGAGAGAGAGTATAAAAGCGTCTCCGACTGAGCGCTGAAAAAGAAATTCTCCCCCTAACTCTAACTCTCCAGAGAGAGAGAGTATAAAAGCGTCTCCGACTGAGCGCTGAAAAAGAAATTCTCCTCCTACTCTAACTTTCCAGAGAGAAAGAGAGTATAAAGGCGTCTCCGACTGAGCGCTGAGAAAGAAATCTTTCCCCGTTGAAAGACCGGGGAACAAACAGATGATTGAACTCGAACTCTAACTCTCAAGAGAAAGAGGGAGAGTATAAAAGAAATGCCAGAAAAAACGATAGGTACCGACGGCACAGGAAGTGCTATCCCGTCAGAAAATCGGGAGCATTCGGATTGCTTGGTTAAGCATTAAATAATTTGTGGGAATTGACTAGGGACACTTATGTACACGCATATTTCCCCCCTCCACAACTTCGTTTCATAACTATAGACATGCATTTTTACAAAAGTGCAGAACTACAAACAAATAAACATTGCAAAAAAATGAGTTATTTTTATTTACAAATGAATGAATTTGTACAGGAAAATAGCCAAAAAAGAAAGTGCAGGAGCTACTCTTGTAGCACCAATTATTGGTTCACTAAATACTAAAACAATACAAGGCAATCCACTACTTAGATTTTGAATGAGCCTTGGATTTCTTGGCGGCTTTCTCCGCGTCCTTTGCTTCTTTCTCAGCCTCCGTCAAGATTCGCTTTGACTTCTTTTTTCCTGAAGATGCGGTGCTGGAGCCAGTAGACTTCTTCCCGGAAGGCGGGGCGCTGGAATCAAGAGGATTTTTTAGCAAGTTCCTCTGTAATAGATCTAGTTGAGAGCTTAACAACTAATCTTGATCCCGCATCCACGACTGCGAGGGGTTTGAGGACTTCGGGGTCTAGCTCTTCAGCTTTTAATTGCAAGCGTTTATCTTGATCGGCTTTCATCGCAGCCAAGGTAACATCATCAGCATTTTTGACTCCCCGACTATTGCAACTTCTGGTTCCTCTTCATGCCCCCCGTCTCCGCCATCGTCCTTTAAAGCTGCTATCATTTCTTCATCATGAGGAGTGGCGACCTTAGTCGGCTCACTTCCTTCTTCCAAGTCTATAGAAGCAGCCTTGTCTTCCCCTTTTTTGGCCTTATCTGCGGGCTTTGTCCCAGCGGTGGCTCCCTGAGTCACATTTGTCTTTACAGATGATTCAACACCTACAGAATGAGAAGCAACAGTTATCAACTCAGGCGAAAACAATGGGTCTTTCATTGATTGTTAGATCACGTGGCGAAAAGTAGAAATAGCCCTGGCAAATTGAGGAGAAAAGGTGGGGATACCTTCCGGAGACTTTTCTGCGGGGGTGGCTACTACCTCTGGTGTTGTTTCAGGAATAGGAGATAGCAGAGTTGTTCGGGGAATTCCCGGATTTTCAGGATCATACCCCTCTACTTTAGAAGTTGCAGGGGCAGAAGAGGAGGAACCAGCTTCGAGAACAGTTTTTTGTTTAGACTTCCGTCTCTCCTCTTCCATGGCCTCAGCAATAAGGCGGCGCCCTTCAGCTAGGCGCTCCGGTTCATCATCCCTCAAGTATTTCTCCATTAATTTATCTTCATCGAGGGAATCGACCTTAAGTTCCTCTTTTTCCCACTCGACGATCTGATTCCATACTTGAACTAGAGTGGATGGATAGTCCTCAATCCAAGAAATGTTTCGGCGACGAATAATATGTGCGAAGAATTCAATCATTAGTTCGCCGAAACCCTGAATATCAGCCTCCGCCTCTGATAGTTGCTTGCGGGTTTCCTCCGCCGATTTAATAGCACACTCCACATTGCCCTCGGCCAGGGCAGCCCTGTTCTCTGCCTCCAACAGCTTTGAAGCCAAGTCAGCGTTCTTCTTTTCTATCTCAGCGCTTCTTTTTGCTAACTCGGCGTTTTTCCGTTCAAGTTCAGCATAAGCAAGACGTGTCTTAGCAGCTTCTGACTTGGCCTCGTCAGTTTGCTTTTTTAATTCAGAGCGCTCCTGAGTGTGAGATTCAAGCAAGTCATGATAACGCTTTTGCATGTCCTCGAATTGTTGTTTGAAATTAGAAGCGTCCCTTTGAGCGACAGCTAGCTGAGCTTGAGTGTCTTCCAAATCTTTTCCTAGAGCTTTTAAGGCTTTAGCATCCTCCTCCGCGGTCTTTTGCATTGAATCAGTATTTGTGATTAGAGTGCGGATGATTCTAGAAAGATTGCGTGAATATTTGAACATCTCAGTATATTGTTTTTCCACCGCATCAATCTTTGCTTTGGCCTCATCTGCCCAATTAGAAGAAATAGGTTCAAGAGCGGGTAAAAAAGTCAAAGTCTCGAAGTAGTGCTCGGGAAATTGCTCCACCAAATATGCCCGCCTTACTGCAGTTCCCGCATCTAGTGGGGGAGGAGCGGGGATCGACAATTCGGTGTCCCTGTGTGAAGAGGATTCGGTAGTCTCTTTGTCTGTCCTAGGTCGTTTAGTAGCAGGGACCTTGTGCTTGCTTCGAGACCCAGTTTCTTTTGGAGGAGTTCTCTCTCTACTGCGCTTTTCATGGGAAGAAGTGGAGTCTTTAGATGGTGGTCTGTCATCTTCCCTGCGGCTTTGATAGCCCTTATATTTCTCTTGTTCCGGTCGAACTGGTGAGCGGGAACGTGAGGGTCGAGAGCGATAGGGATCATAAGGTCTTCTCTCCTCCCTACCACGATCATCCCGGCGATCATACTCGATATCCTGAGGAGGATTGGACATGCTGCGACGAAGCTTTCTTATATCGTAGTAGGATCGAGACATCGTACCTGCACGATAAAACGAACGAAATTTAGAATTAATGGATTCACGAGGAAATAGGTGCAATGAATGCTAATGCCATTATATAAAGTGTATCCTAAGTGGTGTGTTTCCCCCCAACCAACCCGAGTCTGAAGTTAGACTAGTACGGGCAGGCTCTTTGGCCTTAGCGGGAGTGGTCTCTTCAGAAGAGGTGAAGACTAAAGGATCCTTCCTGAAATCCTCTGAAGTGTATATAGTCTCAGGTAAGGGGAGATCCCCCAAACCCTGAAATATTTGCTCATCAGTACTAGGGATGTCCCCCTCGGAAGCATGAAGTGGTGACTCTTGGGAGGATTTTGACTTTTCTAGAGAAGTAGTTTCCTCGGGGGCAATGTATCCTTCACTATGCTTTTCGGCCAGATTAGCCAATTCATCATCTTGTGTAGAAGATGGAGAAGGTGAAGTGTGAAGAGGCGCTGTAGGAATTCCTGAGCCTTCTCCTATCTCTGGGACTACCTCCACTGGAGGAATGTATGCGTATGGAACCGTCCCATGACCAATGCTACGAAAAATAGACAACAGCCCATGAAAGTGAAGGTATTCGTCCTTAAGGGCTTCGTCGATAGTCAAGAATTTCTGATCGCCGTTAAGGAGTCGGTGCATCCGGTCGAAGAACACCTGGTCTGATATCTGTTTGGGATTGTCAACTGCAAACAAAAAGGAAAACAAGTCAAGGTGATGATTCAAGTGTATAGAGCCCGGATTTAGAAAATCAGTGCTTTACTTGATTTTGTCCACCTCCTGGCGCATCCAGGCTGTCGTTTCACGTAGAACCATTCTAGTCTGGAATCTCCAGCTTTACTGCTGAATGGTGCAGAGATTATCTTCCTTTTTGGAACTGATTCAAAGTAGCAGAAAGATGGAGTCTCTCGAGTCCGATGCTTGAAATTATAGAAGAAGTGAACGTCATCGAACGTGAGCTCTATGCCTAAGATTTCACGATATGCAATGTACAAGGTGTGCAAATAGGCATATGAATTGGGATGCAACTGCATGGGGGCAATCCGCATTTGTCTTAAAAAGTCAACGATGAAGGGAGAGAATGGAGGAATGGCGTCGACCATGCACATCAATCGAGTGACCGTCATATATCCTTCTGGAGGGTTGTGGGGACGGTCAGAGCGTGAAGGCACTAGAGTGTCCCTTTTCATTATTCCATACTTTAAGCAAATTCGGACAAGTCGATCATTGTCGATTGTCGATTCAACGGAGTCTGGAGGAGATTCCAATATAATGGCTGATTCAAATTCGTCAGGGGCTCGATCGTCACCGATCCCTCCTTCCTCCTCAAAACCCAGAGAAACCTCGTTCTATGAAGACGCCTCATTGCTTTCTCGATTTCCAACCCCGTAGTCTGGGCCCTCACTGTCCCATTCTGGATCCGAAGAAGAAGATATATCCTCGAGAGTGATTTTGTTAGAAGTTTCCGGGGCTTCTTTCCTCTCAGCTAGTCTGGAAGAGCGTCTGGGCCTCATTGTCATAGAACTATTGAAGAAGCAATAGCACAGATTAGAGTAAATTAGCCCGTACCCCCCTGTGTATGTGTGTGAACTAAAATGTGTGCAGTAAATGTGAGAAATGCAAAGTAAAAGTGCAACAATGTTAGACGAAACTTTGAAGAGAAAGTGATAGTCAGAGTAGCTCTTAATGTTCACTCATGTCCGCAAGGCACTATCCTAACTGTTCATGAAGTTGGGAGTAATATCTTTTAAATAGTTGGACGAGAGTTTGTGTTTTGGATTGAGTAGTTTTCGGTTCGGATGCAGACATCAGGTTCGGATCGGATGAGCAAAGGCTCACACTCAGAGAGAAATATCCGGATCGGTTCGGAGGATGATTTACGGGGCGGGTCGGATTAACCTAGATAACCATATTACTATTCTCTCTTTTATTTCATAACCCAGTCTGACCCGGGCACATAAGTATTTACCTCCATTTTATTCCTAGCTCCGACCCGACCCGGTCAAACGAGTTAAGTCCCATTTCCTTGTCCTATTGCCCCGACCCGGTCCGGATCTATGAATTTCTCTCTTTCCCTTTTTCTCCTACCGTTCCCCTACCCGAACCGATCTCCTTCAATTTCCTTCCTCTTCCTCCTCTTAAGTAGCGAACCCAACTCAAATTCCCAAGCCTTAATTAAAATCGAGAGATTAAACACTCAAGTATTCAATAACGAGTTTCAATACCCTCCTCCAATGCCTCGAAATGGCGTCGATGCCATTAACGACGAAGGCGGAGGATGAAGGAGGCTGTGGCGATGGAACCAGTCAGTTACTTTTCTAGAATCGTTCAAACTAACCACGGATGTAAATTAAAAGCGATTATGGCAGCGAGATTCAAGATTACAAGACTACCTATGTATTTGATTCAAAGATTGAAGCGAGAATTTTAAAGTTTCTTGGAAAAGCTAAGGCTTCGATGTGGAGTCGGATCGGACGAGCAAGAACAGTGAATGAGAGAAAAGAAGGGAAATGAAGTGAATTTATATAAAAAGCAAGCTGACTATTCGTATTCCCGATCGGACCGGCTCGAGAAGCCCAATGACGCAGCTTGGCCCACTAATCCCTTGCAGAGTAAAGGAAGAAAGAGATCCATTCGGGTCGGAACCCAAAGCAGAAATCCGTCTGGGTCGGAATCCGATCCGAACAGGATGAAGTGCGATAGCTTGGCATGTGAATTCAGAAGGAAGGATGAAGGTATTGTTCCATGGCAGTCAAAGCATGCTCCGTTTCCAACAGAAGCATCCTTTGAGGGGGCAAAGTGTTAGCCTACTTTGTGAACTAGGCAACACAAAGTCAAGATATCAAGCATTGGAGAGCATTTCAAACTAGAAGACTTCGGTTCGGATCGGAGAGGCCATCACTACTCAGGTCGGAGGAGACGCTACAGCTTCAATCGAACAGATGCAATAATCCGGGTCGGGTTAAAAGCAACGTATCGGTTCGGATCGGATAAAGTCTCCTGTTCGGAGCGGCGAGCTATTGTTGTTGAAAACAGAGAGTGCATGTTCGGATCGGAGGGCAGTCTTCTTCAAGATGGATCGGAAGGCCACCCAGCTGCTACAGAGATGGTTCTGAAGAAAAGCAAAATAAAAAGGAAAGAGAGTTGTCGCCAAGTCAATTCGGGTCGGATCGGATATCCCGATCCGAACCCCTGATACATATACCTCCGACCCGAACCCATTTTCCATACTGTCCCCCTGCATAAGCGCCTGGATATCCGGATCGGCTATGACCAGTTCCTGCCCATAACGTTCACTATTTTGATGCGTTGTCAGCACAGTAATCCATCCGAACCCGAGGAAAATGGGATGGACGACACGTGGCTCCGATCCGGATCGGGTTTTGAGCAAATTCACACCTATAAATACCCCGTCTGGAGACAAAGAAAAGGATCTTTTTAGGCACTTTGAGAATTCAACTACCTCCATAACCCGAACTCCATTACTCCCGGAGAATCCAAATCTTCTTTCATTACTTGTTTTAGTCTATTGAGTGAATATAAGCGAGTTGTGAGTGAAATCAAGTGGAAATTACATTGTATTTGCAACTGAATCATTGAATATAGTGAAAGATAAGTGGACGTAGGCATTTCTTCGCCGAACCACTATAAATCCTGTGTGTTCATTTTTATTTTTATCTCATCTTATTTGCTTTTAATCAATTTGGGTGTTAGAACCAATTTTTGGTCTAACAGATAGATTATGCTATCTTCACGCAGTATTCCATGCAGTGTAGTTCAAAATTAATTGTTACTATCCTATGGCGACGTTTATAATTTCACACAGAACAACCAGCACTCACCATCCAATGGCGTTCACAGGAGTTTATATAAAAATAAAATTGCGCAGCCAACTCATTAAGGCTTACCTATTTGTCGGGCACACAAATATTTTCTTTGCTCAACAGCTAATCCATTTTCCTGTTTAACGATGTGTATATATATGCACATCTAAGCTAAAAGTAACATTTTTAGCGCATAACCATTCATTTCAACCCATGAATATTTTTAGTGAAGCGTATACATGATAAAAATGATATTTTTATCGCTTAAAATATTTATTCAACACATGAACGTTTTTAGCACTTCATATTCACAATAAAAATATAAATTTTATTGTTCAAATCTTTTTATTCAACACACGAATCTTTTTCAACACATGAATATCTCAACACATGAATATGTTATATAGTTTATACATATAGTAAAAATGGGATTTTTATTGTTAAAACAATTTATTTAAAACATAAATATTTTACATACTTCATATATATATATATATAATAAAAATGTAATTTTTATTGTTAACAAAGAATTTATTCAACACATGAATATCTCAATACACGAATATCTTATATAGTTCATACATGTAGTAAAAATGTGATTTTTATTATCTAAACAATTTATTCAACACATGAATATAACTCAACAAATGAAAATAATTCTAACACATGAATATTTCAGAAAATTTCGACAGCACAACGGGAGGGGGTTTAAAACCGACACCATCCCTAATACGGCTCCTTGCGCTACCTTAGGCCTCGCGGCGTTCCGTAAGGGGCTTATCTAAATGATCTAAGATCAATTTCATATCATATGAATTTTCCACAAACAATTCCCATTTGTTTTCAACCACAAACAATCATTTTCAACCATTCGCCATATCACGTATCTTCACGCCAATCACAATCAATTCATATCGTCCATGGTTTGTGGACGAGAGAAGTTTATATATATATATATATATATATATTCGTATATAAATATATTTCCATTCCATTTCAATTCATTTTCAACACATATATGATTTTTACAACGCTTGTATAATTTATACGTCGCTCATACATGAGGTGTACAACGCATATATAATTTATACTTCGGTTATATAACTTATACAACGCATTTCCATTCCATATTCGAATTTAGAATTCTCACATCGATTTTAATCCTTCCGAAATCGTTGCAAGCCCAGAAAGCGTCCTAGCTTCTTTTAGAACGTAGATGACGTCGCTACGAGTCCGGTATCTCCTGTTTCATCGAATTTCATCAACATAGCAAAAAGATACGATTTTTAAACGATAAACCAACTTTGCAACGCTTTTAAGCGCGATAAACAGTTTTAAAAACAAAGGCCGATACTTTTCACGTTAAGGTTTGAAACTAGGGTTTCGATTAACTTCCGATCCGTCGCATGAGGGGGCGATCAGGTTTCACCACCGTGGAGTGCTCCGTGTCGCGCATTAGAGGGGGGTGGGCCTGATGAACTCGACGGCCGGATAGGAGCGGGGCGGCGACTCGAAGTTGCAAAGTTTGGAGAGGTGGTTCTTCACGTACAGGTGACGAGACGGAGGGTGGTGGGTATGGATTTGAAGAGGGTGAGTGGATCTACAAAAAAAAACCCTGAAGGACCCTTGGATTTTACTGAGAGGATTGGGCGGAATCGAAGGGAGAAGCCACGAAGAACAGCCGCCGTCGATGATAAGGGTATCGGGGGGGTTTTCTGATTTTATTTAGAAAATATAATTATGATGGAAAAATATAATTGGCCCGTTATATATATATTTCAAAAATTAGGGTTTCTTCATACTAACTCTAATCCAAACCCAACGATTGTCGCCCCTAGCTAAATACCCCATTCCAAACACAATGGGATATGTTTCGTAAGCCCATTCGACTATTACAGTCAGTTATTCTTCAAATTAAAGTATAAAACATTCAATATTTGATTTGAACATACATTTTAATTTGCCGGGGCAACATACTGATTCAAAAAATTCCTGAAAAATTAATCTAGCTACGTTTGGACGATACGGTCCCAACAAAACTGATTTCGTCGAATTCTGAGACCGTTTGAAAAATGGTCATTTTCTGGTCGATCCAATTTGACTAAAATCAACCAAACACATTTTCCTTTGCCACGCTCACATATTAAATTCAAAAATTATGGAAATTTAAACTTAGCAATATATTGACATCCCGGATCCAACCAAAGTGGTTTCGTCGAAAACTGAGGTCGTTTGCAAAATTGCTATTTTCAAAGGTTTTAATATTATTTAAAAATGAAAATTTTAAATTCCGACCAAATTTCTGCTCAAATTAACCAAAATAAATTTTTTTAATTGGTTCTGATTTTCCGGGTTGTTACAGTTTAAAACCTGTTATAAAGAAAAATAAGTAATAAATTTTTTAAAAGCTCAAAATTTTTCTAACATCCAGAATTTACAGAAAATTTGTGCAGCGTCTACTTTATATGACTTGAACAGTTTTTTTTTACAAAAACAATATATATATATATATCAATATACGTCTCATCCACACGATGAGACATCCCTATTTAGGAGTAACAGTATATGTTCAACCAAAATGCGATAAGTAATCCGAGATACGTACCTTATTTAGCATTTTTAAAGCAAATTTGCTTATTATTCTTAGCAGTTTAGCACGAAAGCGAGCTCCACAAATGAGAGCACATCATTGCAACCTACTAAATCACTCAAAACATAGTGAGAATAAAATACATATAGGAAGATAAACTTACATAGCATTAAACGATATGTAACAATAATAGGATGGTATGTCAACAAAATCTAAGTGATTTGACTTTCAAAATCCAACATCAACGTTTCAACATAAGTTTCATACGGTTCATTTGTCACCAAGCCATAGTATGTTTGGTAAATTTATTCTTATCTTAATACATGTACACACATCATATTTACATGTCATTGATTCGCTTCCGATTTCTATTTCATTTATGTCAATTTTCTTTGTTCGCTTCTTTTTTTCTTATTTGTTGCACTCGATAACGACAAACATACAATTCACAAATTCTATGTTGCATATTCGATTCTTCTCTTCTTCGCATTTAGTTTTGTCGTTCAAGCTTCTCGCTTCATGTGTGTGTATGTGTGTGTGTGTATTCTCACTCATATTTGTTCCACTTACAAACAATTCATTTGTTCCAATTTAGTTCATTTACATTGTCGCTTCTCAATAGTTCATCAAAATTACTTTCATCATACTCGTTCCAAATTCATGTCAAAGTTACCTTTGTTTCATTGATAAATTCTGTTAACATATTTATAAGTATCATTCATCATCGTAAATCTTCATTTTAGTAAATGTCATTCAAGCTCCTACTTGATTCATTTTATTTTATTTTCATCCATACATTATTCTTTCGTTAATTTTTCCTCGAGTAAGATTTTATTTTAAAATTTCATCTCTCTATAGGTGACAGTTTATTAAGGTTTCACAAAATTCACATTCAATTAGTTTATAAAGTTTTGAGTGGGGAAAACTAGTCCTCTCTCGCACTCGAAACTTTGTTATAATTTAATCTCAATCAAGAGCGTAAAAATATTTTAACCAAAATCTGGAATATGGGGCGACATTCTCTAACATATGGAATAGGTTTTCCATTTAAGTTAGCATTTCAAAAATTCTTCTCGCTATGTACTACAAGTGACAATCTTGTTAAGTTCCAATAATTAATTTTATTTTTGTTAAGTTTCACCACCCTTATCAAATTATCTTAAGACATGGGTTGGTTCATTTCACTTATTAAATTCCATTAGTTTTGAATATATATATATATATATATATATTCACATATGGAAAAAATTATAATTCTATAAACACTCTTATAGGAATCCAACTAACATTTTACTTTATTGATTCAAAACCAACTTTGCTAATTTTTGATACAATACCCAAAATCAATTTCTCTCTCATTCTTTCTTAGATGTTTACAAGATAAAGTTTTAAGTATTAACTTGACATCTCAACTAGAGTTATATATTCATCTCACTCTCAAAACCTAAAACTAAACACTGGTAATGCTACAGCGATCCTCAATATCATTTTCAAGCGACTAGAGTGTGATTACATATCTATTTAGTACATCTAGGATGTAAAACATACTTTTATAGGCCTACGTCCAAAATCTTTATGTACCTGATAGTCCAATTTAACGTCAAAATATAATATTCAAGACTCTTCCTTTTTTAGAAGAAGGTATATACAAAATTTCTAAATATATGACATAATGGTACATTTCAAATGATCTCGAACATGGGAATTTTATATCCCACAATTACTTGTTTGTCGAATTTTGATAACAATTGTTTATTTACTTATATACTATCTTATTATTTTTATTATTATGTAAAATCATAATATGTTTATTCTCAAAACACATATTATATAGGATTTCTCTTGTATAATTTTTAGGTTAAAAAAAACACATATTTTTTCCAAAACCTTAAGTTTAGCATTTTCTTACCTCATGAAACACAAATCACTATTCATATCAAACAATTTTTTTATTCCGAGGATACTCAATTTAATACATTTACTTAAGAATCAATTTATATTACTAAAATGATAATTTGTATTGATACACTTTCAACTTAGACTAGAATTTAAAATTCCAAACTATTATACTTATCATTTTATTATTTTAGAATTTAACCAAGTCATTTTATTTTGTAAATTTTAATTTACAAGCCTTACTTGTTTATATAACTTTATAAGTTCATAAATGTTCAATCATCGAATCTTTGAAAATATGGTGACACGTGTTTATGTATAACCCATTAACATTGAATTCTCAATTCACTTAAGATTTTTTTTCAAGTGTTTAATATTTAGTTATTATTCAAGTTTTTTTTCCTTCAATCCTCATGCTCATTCAATTCGATTCAATCTAAGTTGGAATATAAGTAAGGGGTTGAATGATCGAACGAATCAAATTAAATGGATTTACCAAAGATATGTTAAATAAGTTAAAGAAGATTCAGGATCTAGGAGCGAACAATTCTAAATTTCTAAGATGAGACAAAGCAAGATCGATCCGCCGATTTGGAAATCCTAACCTAAGAGGAATCTGGCAAAAGGGGTGACTTCAAAGGAATGAAATTTAAAACAAGGATGTATTTTTAAATCAAGGCTAAAATTTCAAACCATTTTCATATAATCCTTTTAAAAGTCCCTTAAAAATCATTTAAAGTATTTATATTTCTTTTCATAATACACTCTCTTAGAATGATTCTAAGATTATTTCACTCATTCTAGAGTATTTCTACCCTATCTCTAATGAATGTTTTAACCTCATAAGCTAAGCTTTGTACAAACGAAAGCTCTGATACCACAAACATAACGAACTATCCTTTTACTCACTTCAAGTCGATAATTAAACCAACTTAAATTGTTTGAAACAACAGATTATTATTGCTTATGAGGTTAAAATGTAAATCATCACAGAATCACAGACATAGAACACATAATATCCCATAGTGGAAGTAAAATTTATGCATTAACATAAAATCTTTTAAATTTACATGATATCAGAGTACAGAATATAGATACAGTGGAATACTAAACTAATACATTGGTAATAAGTAGAGATGGCATAACTGCATACAAAATAATAGATAGGTGACTGGTTCTCCGATGGGTCTCAAGCTCTAACAGATAAATCTCCAAGCTGCAATACTCAATCTGTACCGAGCATTTTGCAAGGAATAAAACAAACAAAATCCTCGAGCCAGGACTAACATTCTGATATAAGTGAATCAAGTAAAATCAAATGTTTAAATTGAATGCATCATTAACTTAAAGGATGTTTGGAATTTCTGTAACACCCCACACTTTTCTACGCCAAAATTTCAACAAAAATCGAAACTTGAACACATCTAATCATGGAGCATGTATGTCTGGTACCTACAATATCAGAGTATGATAAAAGATAACTCACAGCGGAAACAAAATAGGATAAACTAGTATTAACTCAAGCAACTACCTTTTTCAAAGTAAGTCACTTTGCCAATACCGAGCATGAGAGAGAATAAGAACCGAAGACCAAACTTAAACACCTATGAGAACCCGACCTTCTCTAGAAAACCTGGGTGGTTATAATGAGGAGAGGGGTCAGAACAACAAGATTCTGGTGAACAGGAAATGTACAACACAAATTATAAAACATAGATGTATCCCGTTTGGTTCAACCCAAGATGTATGCCTATCAAGGTTAGTGATTATAACCTAAATTTGTGGATGTCTACGCACGACTTTACTACTCTTCCCAAAGTTGTATTCCCAAAGTATAATATGGAGACAAGATGCTTACGCATATATTTGTGAAGCATTTATACCACAACATGGTTGGTTACTATATCGAGGTTGGACCCCTAATTATGGAGTTCCAATATATATATATATATATATATATATATATATATATACACACACACACACACACATATATATATATACCTTCATTCACTTAATCATTAACATAAACTAAAGGGCACAAGCTAGGACCCTCTACTAGTTAAGGATTCTTTCATTTACGCACACACCCTTGCCCCGCATAAGGTGAGAGATTGTAATGACCCAGATTTTTCTGTTGTTTTAGTTTGTGTAACACCCCACCTCCGCCAGGGTAACTCTTGCAAGCAAACTAGCTTTGGAGGGGCATTAAACAAGGTAAACATGCATGCAGATATCACAAGACAAAACATATAAGTAAAACAGAGTAAATAAAGCAGCGGATCAAACTAGCATTTCAAAACCATAGTCACGTTACAACAAAGTACTTGATCATTATTTTCCAACTAACAAAGTCTAGATAAAAGCATAAACTGAAAAAACTGAAATACATAAAGTACTATCCCCAAAGTGAAGTGATAAACCATAGCTAGCTCAATGTCCAAAACCGTACATGAGCAAATCCAGTAAGCAAGCTATAAAGATCCAAGCTAAGCTCCAATGTTCCCACCCTGAGGACCTGAGGGGGGCGAACGGAAGAAAAGAGGCGAAAGAAAACAGGTCAGTCAAAAAGGCTGGTAAGCCCTAACTACTATCAGTCCATGAACTAGTAAAGTTAACTGGCATGAGAACCTGAGATGAACATAAGGATAACAACATACTGGCATGATGATTAACTAACAAGATAGATAAAGGTGTCATCGCATAATCAAGGTTAAGTTTTGCACCACGGGTGTACTAGCATTCTAACATGTCAAGTAAAAACAAGAGTTGATCCCTTGGCCCAAGCTTGGCCCAATATCATGAGGTGACCTAAATCAAGGTCCAACTACACGGTCTAGTTGATCGGCTCCCTATAAGCCTAACTCGTCAAGTGTCAGTGTCATACGGCCCAAACATGAAATGCAGTTAAACTGCGCTAGGTACACCCTAGGGTGTATCAAGTCCTAAGGTGTCAACCTCAGACAATATTCAAGTATGCACAGTCTAGATCTACTGGTACCCGTGCCTGATTCTCCAACTCCGGACTATGTGCACGACCATAGTCCGCTTGGACCTACACCGGCGTACCTACTCAGCTGTCGTTTTGGTCGCTTACATGTCAGCCCAGTAATCGTGCCCCACCCTAGCCTAGTCCCTAGGGTCTTATGATACTATCAAAAGGGTTACTGCTGAAAAGGACCACGCAACTAGGGTTTCCCAACGGGTTAAATGTGGTTAACCCGATCCAAACGTGGATTAAATTGGTTAAGTGTACCCAAGATTCATGACTTAACACCGATTAACCCATCAAGCCCAAATTGGTTAAGTATTAAGTGGACCATGACTTAACCCTAATCAGGAGGCATTAATTAACTTAATGTGCTTTAACCTCTCACATTAGACCTTGTTGTGGTTACTAGTTAAGCCGGGCGGGTCCGGGTAGCTTTACACCACAACTTGGTCTAACCTCGTGTTCGTGCACAATATGACCAACTTCTCACATTGGGTCCTATTGTTTGTAGCCACTAGTTAAGCCGGGCGGGCCTGAGTAGATTTATGCTACAAACTCAACCCAACCTCGAGTTGGCCACACTCATATTTTCTAAGTGTCATGTCCATTATGTTTCCAAAACATAATTTCAAGCTAACATATCACGTCATGTTATAAAAACCATGTTCATGTCATAATGTTACCCAACCCCAACGTAATCCCATCGTTTACATAATCGCAACAACGCATAAAGGGTAAAATAGGGAACTTGGCATAATCATGACAAAAAGGTGTTGAAGCCACAAGTTTAACATGGTGGCATATGAAATGTACATATGTTCATATACTTGCATATTGCATTATTAGGCTTCAAAAGTATGCATAAAACCAAACTTAGCATATAAGTGATACATGGTGATAAACGACATGTAGAAGTTGCTAGGAGTTCGCATTTAGCCTCACATGCAAGTTATCATAAGGGATATGATAACTTCCATGTTGCCAAAATGCAACCTTTAACATAAAGCTTGAAGCTTTAAGCTCACAAACTCAAGTTTAACTTGCATAACATGATAACATGTGTATAATGATCAACCCAAACTTTCATAACATAGCAACATGTGTCATACATAATGATTACACCAACTTGCATACATAATGATCAACCAAACTTGCATATCATAATGATCAACCCAAACTTGCATCATTCATTTAACTTTAGAGTTTAAAAAAAGAAAGTAGAAAAGCGCTTACAATGTTATGAAGACACAAATAAATATTTATTATAAAGGTTGAGACGAAGCCCTTATGCAATCACCCAAATATGCAAGCTCCAAATGAAAAACCCTTGAGCCAAATCATTAAAAAAACCCTTGCTTTGTAATAGAATTGTTGCAACTTGACTTGAATGCAAACTAAGAACACTCATACAAGCTTGAAAACACTTGTATGAACTCAAAACCTCTCATATAAATAAACTTAGAAATTTTAGCATGAGAGTGGAGGCCATGAGAGGAACAATCTTGGCATAGTTTAGTTGTAGAGTTGAATAATGATGATTTAGGCTAGGCTTAGGGGTCTTTTTATAGAAGATTATGATAGTATTAGCCATAGGATTAACCCTAGATTCAATCCGAGCCATCAAATCCCGTCACTAGCCAACAAAACAGGTCCAAACAGCCCAATTAAGTGCACCAGGCCGACCTGGCCGACCAGGGAGGTCGACCCCCAGGTCGACTCTAGTGTCGACCTGGTGGGGGGGAGGTCGACCCTAGTGTCGACCCCCCTGTCGACCTGTCTGGGCGGGAGTTTTCCCGCCCAGTCTGTTTCGGCTGAATTTGAATTCTAAATTCAAATTTGAACTGTTTTTGAACTTGAAATTTCTGAAAACTTTGACGGGCCATAACTTGGTCATACGGACTCCGATTTTCGAAAACTCGGACTCTATTTCGCGTATTTTTCCGAGACGAACGCAATGGAACAGCCCGTTTCCCTTGATTCAGATTTTTCAATTGAATTCTGCCTTGATTTACATTATAACATGTTATTCAAAAATACGGGTTGTTACATTCTCCCCTCCTTAAAGGATTTCGTCCCCGAAATCTCCAAGTTAGGAAGAACATATCCTACCATCCATCATCCATCTACTCAAAACATCATCCACAAGTAACCATTGTCCTTAAAAAGATTCTAAATGCTGTATGAACATATGCAAAAGGTGTGTGTATATGTACTTATCTAATGCAAAAATCAGGCGGTTACTGATTCAGTAAACCTCCTTAATGCAAAGTATGTTAGTGAAATGAGTCCATATGTATGCAAATTCCTAACATAATTTATAATCTCTACATGAGTGCACATAACATTCATCCATATGCAACATCCACGTGATAGCATAACAAGTTTCATCCATGAATAAGTGTAAGCACTCATGCATATGCAACATGAAAGTGTGTGAGCCGATCTTAGTGCTTAATGTGTATCATGCATCCACGAGTATCCACGTGCAAACACTTGTAACCACTTGCAACCATCAAGCATAACATGTTTTCAAATACATGTTTCATCCAAAGGGTTTCTACCTAAGGTTCTCATGACATGATCAGAATAAACAAGGTAAACATGGATAGCAAAAGAAAGATATGCTAATTAAGAAAGGAGATTGAGAATGTACCCTAAAAAAGGAATGGATAAAGCCCACGCATCTTCTCCTCGGTTTCCCAAGTTGCGTCTTCATCGGCTTCACTCCACTGAACTTTCACCAATTTGACTTCTCGATTTCTTAACTTCTTGATCTCTGTTCCCAAAATACGAATCGGAGCTCTTCTCAAGGTTGCCTCTTTCTCTACCTCCACGTCTTCAAGAATGCTTGGTTCAACAACCTCAGCGGACTCATGTAGGCACTTTCGGAGATGCGAGACATGAAAGACATTATGCACTCCGGCTAGCTTCTCGGGCAATTCCACCTTATAGGCCATCTTCCCAGTCCTCTCTACGATAGGGAAAGGTCCTACGAACCTTGGTGCTAGCTTCCCAACTGCTACAAAACGTACCACATTACGCAAAGGGGAAACCTTCACGAAAACCATGTCTCCAACTTCGAATTCCAAATCAGTCCTTCGCTTGTCTGCATAGGATTTCTGTCTGTCTTGGGCTGCCTTCATCCGTCTTCGAATCAACTCTACCCTCTCGGATGTATCCCGAATCATATCAGGCCCAAGTATAAGCTCATCTGTCGTCTCCCACCAACAAGTTGGTGACTTGCACGGCCTTCCATACAAAGCTTCAAATGGTGCATCCCTATGCTGGCTTGATAGCTATTATTATAAGCAAACTCTACAAGAGGAAGGTGGTCTTCCCAAGTACCACCAAAGTCAAGAACACAGAGCCTCAAAAGATCTTCTAGCACTCTATTCACCCTTTCGGTTTGGCCATCCGTCTGGGGGTGATAGGCTGTACTCAGATTCAATCGCGTACCCATTGCTTCTTGCAAACTATTCCAGAACTGGCTAGTGAAAATTGGGTCACGATCGCTAACTATGCTGGAAGGAACTCCATGCAACCGCACTATCTCTCGAAGATAAATAGATGCTAGCCATGATGCGGTCCTCTTGCTCTTTACTGGGATGAAGTGAGCACTCTTCGTAAGTCTATCAACTATGACCCATATGCTCGTGTTCCCTTTTCTTGACCTAGGCAATCCATCCACAAAATCCATAGAAATACTCTCCCACTTCCATTGCGGGACCTCCAATGGATGTAATAGCCCACCTGGTTTCTTTGACTCGGCATTCACTTGTTGGCATACCATGCACCTTGAAACATACTCTGCCACGTCTTTCTTCATTCCGGCCCAAAAGAAAATGCGCTTCATATCCCTATACATCTTATCTCCTCCAGGATGTATAGTCATCTTCGAATGATGTGCTTCTTCGAGAACTTTATGCACCAGATCCCCTACTTGTGGAACGCATAGCCTTCCATCACGCCTTAGCCAACCTTTATCATCAATAGTATATCTAGCAAGGTGACTAGACGTCTCACCACGAATCAACTTGTTCATAACTTCAACTATCCGTGGGTCTTCCTTTTGCGAAGCCCCAACTTGGTCCAGAAGTGTGGGTCTAAGTTCAAGGGATGCTAATGAACCCGTCATCGACTCAACAGCCGTCGTGAAATCAAAGGTTGCCAAGAATTCTAAGTTCTTCATCTCAATGAACAAGGGGCTCAAAGTCAACCTCCTTCTGCTTAGTGCATCCGCCACAACATTACCCTTGCCAGGGGTATAAGCTATCTCGAAGTCATAAGATGCCAAGAATTCCATCCACCTTTGCTGCCTTAGATTCAGATCTTTTTGCGAGAAGAGGTATTTGAGTGACTTGTGATCAGTATACAACTCAAACCTTTCGCCTAGAAGATAGTGGCGCCAGGATTTGAGTGTAAAGACGATCGCTGCTAACTCCAAATCATGAGTGGGATAGTTCTTCTCATGAACTTTAAGTTGCCTACCCCCATAACATATCACTCTTCCCTCTTGCATTAGAACGGCACCTAACCCCGTGCCACATGCATCTGTGTACACGGTAAACATCTTACCACCATCGGGTAATGCCAGAACTGGAGCTGAGGTAAGGGCTCTTTTGATCTTTTGAAAAGCAAGCTCACACTCCAAGTCCCATGCAAAGACTAGGTTCTTCTTCGTCAACTTAGTAAGAGGGGCCGAAATCTTAGCGAAGTCCCTGATGAACTTCTATAGTAGCCCGCCAGATCGAGAAAGCTTCTTACTTCGGTTGCATTCCTAGGAGTCTTCCAATCTTGAACCACAACCACTTTCGCGGGATCCACCGCTATGCCTTGCTTAGAAACTATATGTCCAAGAAACCGAACTTTCTTTCTCCAAAAATGACATTTGGAGAACTTGGCTTTCAACTGATGCGCTCTAAGTGTATCCATCACTTCCTTGAGATGCCTTGCATGCTCTTCCTCATCCTTTGAGAAGATCAGAATGTCATCCACGAAGACAACAACAAACTTGTTAAGGAACTCCCTGAACACCCTACTCATCAAGTCCACGAAGTATGCGGGTGCATTAGTCAAACTGAATGGCATGACAAGCCATTCAAAGAATCCATCTGGAGTCCTAAACGCAGTTTTATCAATACTATCCTCAGCCACTCTAAGCTGATGGAATCCGGTGGCTAGATCGAGCTGAGAGAAAACAGAAGCACCTACCAGCTGGTCAAAGAGATCATCAATCCTCGGTAAAGGGTGCCTATTCTCCTTTGTCAGCTTGTTCAACTCTCGATAATCAACACATAGACGAAGCGAACCATCCGCCTTAGTAGCGAATACCACCGGAGCACCCCATTCATAAATGCTTCTCCTAATAAAATTCTTCTCAAGCAACTCCTTGATTTGCTTACTGAGCTCCCTTCTTTCTCGTGGGGCCATGTGCCTAATGGGCAATGATACTGGCTTGGCATTATCAACTAGATAAATGCGGAAATCTATCTCTCGTTTAGGGGGTAACCCCTTAACTTCCTCAAAGACATCAGGATAGTCTCGGACCATCCTTACAGATTGCAGATCATCGATGGATGAGTCGAGAGATTCAAGATAACATAACATGACGGGACCTCTAGGGTTACAAGAAATTTCTAGGGTATTACCGAGGCGAGTCATGAGCCTCGCCACCCTATGCTCACAATCGAGAATGGCTCCATAACTGGACAACCAATCCATGCCTAAGATCAACCCGTATCCCGTGAATCCAAGAACATAAGCATTACACGTGAATTCTACGGTCAAGATAGAAATCTTCAAATCCACACAAATCATAGATAGATGGGCGGAACCCCCAATTGGATTTGAAACACAAACGGGATCCTCAACTAGACTAGTACTTAGGTGCAAACTTTCAACAAGATCAGAAGAAATAAAACTATGCGATGCGCCAGAATCAAATAAGGTGCGAACAGGATAATCAGAAATATAAACAAGACTTTCTACAGAAATACTACCTCGGTCCTGAGCTAAAGCAGTGTTGAGAGCATGCACTTGCCCTCCAGAAGGTCCTGCACGCTGATTCTGCCCTTGCTTCTTGGGGCAATCCTTGCTGAAATGTACGGTCTCTCCACAATGAAAGCATTCGCCCAACTTCCTCTTCTTCTTCTTCTTACAGTCTTTAGCTATGTGCCCAACATTCCCACAGTAGTGGCATTTTCTTGGGTCCTTTGCCTTGGCCTTGTTGCCTTTGTTGTTCTTGTTATTCTTGTTGTTCTGATTGCTCTGATTTCCTCCCCACTTGGAGTCTGTCTTCTTGGCTTGAGTCTCATTAGCCTTGACTTCCTTCTTGCCATTCTTATCGTCTCCTTGAAGCAATGCCATGTCTACTAGGCCTTCGAAAGTGGCCCCCATGGGTATATGAGATAGGGCTAAACCTTGTAGTGGCTCATTCAACCCTCGTGCAAAGCGTAAAGCCTTCTTCTGGGGAGTATTAATCATGTCCAAACCAAATCGGACGAGCTGGTTAAACTCATTCACATACTCCCTCACTGTCATATCCCCTTGCTTCAAAGATATAAACTTCTCCAATTGCATATTTGCCTCAGCTGATGATAGAAACTTAAGCTCAAACCTCGTCCTAAAGTCGGCCCAAGTTTCTATAGGTCTAGTAGCATTGGTAACCTCCCACCAATAAGCAGCTTCTTCTTTTAATAGCCATGCTGCTAATAAAATCTTTCTATGGTCTTCCACATCAAATATAGCGAAAAGATCTTCGGTTTCTTTCAACCAATTTCATGCCTCCACAAAAGTCTCCGTCCCTATGATATTCTTGCCACCCATCGCCTTAAAGTCCTTGCAAACTTTTGCGAAATCCGCTTGTGGATTCCGAGGAGGGGGAGGAGGAGGAACCTCAGTTATGTTGGGGGTATTTGCTGGGCCCACATCGTTGGCCCTAGCTTCCAAGTACCTCCGGAACCATCCGGGAATGGTCACCCCCTCGGGAAGGTTAAGATCAGCCATACTGAAAAAGGAAAAAGATAGATTCAGAACGAGGAAACGAAGGATAGTGCTAATGGCTTTTGGGGAATAGCCTTTTAAAATTACTAGACTTTTCTTGGAAAATACTTAATTGGTTTTGAAAATAGTTTTTCAAAAGATAAGTTTTAAAAAACCTTTTGCTCAAATCTTGTAAACCTTATGCTCTGATACCAAATGTAACACCCCACCTCCGTCAGGGTAACTATTGCAAGCACACTAGCTTTGGAGGGGCGTTAAACAAGGTAAACATGCATGCAGATATCACAAGACAGAACATATAAGTAAAACAGAGTAAATAAAGCAGCGGATCAAACTAGCATTTCAAAACCATAGTCGCGTTACAACAAAGTACTTGATCATTATTTTCTAACTAACAAAGTCCAGAGAAAAGCATAAACTGAAAAAACTGAAATACATAAAGTACTATCCCCAAAGTGAAGTGATAAACCATAGCTAGCTCAATGTCCAAAACCGTACATGAGCAAATCCAGTAAGCAAGCTATAAAGATCCAAGCTAAGCTCCAATGTTCCCACCCTGAGGACCTGAGGGGGGGGGAAACGAAAGAAAAGAGGCGAAAGAAAACAGGTCAGTCAAAAAGACTGGTAAGCCCTAACTACTATCAGTCCATGAACTAGTAAAGTTAATTGGCATGAGAAGCTGAGATGAACATAAGGATAACAACATACTGGCATGATGATTAACTAACAAGATAGATAAAGGTGTCATCGCATAATCAAGGTTAAGTTTTGCACCACGGGTGTACTAGCATTCTAACATGTCAAGTAAAAACAAGAGTTGATCCCTTGGCCCAATATCATGAGGTGACCTAAATCAAGGTCCAACTACACGGTCTAGTTGATCGGCTCCCTATAAGCCTAACTCGTCAAGTGTCAGTGTCATACGGCCCAAACATGAAATGTAGTTAAACTGCGCTAGGTACACCCTAGGGTGTATCAAGTCCTAGGGTGTCAACCTCAGACACAAATTCAAGTATGCACAGTCTAGATCTACTGGTACCCGTGCCTGATTCTCCAACTCCGGACTATGTGCACGACCATAGTCCGCCTGGACCTACACCGGCGTACCTACTCAGCCGTCGTTTTGGTCGCTTACATGTCAGCCCAGTAATCGTGCCCCACCCTAGCCTAGTCCCTAGGGTCTTATGATACTATCAAAAGGGTTACTGCTGAAAAGGACCACGCAACTAGGGTTTCCTAACGGGTTAAATGTGGTTAACCCGATCCAAACATGGATTAAATTGGTTAAGTGTACCCAAGGTTCATGACTTAACCCCGATTAACCCATCAAGCCCAAATTGGTTAAGTATTAAGTGGACCATGACTTAACCCTAATCAGGAGGCATTAATTAACTTAATGTGCTTTAACCTCTCACATTAGACCTTGTTGTGGTTACTAGTTAAGCCGGGCGGGTCCGGGTAGCTTTACACCACAACTTGGTCTAACCTCGGGTTCGTGCACAACATGACCAACTTCTCACATTGGGTCCTATTGTTTGTAGCCACTAGTTAAGCCGGGCGGGTCCGGGTAGATTTATGCTACAAACTCAACCCAACCTCGAGTTGGCCACACTCATATTTTCTAAGTGTCATGTCCATTATGTTTCCAAAACATAATTTCAAGCTAACATATCACGTCATGTTATAAAAACCATGTTCATGTCATAATGTTACCCAACCCCAACGTAATCCCATCGTTTACATAATCGCAACAACGCATAAAGGGTAAAATAGGGAACTTGGCATAATCATGACAAAAAGGTGTTGAAGCCACAAGTTTAACATGGTGGCATATGAAATGTACATATGTTCATATACTTGCATATTGCATTATTAGGCTTCAAAAGTATGCATAAACCAAACTTAGCATATAAGTGATACATGGTGATAAACGACATGTAGAAGTTGCTAGGAGTTCGCATTTAGCCTCACATGCAAGTTATCATAAGGGATATGATAACTTCCATGTTGCCAAAATGCAACCTTTAACATAAAGCTTGAAGCTTTAAGCTCACAAACTCAAGTTTAACTTGCATAACATGATAACATGTGTATAATGATCAACCCAAACTTGCATAACATAGCAACATGTGTCATACATAATGATTACACCAACTTGCATATATAATGATCAACCAAACTTGCATATCATAATGATCAACCCAAACTTGCATCATTCATTTAACTTTAGAGTTCAAAAAAAGAAAGTAGAAAAGGGCTTACAATGCTATGAAGACACAAATAAATATTTATTATAAAGATTGAGATGAAGCCCTTATGCAATCACCCAAATATGCAAGCTCCAAATGAAAAACCCTTGAGCCAAATCATTAAAAACCCTTGCTTTGTAATAGAATTGTTGCAACTTGACTTGAATGCAAACTAAGAACACTCATACAAGCTTGAAAACACTTGTATGAACTCAAAACCTCTCATATAAATAAACTTAGAAATTTTAGCATGAGAGTGGAGGCCATGAGAGGAACAATTTTGGCATAGTTTAGTTGTAGAGTTGAATAATGATGATTTAGGCTAGGCTTAGGGGTCTTTTTATAGAAGATTAGGATAGTATTAGCCATAGGATTAACCCTAGATTCAATCCGAGCCATCAAATCCCATCACTAGCCAACAAAACAGGTCCAAACAGCCCAATTAAGTGCACCAGGCCGACCTGGCCGACCAGGGAGGTCGACCCCCAGGTCGACTCTAGTGTCGACCTGGTGGGGGGGAGGTCGACCCTAGTGTCGACCCCCCTGTCGACCTGTCTGGGCGGGAGTTTTCTCGCCTAGTCTGTTTTGGCTGAGTTTGAATTCTAAATTCAAATTTGAACTATTTTTGAACTTGAAATTTCTGAAAACTTTGACGGGCCATAACTTGGTCATACGGACTCCGATTTTCGAAAAGTCAGACTCTATTTCGCGTATTTTTCCGAGACGAACGCAATGGCACAGCCCGTTTCCCTTGATTCAGATTTTTCAATTGAATTCTGCCTTGATTTACATTATAACATGTTATTCAAAAATACGAGTTGTTACAGTTTGAATATTTAAATTTGTTTTAAATATTATATTTTGAATATGAATGGATTTTAACATTGAATTTGTATATTAAAACGTAATTTGAACGTTAAATATAAATATAATTTAAATCGAGCTCTTAATGGTATGGTAGTTCGTAATATTGAATTTTGAACTTTAATTGATTATACAGAATCTGTTATAAGTCGGATTTACGTGAAACAAGAAATGTAACAGCCCGAAAAGTTCTGATCCTGATAATCGACACAATTAAATATCTTGTATCACATATCGATTAATCAAGCATAAGAAATTAACAGATCATTAATAGAAAGAAATTAGAGGGTGAGAAATAGATAGAAAGAAAGTTAGAATAGAAGAAAAAAAGAACAAAATACCACAGAATCAGAGTATCACGAATCTCACAGCGGAACCGAATACATTATATAACAATACTTGAAGTACAAATCGGTATTTACTTTACATATATCATCAGAGTACAATTCATATACCATACAACAGAAATAACTTTATATATCTAACGTCGAAGCTTCCTGCTCCAAGCTTCTTCAAATGAATCTGTAAAATCCTGGACTACTTGACTGACCGTACAAATTTGGGCACCCAAGAGTTTAGGAAAAACACAGAAAAATAAACCCTGGGTCGGTCATGGGACTGGTGTGAGTAAATGATTTTAAAATAGCTTGATTTAACGTCCTAAAATCCTTTTGAAAGAAATGATAATCGTAAGACCGATAAACACATAAACACGGATGGTTTTTACCTTACGATAACCCAAAACATTCTTGATATCAAAACTATTATGATATTATAATAGTGTCTAAATCAAGTAAATAGCAATCTAGCAGAACACTTGCATCTCACGCTCCACATATATAGTATACAATCAAAACCGCAGGAGCTTATTGGATAATGGAGTCCGACTATGACAAGGTATGGAACCACCTTCCAATAGTGTATCTTTACAGGGGAATACACCGGGTTCAGCAAGAACATCTTGCAACCTAACCACACATGACCGACCACTCATTTAGCTTGAGTGTATCGAATGTATATCACCAACGGTTGTGTACAACAACTGTTTCCCGAAAAGGGACAGCATCGAAAAGAATAAAGAAGGAAATGAATTTTCTCTAAATAGGTGATAATACACCCTACTTAGGAGCGGTCCACTTAGCCATGGGGCCTGCCCGATTTTTGTCATTTCCCAACTGATGAGGCATGAGGTTAGAATTACCTTTAGAACATTTTTCCATCACTTACTTTTAATGCCACATTGTCAGATCCGTCAAATCACTAATTGACGTCCACAAATACACTCTGGATGTAAATGAAGTGCCCTTCTTTGCCATCAACTTGGTGTATTTGTAAAAATCAACGTACATGGTTTTTAGGAAATACGTACTCTGTCAGACATTCGTCCATACAAGTCATCCAGGAATTGGATGAACCGAAGGCACTCTCCTACCGCATCCAATATAGGAATCGCCCCATGGATCGGTAGAGAATAGTCCTTGCAAATCCGAAGATTTCAATCACGAAAGAATTACAAGTTATAATAACTCTTGCAGCCACCAGAGAATATAAACAAGAAATTGTTTCGCTCATGAAGATCCACGGTCTTCAATTTTATCATTTATATAAATATCATGCAAGTTAGTTTACGTAAAGTCGATTTGAAGTGGTTTTGGGTCTAGTTCCCATCCCGGTCTCTTAGAATTAACACGTAAGGAATCTATTACCTATAATAGGAAGTAAAATAAGAAAAATGCTTAGGTGGAGCACTTCCTTTTGTTTTAATTCCGACGTGGCATTCAACCGTGGCCCTTCCCATTTTCAATCAAACGTTCTACTCTAGGGTTAGTCGGTTACTGAAAAACTGCGCATCTGCCAAGTTCAATTCTTTCCATTTCTACTCTCTTCCCCCAATTCCAACTTCTTTCCATTATACGTTAGCCAACCCAAAATATATTAATCGATTTCTATTTCTAACGACATGCCGATTTGCTGATCATATCCAAATCGATCGCAAGAGTGGTTCGGCGGTTGTACGTCTGCCGATTTTCTTCAATCTGCCGCAGTAGATCGAGATGCAGGAGTAGTTCCAAATCATATATTGGTGAGGCTATCTCTTTCGGTGTTACAAAGTATGTTAAAGTTGTTTACTGTTTTTTTCCTTAGTTTTAAGTGTTTGGATTGGAATTGTACAGTCATAAGTTGAAGTAAGGAATCAACGATTGATTATAGAGTAAAGGCGAAAATTTTATGTACACAATGTTCCATATATGTTGTTTTCAAGAATATAATCAGGCGTATATGCAGTTTGGATTCTTAGGTATACAAGTGGATATGGTACCCTGTTGGAAACATAATACAATTTGGTTGGCAAATTAATTTTAAAAATGTATGAAAACTCATGCAAATCCAATAATTCTTTGATAAACATACCATAGGTTAAATTGCTTTAGACCAAATGCCAAAGTTATTTGGTGATTGTGAATGTTTAAATGTGCATACGTACTTTTAACAATTTTCTGAATATTATGGATACAATTTTGTCATTTATTACCGTTTTCACTTCTTCTTTTTTTGCGCCTGTAATACTTTTTGACTAGAAGATTTAATTAAAAAAAATGAATACAGTTTAATGTTTTGAATGACAATTTAAATTTTATTTTAATTTTTTATGTATTTTAATTAAAACTCAATTTTAATTGAGTTGAACATACTGATAGGCTAATTCTTTATAAAGATAGAAAAAAGTGGTATATTTTTTAATCTTGCTGCTTTATTTCTATCATTTTGTTTCCCTTGACATAACTTACATGTTTTGAAGAAATATGTTTTCAGACCTGTAGTTTGAACGTCAACAATAGCTTAAATCAAACAACCTACTCTAGGTTCATCATAATGTTACCACATACGTTTTTAGCCTCATGTTTTCCAACAATTTTGTTTTCTGCGACTTTTGCTAATCATGTTCCCAATTTGAAGTGGAAGTTGCTCCCATTGTTTTGAACTGGCTAAATTGAAGCATGTTATGTTTTTTTCTCTGATAGATTCCTGAAAGTTGTGCATTGTAGTGAAATATAAGCATGGTGGTTTTATGCTCATATTATTTAACATATTCTCTTCTCAGATTGATATATTTTTCAAAAAGTAGTAGTACCTTTTTAAGAGTTTCTTAATCTGGTCCTTAAAAGTGGCAGTATTGTAATTTATTTTTCTTATTTTCAATTTTACTTTATGGATCCTGTATTTATTGAACTTCATTTTTTTGTAAAGTGCATATTTGATTCAAGCCAAAATTTTATAATTACATTCCATAACTGATTTTGCACAAAAACTCATTAAGATACAAGATCACTAAATGTTTATTGATTCTTACTTATGATTCTTATTGGTGTTTTATTGAAATGGCGAAGTGAATATGATATTAGCTGCATATAAAGTTGCAAATATTATGCAGTTGTTTACATTCATATTGTCCATTTCACGCCTTTCATTTGTATCTTAATTGTGTAATTGTAGATGTTTTTGAATTTATTCCTACTTGATATTAGGTGATTTCATGGCATGAGTTGTTTGACTTTATACCTCAACGAGTATCCAGGATTATTTCTCATTTTACTGTCCTATCATTTTCTCTCTTTTGATTCTTTGCCATATGAGAAAAAATGTTTAATACCATATGTTATTTATTTTATCAAGTTTCTATTTTGAACCAACTTGTATTTATGATCTGCACAATTTTTTTGGATATTTATTTTTAAATTTTTGACTCTTCTATATCCACATTCTACATTGTGAACTAATAACGTCATACTTAATATTTTTTTTACTTATTCCTCATTCAATTTTGCATTATGAATACTTTATGCTCATGGCATAATTCCTTGCATTACAACTTCTAAGTACATTATATTTAAAACATTAATGGTTGTTAAAGAAGTAACCTATAAAGTGAGAAAATCAATTAGGAATAAATTAATCAGCTATCAAATCAAGCCCAATTAGCACAATAAATCTTTTCCTTCCAATTAGTAGAATGTTGGGAAACATTCAAAAAAGAAGAAGAAAACATTATGTTTCATTGAGACAATATGAGAAAAAAAATCTATGTTTCATTGTAAATGAATCTTTGCCAATCTTCTTTATTCCTTTAGTTCCTACTTCCAATTGGCGATGCATATACCTTGCCTCACAAAGATTAAACTACATCTAAATTTTATGCTGGTCTGATGTAAACTGAAGTTGTTTGATGCTAGATTATGCAAGACGAATAGTGCATCTTAGTGGCGTTTTTTCCCGGTTGAGTTCAAACTGAAACTTTGACCATTAAAATAATTTATTATATGTTTTATTTTACAATTATGTACTTTACTACCACTATATTTCATTTCAAAGATAGTTGCTTTGACTAAAATATAAAGACATATTTTAGGTAACTGCATTGAATTAGGAATTGTATTATTTATTATAAATTGTTCTAAGATACCATTTAACTACATTTAGTTCACTTTTAAAGCATTATTTTTAAGTGCTGTTGTTAAACAGTTTAATTTACTGTTTCCTATGTGAAATTCCCTAATTAATAAAAACTTCAGAAATTGGGATAATCTTAAGTTAATATCAGATTCTTATTTTATCTTTAATTTCATCGGCAGTTTGGTTAAGTTTGAATACAGAAACTCTAAAGACTGTACAGTAAACATGATATCTATTTTAATGAACCATGAACCTAACACTTATTTTTGTTAATTGAAAAGCATGAAAGGTAACTTTATGTTAAATGCTAGAAACCAATCTATGTACTTATCTAGAATTTACAAACATGCAATTTTTATATTTTAAATAATATTTTACTATGCCTTTCTCTGGTTGGGGCTGTGATCCTTGCTTCTTCTTTTTTTACGTACAACCTATGAGTCGTGTTTTATCATAAATCAATGATGATTTTGCGAGGCAAAACATTCGACAAGTTACCTTTCATTTGATGATACCATGAGGTTGTGTAGGTTTGTAATTTTTTGTGCCTGGCCATGCATGTAGTAATCTATATTATAAAATTGGTCGGTCGGTTATAATATAACAAAAGAGTTTCTGATTCATCCTTAGCGCATATGCCAAGTGGCCAGCAGTCCCCAATGGTCACATTAAATGTGCTTTTTACGACAATCTAATTATATCATGCTTAATTTACTAACCTCCTGTATATTGACCGATGCTCATAATCCTACTTGAGCTTTCTTCTTAAATTAGTGTGGAAGATTAATTGTTGCAATCTCATCATATATTCTAATCACTTCACTTTGACCTTTATTTATCAATTTATTGGTTGTTTTTGAATTCTACAAGTTGGATAAGAAGCGTGATCTTTATTCTCAAGTCCGATGTCTGGTAATGGATTCAATATTAGTTATTATTCACTTAACTTTGTTTCAATTACTTATAATATATTCTAATTGATACGATTTTGGCCCAAACTTTGAAATACATAGGGTTAATAGTTATGTGTCAATTTTTAGGAAGACCAGGAATAAACAAATTGCTTTCCCACCTGTCTATGTGCTATGTAACAATATTTTTGAAAACATTCTAACATTAATGATTTTATTGCTGCAAATTTCTCATACCTTTCAACCGTTTATCACCCAGTTTGAATTGTATACTTCATATAAGTTTATTCAACGCTCCTACCAAGCAAATATTTTTTTAAGTTGTGTTCGAATTATTATTACGTGCAATATTCTTAGTTGTCTGAATAAGGATTGGAGAATCCCCAAGTCCTACCATGGTGATTTATTTATTTATTTATTTTTATTTTGCTTTTTCTTCCATTTGAGCATAATGCTAGAACCAAACGTAGAATAATATGTAGTGAGTTTTTTAAGAATTATTACATTGGATAGCATGTTGCTCATCTTGACAGTAAATCTTGCATTACTAGATTCGAAATTTGTTGATTCTTTCTTAAATTATCCCAAAAACAAAGCATGCTATGCCCAATTGTACGTATTATCAACTTGGATTTATAGCATTGCTTTCTTTGCTGGTTTTCTTAAACAGCAATTTTTTTTTTTTTTTTTTTTCGTTCATATTATTTATCTACGTACTCTTGCAATTTCTATTTAGGTACAACTTTATCTAAAAACTTTTCATTTGTGCTCATAATCCATGCCATAGCTTTTAGTTCGGGCAACTGTAATGAATTAGTAAAACAAATGTCAGATGCTTATAAATTAAGGCTATTGAACTACAAATTCACGTAAATGGCAATTGTATTGTTGAAATACAAGTTTGTATATTTGTTATGGTTCGTTCTGTGTTGTCGCTAATAACTATGTATAAATTTAAGTACTTAATGAAAATTTGTCATTTTTTTTAAATGTTCTGGAAAAGTGAGAATACAAGTTTTAAAACAGCATTGTTAGGCTAACTATGAATGAATGTTACATCTTTTCTGTCAAGATAATTATAATGAGCCGCTAAACCTAACTCATATTATGCCAAACTCTTGACAGACTACTAATAAGTCAAGCTCCCTTTGATTTAAAAAATTATGCGATAAGGATTTACCTTTTTTAGTCAAAACTTTGCTCTCAAGTGAAAATTCACTACATTTTCCAAATGTTCTTTGAGCTGCAGCGGTTAGAACCATAGAAAACTTCTCACATAATTTACATTTTTATTCAAAATTCATAACTATTTTTTTTTCTTTTTTGTTTAATTATATTAGAGTAATCACACCTTTAAAATTTTCATATTGCTTGATGGTTCCAGATCAGGGATACGATTTCTTCTACTTTAGCTCTGCGGCACTTCTTTAGGATGTTGATCGGACTCCTCTTAACCAATATTCTAAAGAAAAGAATCTATTATGGAACAAAAGGAGAAACATAAAAGTTTATCAGATGTTATTTTTCATATTTCAATGCGGGATTGAAACTAAAAATGTGTTTTGTTAGTATTTCCTCACTACAAAAAGCTTCAACTCAATTTTTATTTCTTAATTAGCCGTCCAAAAGTATGACTTATGTGTATATACTTAAGTTGAACACACCAATAGGCTATTTCTTTATAAAGATACCAAAAAGGTTTTTTTTTTTTTTTTGGGGTATATTTTTGAATCTTACTGCTTTTATTTCTATCATTTTGTTTCCACCTGACATAACTTACAAGTTTTGAAGAAATATGTTTTAAGGCATGTAGTTCGAATTTCAAACAATAGTGTAAAGCAAGCGTGGTGGTTTTATGCTCATATTATTTATCATATTCTCAGCTCGGATCGATATATTTTCAAAAAATAGTAGTATCTTTTTAAGAGTTTCTTAATCTGGCCCTTAAAAGTTGCAGTATTGTAATTTATTTTTCTTATTTTCAATTTTACTTTTATGGATCCTATATTTATTAATTAAACTTCAGTTTTTTTGTAAAGTACATATTTGATTCAAGCCAAAAAACTAATGCTAATTTTATAGTTACATTCCATATCTGATTTTGCACAAAAAATCATTAAGATATAAGTTCACTAAATGTTTTATTGATTCTTACATTTGAATCTTATTGGTGTTTTATTGAAATGGCTAAGTTGATATGATATTAGCTGCATATAAAGTTGCGAATATTATGCAGTTGTTTACTTTTATATGGCCCATTTCACGTCTTTCATTTGTATCTTAGTTGTTTAATTACATATGTTTTTGAATTTATTCCTACTTGATATTAGGTGATTTCATGGCACTGAGTTGTTTGACTTTATTCCTCAACAAGCAACCAGGATTATTTCTCATCTTACTGTCCTATCATTTTCTTTTTTTGATTATTTGCCATATGAGGAAAAAAATGTTGAATGTTATTTATTTGACCAAGTTTCTATTTTGAACCGATTTGTATTTATGATCTGCACATTATTTTTGGTTATTTTTTTTTTTTTTTAATTTCTGATTCTTCTATGTCCACATCCTACATTGTGAACTAATAACGTCAAACTAATATTTTTTTACTTCTTCTATACTTATTCGTCATTCAATTTTTGCATTATAAATAATTTATGCTCATGGCATAATTTCTAGCATTATAACTTCTCAATACATTATTATATTTAAAACATCAATGTTTGTTAAAGAAGTAACCTGTAAAGTGAGTAATTCAATTAGGAATAAATTAATCAGTTATCAAATCAAGCCCAATTAGCACAGTAAACCTTTTCCTTCCAATTAGTAGAATGTTGGGCGAAATTAAAAAAAAAAACATCTATGTTTCATTGAGACAATATGAGGAAATAAAAGATAGCGCCGATAATTTGTCTCAAAATTTCATAATGGTGGCCATATAATTCTCTACTCACTGCATATATTTTCATAACAACAAATTAATCTCAAATATATGGAAATTTATGTTTGTGCCTCTTTTAGAATTCACCTACCACGGTAGATTAATTCAGGAGTACTTCAGTCAATTTATATTTTACCTTTTTTAAACCAAAAGTTGAAGCTGGTGGTAGAGCATATGAAGGATTGTCCATGGTAAAACCTACAGTATATCTTAATTTGAAACACTACAGTTATAGGTAAATATGTAAATTTAATTGCATTACCTATCTGTCATTGTTAATTCCTTTCTATAACTGATTACAGGAATAGTTTAATTGTTGTACCTCATGCTATAAGGTAAGGGGTATATGTTTGGAGGATCCATTAGCATCCCACGATTAATATTCTTCCAGAAATATCACGAGGAGGATTTAGAGACTTACACATTTTTTTATTTGGTAGCCATGTACTGCATTTGGTTTTACAATCTGCTTCAGCAGGTGGAATCATTTCTGTTACTATGAAGGATACATTATTATGCCATGTATATTATCAGCTTATGCCTATACTAACTGTTTTCCATGCGTTAATTTTTTTTCCCTCTCTATTTGAGTGCATTTGATTAGTTTGATAGCTGATGATTGATTGTACTAAGAAGTAAAGTGAGTTGGAATCAAATTGAGCTTCTAGAAATTGTTTGATGCAAGTAATTTTACAGTATTCGATTTTTTTTTATTACTGTATGTTTATTGGGCTGCATTAAATGAACCTTTACAACTTGATATCCCCCTCCCTATGTGTATATATGTAAACTTAATAAGAAACTGATTTGAGGTTGACAAAATGAACAGCTCCATGAAAATTGAGTATGCCTATTTTTATTTTATTGCATAAATGGTTTTCTTTTTTCAATAAAACCTCCTTTTCTCACAACACATAATTCTTTGTATTTTTACATTCAGCCCTTTTTACATGAATAATTTCTCATTTGTGCCGCGTGTAAATTCAGAAACTGTAAAATAGAGAAAATCATAGTCAAATGTGTGAAAAACGCCATTAAACAGTCCTGTTTTATCATCTTTTGATCATGCCTAATCTTCAAAAGCCTTGTGCATGCCATTAATTTATTTTTCATAGCTTTCAGCAACAATTGTCCCCTTCAAATCAGCACATCTCAAATTTGATTAAGCACTTCAACATAGGTATAAAATTGGCAAGCAGCAATTCATGTATGTTTTCTAATGGCTAAACAAGAGCATTAAAATTGTAAATAACAATTTCTTTTTAAAAATTATTCGTATACGCTTTACGATGATACGAAAACGTGTTGTTTTACGTGGTTTAGCTTTTACTGGAAAGCATTTTTTATTTATGTTGGTGATGGAGTTGGACATAATTTGGTTTTCAAACGCTAATCTTAGAGTATAATGTGATTTCCACTAAATTTTACTTAATGCTATAAATTTTTTATTTAAACTTAGAAATTAATTGTTGACATTATTGTATTCGATACTATTGTTGATCATGATTAATGAAAATATACAAGATTGCCTTTTGAAAGTAAGCTCAATAATTTGTTTGTTAAATGGATAACTTCATGTATTTAACATAATATCATAATAATTGATTTTGCTTCATATAACAACATCATGTCTAAGTTGGTAAAGAATTTTCTCTTTGCATTGTCTTTGAGCCTTATAATATATTATATAACAACAACAACTATATTTCTATGATGTGTGACGACCGCCCATAACCCCCGCACTAAACAAGTGGAATAATGCACTGAAAGGTGTGTCAGGCTGCTATGGACGATCATCAGAGTAGGTAAACACATCGAAACCAGTCGTAGAACTCACAGCGCAAGGATGAAATATAGTAGAACATATACAACAGGTAATAGTGATGAGGTATCATATAGCAAACTTTTAAAACTTTCTCAACATCCAGAAAGATTATCCAACTAATATCAAAGTTTGTACATAAGACCTCACTATAACTCTCAAAGCAACTCAAACAGCGGAAACAGAAATACTAGATAGTAATAAAACTGGTACGCCAGCCTCCTGCTCGTCATCGCTCAGCTTCCTCGTCTTACTAAGCTCCATTACCTGTAACCTGCTACTCAGTCTGCCCATCCACAACCGGATGAACAGCCCAAGGTAATAAGAGGAGACATAAAACCTTGAGTCAGACAATAGTCTTAGTGAGCGACAAAACAGCTAACAAACTTCAACAAGAAAGTATAGGAGAATGGGTAAATGAACAACTTATCTACCCACAACACCAGAGAAGAACTCGACCTTATCTTCCCCACATCGGACAGTGATAGCCTTTACACCAAGCATTTCAACCATTAATCCATAGAAACCAGAACAATCATTCACCCATGGAAAACAGAAACAACCAACAATAGCAATCATGGCATCGAGATTATATTTATCTCACGTAAATCATCCTAGTCGAATTTAACATCCCTCGAATACAAGCCCCAGAGGCCGAAACCAATGTCAGACAAGCACTCAAGGAACGTCTACTTCGATGTTGGATAGCCCACGTGAGATGGCACAAGCAAAAAATCCAGCATACATGACAGACTCCGGCTATCACCGCCAATCCTGCTTCGAAATCATCATTATCGTATGACAGCCAAACCTGCCATATGTCAAGGGCTAATGGTAACCCCAGTTCTAGCATGAACTCCATATGCCCGAACTTGGCAATGTCCAACCTTGACACTAGGCCTTTCCCCAACCAGAAAGACCCAGGGTCTCGACCAACAACCGGTCTTTTGGGTGCCCCCATTGTACCCCTGCTTTGAGCCTGCTAGAACTTACAACAATGATGACCTCTCGGCCTTCGCATCTCTAGTCGTCCAACCTTGACGATGTTTCATAGCTCAAGCAACCTTCTCGAGCAGCCATTATCCACCAACTCATGACCTTTGAGTTGTCTCTGCATTCGTTGTTCCACCTTGATCAACGAACACATTCATCACTTCGAGTCTTCCTACTTGAACCACCTCGAAGTCACGCCATCACCGAACCAAAACACATCACTGTGCTGCGGCTAGGGTTCGGTGATGGCGTGACTTCGGCTATGGTTGGTTCGTACCCGAGTCGTACCCGAAAACGTACTTTTTCAGAAAATGACCCTGCTAAAACCGACCAGCCTGCTCCAGAACGACCAGCCAAAACCGACCAGTCTTGCTGCAGAACGACCAGCCAAAACCGACCAGTCTTGCTCCAGAACGACCAGCTAAACCGACCAGTCTTGCTCCAGAACGACCAGCTAAAACCGACCAACCTTGCTCCAGAACGACCAGCCAAAATCGACTAGCCTTGCTCCAGAACGACCAACTAAAACTGACCAGCCTTGCTCCAGAACGACCAGCTAAAACCGACCAACCTTGCTCCAGAACGACCAGCTAAAACCGACCAGCCTTATTCTAGAACGACCAGGATTCCGGAGCGACCAGAATTCCAGAGCGACCAGGATTGCTTCCCTTCTGACCGACCAGGATTGCTTCCCTTCTGACCGACCAGCCTGACTTGTTCTCCACGACACATTCTGGACCGATCCGTCTATACCGACCCCTCCAGAAAAAAAACGACCAGAAACCTGCACAGCTCCATTTCGACTTCGATTTCGACCAAAACTTCGCCAAACAACGAATCCGACGAAACCGGCTTATCCGATTCATCCAAACGCAACCACAAACATGTTATGCAACCAACAATATCATCAATCTAACAATTTCCATCAAAACACATAAATTTCCCAAAACATGATAAGTGAACATATGAACATAAAAACGGATCTAACTCGCATAAACTTGAGAAAAAATCATGAAGTTAACCATTTAAATCATCTAGATCAGATCCTAAGGTGATTCACATGTAAAATAAACTTAGCATGGCGTAGACCAAAGGAAAATAACATGGAAATGATGAAATTAACATCCTAAAACCCATATACTTGCATGAATCCGAATGAGAGATGTAAATCACTCACCAATTCTTCAAATCGATGCAAAAACAATGAAATATGATTCCAATCATCAAGCACCTTGCACAAAACCCTTAGATCCAATGAAATCCCCTTTCAATCGATGTAGATCTAGCCTCTTATAGTGTAGATCTAAGATCCTTCTATGTAGATCTTAGATTTTAATGGTGGAAAGGTGTTAGAGGAAGGAGGAGCACAAGGCCTCTAAATGAGAGAATGGAGAAAGTAAAGTATTCTCCACAACTCTCACCCTCTATTTATAGCTTCCACCAACCCCTTAATGGGCCTTCTCCAAATCAGCCCACTGGCCTTCCAAAACCTGAACAGCCAACTGAAAAAACATTAAAACAGCGATTTCTCGCAAACCGCTGAACCAAATCCTTAATGTGACCACTCTACGGAAAGACAATCATCAATTCCTTTCCAATGGCACAAGTCTCACCCTCTGATTCGACCTGAGTCAAAAGTTATGCCCTGTACAAGACTGACAGGGGCAAAATGGTCACAAACAAAATCGGTAAAATTTATGGACATGTCTCACATCCCCATAAGCAACATACCAAAAGATGGGAATGATCCAACCCTCAGGGAACAAAATAAAAATATTTCACGATCTTCCGATACGTACAATGCGGGTTGTTACATGATGTCTAATATGATAGTATTTGAATGTCTTCTAACAAAATATTGATAAGAAAGAGGATTGCAAGGGAAGATGACATTACATTCTAAAGACGAGTTAGACTTACTTTCTTAAATACTATCAAATTTGAATAAGCTATAACTTACATCTATTACTTTTTCATATTGACCTAACAAGATGTCAAAACCTATATTTTGCAAAGGTTTAAAGATTTGATCTCAAAGTCGAATAAGCAAGTCACATTCAATTTACATAGTGTTAGAAATTCAGCATTACTTCGATGATGTAACAATTTAGACAGAATTCACTTTTTTACATATACATGATTCATCTGTTCGATCTTCTACAACTTTTTTTCCGTAATCTGAATCCTTTGTTTGTTGTTTATTACTCAAAATCTTTTGCTTTAGCTTTATACACAATCTACTTATTGTGTTGGTGTTATCGATTGAAGATATAAATTTTTACTAACATGTTGAACTCTGTAGAAGATTAAAGTTCATCAATAGAGTCAATAATCTGTTGAACTACTTTTGCATACTAATGAAATTTCACTAAATTTCTGATTTGATATTATTTTACTGTTCCTGTTACCAAATTTAATTTGGTACACGATGCACAAAATGATAAATATAATTTAACATATTAGTTCAAATTAAATTATATATTGGATTAAATACGAACCACAATATTTTGTTACTGTAAAATACATGAATAACGATATATTTTAGGACGTTCATACCATCAACACTTTTAAATTGTAGGTCTGAGTGAAAACTTCTGTCATCGTAAAAGCTATAGATCTTACGCGGTCATAATAACTCTACTTAATTTGTATCTTATGTTATACGATTGTTTGAACTACAACCATTCATATCGCGCAACATCATTTCTACCCTATAACATCATACTCTTACCTAGCCAACTCATACTACGTCAACTGAATTTTCTTTTACTCTCTACCCATACATTACTGTTACCCAAATGCTTTTGATCTTTCTGTGTGGCCATCACAAGAAAATTTCCTAATCTACCCATGTGCGTAGCACGGGTTCCAACCTAGTATTTATTTTATAGTCGGTGTTTTAACTATCAAATTTAAACAATGTAGATGAGTAAAACATATATATTTTCCATAACATGTCCGTTCAGTTTTAATTAACTTATACCATCTCATTTCTAATTTCAGAACAATAATTAACACAAGAAGATTTAAAATACAATAAAACGTATTAATGTTTTATTTTAAATAATTCAGATTTGTATGATCAATTCAAAGCATAACAGAAAAATTAATAACAATCATTTAACACAGCATTAACATTCGACAATGATATTTGACGTTTTCATTTTAACTAATAGTTTGAAATATCTGATGTTGGATAACGACTTATTTCACAATACCTTTTTATTCCAAATTCTTTGGAAATAAATTAATCGATTTATTTAAACTTCTATTCTGTTTCTAATAGAATATATATAACTACATATATAAATATTGTAGATTCGAACTCAGGTTTACACAACAATATTTATTCTGCAATTACAAAATAGTTTAACAGCGTCCCGATCCTTCTTCCTTCTTTTTAATTCATAAATTTCTCTTGTATTTTCATTACAAATAAATTTTATTAAAATTGATTAATTTAAACAGCATGAATTTTCTAGGTCCAATATGGTTCAATATTTCACGCATATACCCTTAAATTAAATTTTGTCATTCCATATAATTTAGTTGGGTGATTTCTCATTACATTAAATGTTTTTTTTTTAAAACAAACTTTAAAAAACTAAATAACCATTTTTACTTCGTTAATTCATTTCAGGCCCAAGCCCAATTGCACGAAACCAGGCCAACTTCATATTCCCACCCTATTTCCTATTTGTTGCTGCCAATCTTCACATGCTAAAGCTCCTTTATTTTATTTTTTTCATTTTCTTTCTTACAGGCTATTTAAAATTTCACCAATATTGTTTCCTTTTATTTCTCTTTATTTTTTTCTGAGGCCCGCTACAGCCCAGCGTAGGCCCAACGCCATGCCATAGCCCAGTTCCACGCAACATAACACAATCCCCGTTTCCAAATCATAGAATTACTGATGCAAGTCACGAGCAAAGTTTTTTATGCCCATTTTCACATGAGATATAAAACTTGAAGACATCATAAGTTGTTTGGCATCAAAAAGGTATTATCTATTCTGTGCCAACTAAATTAACATCTAAAATCCAAATTAGAGAAATTCTGTGAATTTTCGAATTTTCGAAAAGTATACTTGTATGTATCAACAAATTCCATCATCAATCCATCAAATTAGAAAATGGGCTATCTAGAATCATTCCAGAAATGGAAGAATCTTCATCTCCATACATTATGCTGGTAACCGCACCCATGGTTCACCACTTCCACCCTGTCCTGCTTCTTCCTTCCCTTTTTTTCTCTTTTCATCTTCTCTGTTCATTGATACCTTCGTCCACATGCACAACAAATTCTAGCACCACCCCTTCGCTTTCATCATCGCTACAAGTCATACTCGTCTTCCCGAGTTCAACTCCACCGCCTGAAATCCCATTTAACCACTGCTCCAAAATTTAGTGTTCAACCCTAAGCTTCATGAAATGACAACCTCTACCAAAAATACCTTGTATTACTAAAATGCTCCACCGATCATCACCATACTTTGCCTTAAGCATGCCAACATTATTTCCCTCCGATTATCGCTGGTGCACATCCCTATACTGCCCTGACCCACTCGCAGTTCGCCACCAAACCGAGACAACCCTGAATAGCCGTGACAACCTATTTTGATCCAAAACCCTCAAAATAGTTGTTTAAAATTTTTAAATTTATTTTTCCTCTGAACATCGATCTACCCCGCTCCTTTAGTGCCAACGCCTTAGCCTCTTACCACCGGTGTCGCCGGAATTTAACCAACTCCCATTTTCCGATCAATCTACGATTTCCCATTCTCTAGGCTTTTTGAAATTAGGATTTTGATGTTAAAAAAACATGGTTTGCTTTTACAAATTCATCTATACACCTGAATCTATATTTAATGATGTTTGGAAAATTTAGTTTTTGTAACCTCTTGCTGAAATCAATGAATTATAGTGATATACATTTTTGTTTGAATTGAAACAATTTTTAGAATGAGCACTAGATAAAGTGTGACGGCCCGCTCCGCACCAGCCTGCATTTCCTCCGAAAGTGCGCTGTACACATGCCCAACTAGCACGGGACGGTCGTCAGGAGAAAGGAAAGAAGAGGATGAACTAATCAAGGAACCTGTAGAATGTCTCACAGCGCATGGGATAAAATATAATAATAACATACTTGACATAAAACAGGCGAGACAGTGCATAAGCTGATAACTAATAATCAATGTCAACATCAGAGCAGCGGAAATCCAAATACAGCTTATTACAACTTTCCAAATTTACTGTCTCTAACAAAAGAAAACTAAAGTAGAAGATGCACCACCAATGCCCAAGCAGTGATTTTCAACAACACAGGGAGAATACTATATATATTACGTGGAAGCCTCCTGCTCGTCTTCGGATCATCTACCCATGCATCACCAGCTAATCTGTCTCTAGTCTGCTCGTGTGAGCACCCAGAGTAATAAGAGGAGACATAAAACTCTGGGTCAGACATAAAGCCTGGTATGAGCGATAAGCATCTAAACAGAGTAATAACAGGTATACTAAACCATACCTGAACCTGGACCTGCAACCAAAGAGTTAGTACCACATACCGTACAATACTCTAGGGTGCCATAATAAAGGGTGTAAGGATACGGGGGTGGGGTGTGCATGTCATAATGATAGCAAACAAATCAACCATAGCAACCATCCTCACATCTCTCACTCAGTGCGTAAAGCATACGACATCTACCACCTTGGAACACTAGACAAATTGAGGTAACGACGAATCCCGACTTGTAGAAACCCTGCTATGACCAAGCTAAACATATGGAGTCATAACCAAACATTTCAATGACCCATTTCATTGATCGTAGCCCTTGGTTCTACCGATGCCATAATGGCCCTGAATCCGCCTTCGTACCTCCTACCATAGTGGTCCAAAGCTATAGACGTCGATAACCCCTTGGCACGCGTCCCGCAGCAAAGCCCAATCATGAAGCCCACTCATTGGTTACCAGCTGGATCCTGAGTCAAAGCTCCTCATTTGGACTTCCTTTGCATCTCGTGTTTTGATCGAATTGGAGTGGGTATTCAGAAGAGTTGTCGTGCAGTAGCAGCCCTAGAATACGGTTCGGTTCGGTGGTCATTACCCTCGTCGGTTCGGTTCGGTCCTCCTTCCTTGTCATCTTTCCATTCGGTTCGGGTCGGGTATTCCACTTCAGGTCGGGTCGGTGTCCTCCTCCGGGTCGGGTCGGGTGTCCTTCCTTCCAGCGCTCCGATCCGCTCCCTTATTTCTTCACGTATTCCGATCCGATCCCTCCTTGCCATCTGATCCGCGTGGCCTTCCCTCTTGCTAGTTCTCCCAAATGTTTACTTCCGATCCGAGCCCTGCATCTCCAAGTCGATCCGATCTGGCCTTCCAGCGCTCTGATCCGATCCCCTTGTCCACTCCAACTCTAAGCAAACGGCCTTCCTTCTCTCCAAGCCTCCTATGTGCCAAACTCCGGTTCGGGTCGGGTTTCTTGCCCAGTTCACATATCCGATCCGAGCCCCCATCCGATCCGATCCGAAGCCCTGCACAACCTTCTGCAACTTTTCCAGCAACTTGTTTACGCCGTTCGACGACGTTTTTGACACATCTAACTATTCTAATCAATCACAATTCATGTCAAATAGTCATAACAACATAGCAAACTAACCTCAAACACCAAAACAATGAATTTATATGTCAAAATAGATCAAACGTGCCCAAAACCCCTTATTTTCCTATAATCTTTCTTAATCATGTTTAAGCACATACTTAGTAAAACTTAATCAAATCGTCTAAATTTTCTAACAGAGGCATGAAATATTATTTAAGAATTTCTAAACATTTTTCCAGAATTTATTAGTGTATAAATTCGCTAATTTTCACTAATTACCCTTAATTAACTGTAATTAGTGTCAAAATGATGTTATCACTCACCTTGGCCACAAAATAAAACACCAAATCTGAAATATTCTCTGTTTGGGTCGAATTCCTATGTATAGCAGCAGCTCCAACCTTGCTTTGTTGCTATTTGGCCTTGTTTTGATGTAGTTTAGGTTTAATCTTCACTAAAAATGTGTTTTGGAGTGGTTTTAGAGGATGGAAGCCATTACTAATGTCTCAAGAAGGTTTGTGGCGGCTCAAAACTGAAATGAAAGTGATAACCTAACCCTAATCAGTCCTCCTATACCTCTAAACCCGAAATTCCCCTCTGGGCCTAGCTGCTAATCACCCGGCTAAGCCCAATTAAGCTGTTTTTCACCATCTGAAACTTGTTTCAGCCATATCTCCCAAACGGTGAGTCCGTTTGACTAATGTGACCACTCTACGGAAAGAGAAACCATCATCCGGAGCCAATGGAAGTGGTTTCAAGTCAAAATTCCTTTCCAGTCAAAAGTTATGGCCAAAACAGTGCCAACTAGGGGTAAAATGGTCATTTAAAAATCGGGAAAAATCATGAACATAGGAAATGACCCCAATAGTCGTCTCCCAAAGTTACATGACCATACGACTTCACACGGGAAAGAAATAAATATCCTACGATCCTATGATGCGTAGAATGCGGGTCGTTACACTCTCCCCCCCTTAAGAAATTTCGTCCCCGAAATTCCTTAACCCAAAACATACAAAAGATCCTGCATGCCTAACAACCACATACAACAATCAAACATGCAAAACAAGCAAACAAGCCTATCCTAGCATGCGGAAAACTGAATCGAAGTCAAAATCTTACCAGGCAAAGAGTTCTGGGTGTGTCTTCCTAATGTTCTCCTCTGTCTCCCAAGTACAATCATTCTCGTCCTCGCCCCACTGAACCTTGACTAGTCTCACCGCCTTCCTTCGAAGTTGCTTCATGTCGTACCCGACAATACGGGCCGGCTTGCGGTTCCCAACCGCCTCGGGTTCTACTTCGAAGTCCTCCAACTGATCAGGTGAAATAGTCATATCCGAGTCGTGAACGAACTTCCTTAGTTGGGAAACATGAAATACGTTGTGAACTCCCGCCATCTTCTCTGGTAAGTTAATTCTATATGCCAAATTCCCGACTAGCTCAAGAACAGGGAATGGGCCAACAAATCTTGGTGCCAACTTGCCTTTCCTGCCAAATCGTATTACACTCTTCAACGGAGAAATCTTAACAAACACCAAGTCGCCAACGGAGAATTTTAAGTCTCTTCTCCTCTTATCAGCATAACTCTTCTGCCTATCTTGGGCAGCCTTCATTCGTTGTTGAATGATCTTGATCTTATCTGAAGTTTCCCTCACCACATCTGGTCCAAGCATAAACTTCTCGCCAGTCTCTATCCAACATGATGGTGAGTTGCACGGTCTTCCATACAAAGCTTCAAATGGAGCCATACCGATACTGGATTGGTTACTATTATTATATGCAAACTCTACTAGATGCAAATGGCCATCCCATGATCCACCAAAATCCAATATACATGCTCTCAAGAGGTCTTCCAAGATACGGTTCACCCTCTCCGTCTGACCGTCGGTCTGAGGATGATATGCGGTACTGAGATGTAACTCTGACCCTAGAGCCTCTTGTAAGCTCTTCCAAAACCCACTAGTGAACAACGGGTCTCGGTCGCTCACAATGCTTTTAGGTACTCCATGAAATCTCACTATCCACTTCATATACAATTCTGCTAACTTAGCTGCCGTTCTGGTCGATTTGACTGGTATAAACCTTGCACTTTTAGTCAGTCGATCTACAATTACCCAAATGCTGTCATATCCCGATCTAGTCCTTGGTAAACCATCGATGAAATCCATCGAGACTTGCTCCCATTTCCATTCGGGAATTTCTAATGGCTGTAACAAACCACTAGGCTTCTTTTGCTCGGCTTTAACTAGCTGGCAATCCATGCATTTGGATATAAACTTCCCAACGTCTCTTTTCATTCCTTCCCAGTAGTAAGTCTGTTTCATGTCTCTATACATTTTATTACCACCGGGATGTATAGTCAACTTTGAGTGATGACATTCTTTAAGCACTTCATCTCTCAGTCCATTGACATTGGGTACAACAAGCTTTCCATTCTTTCTAAGCCATCCATCTCGATCAAGCCCATACTTGTTCATCTCCTCATCGATACCCATCTCTAACTTGGAGATGATTTCCAATACATTAGGATCGTCCCTCTGACTAGAGCCGATCCGCTCAATCAAAGTGGGTCTGATCGTCAAACTTGCTAACATTTCTGGATTCAATTCGCACTTTGGTCTGAAATCAAACCCCGCGATAAACTCCAGTTGCTTCCATTCAAGGAACATAGCCCCTAAGCTGGCATGTCTTCTACTCAATGCATCAGCCACCGCATTGCCCTTTCCTGGTGTGTATGCGATGTCAAAATCATAGGAAGCTAAGAACTCTAACCATCTCTGCTGACGGAGATTCAGATCTTTCTGAGAGAAGAGATACTTTAACGACTTATGATCTGTAAACAGCTCAAATCTTTCTCCCAAGAGATAGTGTCTCTACATCTTTAACGCGAACACGATTGCTGCCAATTCTAAATCATGGGTAGGGTATCTTCTCTCGTGCGGTTTCAATTGCCGACTTGAGTAAGCTACAACCCTACCGCCTTGCATCAATACAGCACCCAGTCCGGTACCACAGGCATCCGTGTATACCGTCATCTCTTCATCCCCCTTAGGAATGACTAACACTGGTGCGCTTGTCAACTTGTCCTTTAGACTTTTGAATGCATTCTCGCACCTTTCATCCCAGACAAAAGCTTGATTCTTCTTGGTCAACTGGGTCAATGGTGCTGCTATCTTGGAGAAACCTTGGATAAACTTACGATAATATCCCGCTAACCCCAAGAAACTTCTTACATCTGTTGCATTCTTGGGCGTAGGCCAATCCTGTACCGTAGCTACCTTTGCCGGGTCCACGGCAATACCATTCTCTGATACAACATGGCCCAAGAACCTCACTTCCCTCTTCCAGAAGTGACACTTCGAAAACTTTGCTTTCAATTGGTGTTTTCTCAACACCTCCATCACTATTCTTAAATGTCCCTTGTGTTCTTCCTCTGTCCTTGAGTAGACCAAAATATCATCAACGAACACAAGGACAAACTTATTCAACTGATCTCTGAATACCCTATTCATAAGATCCACAAAATATGTTGGGGCATTGGTCAACCCGAATGGCATGACCAACCACTCATAAAACCCAGACGGCGTCCGAAATGCCGTTTTAGCTATACTCTCAGCTTCCACTCTAAGCTGATGAAAACCTGTCGCGAGATCCAACTAAGAAAATACTCTCGCGCCACTCAACTGATCGAACAAATCATCTATCCGCGGTAGAGGATACTTGTTCTTCCTCGTCACTTTATTCAACTCGCGGTAGTCTACACACAAACGAAGGGAACCATCCGCCTTGGTAGCAAACACAACTGGTGCTCCCCATTCAGAAACACTCCTTCTGATAAATCCCTTCTTCAAAAGATCGCTGACCTACACCTCGAGCTCTCGCTGCTCCCTTGGTGCCATACGACGAAGTGGCATCACTATAGGCCTGGCATCATTTACCAAATCAATACGGAACTCAATCTCTCGGTGTGGTGGAAGTCCGGTCACTTCTTCGAAAACATCCGGATACTGGCCAACCACGGGAAAACCTGACAACTCACTATGCGGAATGTCGAGCGAGTTTAGAAAACTAGCCAATACCCCCTTACTGGGTAGACCACCAAACACTATCCTCCGCCCATCATCCGCTCTAGCTGTCACCAACAAGCCCTCACAGTCTACCACCACCCCGTATCTTTGGAGCCAATCTACTCCCAAAATAATGCCAAACCCAGTAAAGCCCAAAACAAAGCAATCGCAAACAAACATGCATCCATGACTCGATAAGACCACATTACGACAAATCATGCTAAGGCTAGTCGAACCACCAATCGGGTTCGTCACTACTAAAGGTCTATCGACAATCTCGGGCTCCAATCCCAACCTATCTACCAAGTCACTAGATATGAAAGAACTGGAAGCTCCGGTATCAAACAAAACTCTAACAGGAACATCATAAACCGAAAGCATACCTTGAATGACGACATTCTTTCCCTTCTCCGCCGCTGTTGGGGCATTCGACGAAGAAGGAATAGCATTAAGATCGTAGGCTTTCACCATTTGCTTTTCCTTAGGGGGCTGTGGACACTTGTCCTTGTGATGTCCCATTTGGCCACAGTTGAAGCACTTCCTATCCGCTGGCTTGGCCCGACAATTACTAGCATAATGGCCTTTCTTACCACAGCTGAAGCACTCAACATCTTGCTTATTCTTTTTCTTCTAGCCATCCTTAGCTTGGTTCTGCTTTCTCTTATTCTGGGAACCACCCTTGCCTCCACCACTTGCTTGTGGCTTTGGCTCATCTGCAGATGCAACCTCAGTCTTCGACTTAGGGTAGAGACTTTCTGATCTTAATGCTTTCCCCACAATCGATTCAAACGTCTCATCGATGTGGTTAATAAGTTTTTCCCCCAAGTACTGATCCAAACCAGTTATGAATTTCTCATTCTTTTTCTCGGCAGTATCAATAAGAGATAACCCATATTTTGACAAAGTGTCAAATTCAGCAATATACTCCGAGACAGCTCTGCCATTCTGCTTGAGCTCTAAGAACTTCTTAAACAGCATTGACTTCTGAGCAGCTGGAATGAACTTCTCACTAAAGCGAGCCTTAAACTGCTCCCAAGTAATCTGATCTTCGGGAGTAGCTACCTTTATAGCATTCCACCAATTCATTGCCCGCCCTTGCAGCTGACGGGACGCTAGCTTTCTCTTCATCGCATCCTCGATACCCAAATCCTCGAAGATACGTTCGCAACTATCCAACCAATCCTGAACATCCGTGGCCGACTCCGTTCCGTGGAACGGCTTTCCACCAAGGCTAGTATAATCCTTATTCAACTTGGCGAAGTCGACTCTTGGCGCCTGCACTATTGGACCACCACCATTTCCACCATTGGGAGCTGCCCTCTGCACATCTCTAAGCATCTCTCTCATGAGGTCAGTAAACATCGTCCTCATGTCAGCAGCATTCCCATTATTGGCTCCCCTACCGGTACCTCTAACATATCGGCTCATCGTCAATCTGAAAAAGGAAATGATTAACGACTCCATAGTGGTGCTAGTGCAGTACGACTTCATCCTTATACTACTAATAGTATATATATATGTAGCTTTTAAAAACCAAAGTAATCACAAATACGCTCTCTCGTATACGTATATTATCTCTCCCTAATAACTTCCCTAGGTTAACTACGCAACCTAGAGCTCTGATACCAAGTGTGACGGCCCGCCCCGCACCAGCCTGCATTTCCTTCGAAAGTGCGTTGTACACATGCCCAACTAGCACGGGACGGTCGTCAGGAGAAAGGAAAGAAGAGGATGAACTAATCAAGGAACCTGTAGAATGTCTCACAGCGCATGGGATAAAATATAATAAGAACATACTTGACATAAAACAGGCGAGACAGTGCATAAGCTGATAACTAATAATCAATGTCAACATCAGAGCAGCGGAAATCCAAATACAGCTTATTACAACTTTCCAAATTTACTGTCTCTAACAAAAGAAAACTAAAGTAGAAGATGCACCACCAATGCCCAAGCAGTGATCTTCAACAACACAGGGAGAATACTATATATATTACGTGGAAGCCTCCTGCTCGTCTTCGGATCATCTACCCGTGCATCACCAGCTAACCTGTCTCTAGTCTGCTCGTGTGAGCACCCAGAGTAATAAGAGGAGACATAAAACTCTGGGTCAGACATAAAGCCTGGTATGAGCGATAAGCATCTAAACAGAGTAATAACAGGTATACTAAACCATACCTGAACCTGGACCTGCAACCAAAGAGTTAGTACCACGTACCGTACAATACTCTAGGGTGCCATAATAAAGGGTGTAAGGATACGGGGGTGGGGTGTGCATGTCATAATGATAGCAAACAAATCAACCATAGCAACCATCCTCACATCTCTCACTCAGTGCGTAAAGCATACGACATCTACCACCTTGGAACACTAGACAAATTGAGGTAACGACGAATCCCGACTTGTAGAAACCCTGCTATGACCAAGCTAAACATATGGAGTCATGACCAAACATTTCAATGACCCATTTCATTGATCGTAGCCCTTGGTTCTACCGATGCCATAATGGCCCTGAATCCGCCTTCGTACCTCCTACCATAGTGGTCCAAAGCTATAGACGTCGATAACCCCTTGGCACGCGTCCCGCAGCAAAGCCCAATCATGAAGCCCACTGATTGGTTACCAGCTGGATCCTGAGTCAAAGCTCCTCATTTGGACTTCCTTTGCATCTCGGGTTTTGATCTAATTGGAGTGGGTATTCAGAAGAGTTGTCGTGCAGTAGCAGCCCTAGAATACGGTTCGGTTCGGTGGTCATTACCCTCGTCGGTTCGGTTCGGTCCTCCTTCCTTGTCATCTTTCCATTCGGTTCGGGTCGGGTATTCCACTTCAGGTCGGGTCGGTGTCCTCCTCCGGGTCGGGTCGGGTGTCCTTCCTTCCAACGCTCCGATCCGCTCCCTTATTTCTTCACGTATTCCGATCCGATCCCTCCTTGCCATCTGATCCGCGTGGCCTTCCCTCTTGCTAGTTCTCCCAAATGTTTACTTCCGATCCGAGCCCTGCATCTCCAAGTCGATCCGATCTGGCCTTCCAGCGCTCCGATCCGATCCCCTTGTCCACTCCAACTCTAAGCAAACGGCCTTCCTTCTCGCCAAGCCTCCTATGTGCCAAACTCCGGTTCGGGTCGGGTTTCTTGCCCAGTTCACATATCCGATCCGAGCCCCCATCCGATCCGATCCGAAGCCCTGCACAACCTTCTGCAACTTTTCCAGCAACTTGTTTACGCCGTTCGACGACGTTTTTGACACATCTAACTATTCTAATCAATCACAATTCATGTCAAATAGTCATAACAACATAGCAAACTAACCTCAAACACCAAAACAATGAATTTATATGTCAAAATAGATCAAACGTGCCCAAAACCCCTTATTTTCCTATAATCTTTCTTAATCATGTTTAAGCACATACTTAGTAAAACTTAATCAAATCGTCTAAATTTTCTAACAGAGGCATGAAATATTATTTAAGAATTTCTAAACATTTTTCCAGAATTTATTAGTGTATAAATTCGCTAATCTTCACTAATTACCCTTATTTAACTGTAATTAGTGTCAAAATGATGCTATCACTCACCTTGGCCACAAAATAAAACACCAAATCTGAAATATTCTCTGTTTGGGTCGAATTCCTATGTATAGCAGCAGCTGCAACCTTGCTTTGTTGCTATTTGGCCTTGTTTTGATGTAGTTTAGGCTTAATCTTCACTAAAAATGTGTTTTGGAGTGGTTTTAGAGGATGGAAGCCATTACTAAGGTCTCAAGAAGGTTTGTGGCGGCTCAAAACTGAAATGAAAGTGATAACCTAACCCTAATCAGTCCTCCTATACCTCTAAACCCGAAATTCCCCTCTGGGCCTAGCTGCTAATCACCCGGTTAAGCCCAATTAAGCTGTTTTTCACCATCTGAAACTTGTTTCAGCCATATCTCCCAAACGGTGAGTCCGTTTGACTAATGTGACCACTCTACGGAAAGAGAAACCATCATCCGGAGCCAATGGAAGTGTTTTCAAGTCAAAATTCCTTTCCAGTCAAAAGTTATGGCCAAAACAGTGCCAACTAGGGGTAAAATGGTCATTTAAAAATCGGGAAAAATCATGAACATAGGAAATGACCCCAATAGTCGTCTCCCAAAGTTACATGACCATACGACTTCACACGGGAAAGAAATAAATATCCTACGATCCTATGATGCGTAGAATGCGGGTCGTTACATAAAACATACAATTTGATGTTGATCAAACTCTCTTAGACAGGCTAGAATGCATGTTACAAGTTTTGTTGGAGTAACAGGAGGATGAATATATATCCACCTTTGAGAGTGTAGACAGGACTTCAAATTGTTTTCAATCATTACTTAAGCAAGATTAGCATGTATATACGGTGCCAGTACCAATCAATGAACATGTTTAATTAAACCAAAGCTATAATTAATTCTGAAATAGATTTTTAAGGAAGGGAAAAATAGAGTTACTCATTTCTTTTCTACTGTGTTCATTGCTTATGTTTTTCATTTCCAGGTTTTTTTCCTTCAAACTTGCAAGACTAAATCGATTATTCCAAGATACAACCCCTTAAACAACTTAAATATTTGAAATTAGTTTATATTAACACATACGCAGTTAGAATCTACTAGGATAAATCATAAAATTTTGAAGAGATCAAAGGAGTTTACTCACATATCGTACTGCTACTTTGGTTCACTGACTTGCCATTGAATTTCCCATCGTCTATACATGATTCAGTTCCATAGTTTGCTCTTTTATTCACACTGTTTTTCTACATTAATTTATCCTCTGTTTTTCATTTGATTCCCATAAACTCTTGTGTGAATTTATGGGTTTATATGAGCATTTATAGGTGAATTTCAATATATAAACTTGTCTAGGCATTTGGGTAAGTCGATATAGGTTTGCAACAGCTCTATGTTGTGTGTAATTTAACAATTCATTTAAGTCTTCACTTTGCTACTAAGTAAATTAATATAACCTATTTTTGCTTCAGAATTTGTAAGTATGTGTCCTTTATATGTATTAACAATACAAGCTTGGCTTCCAAGGAAATAGCCTATGCATGTTCATCTATGTAGCTTGTACTTGGCAGATGATTTCTTCTTTCAATCAAAGTCTAGGTTGTGCTCTTACAAGTCATTTCACATGGCTATATTTACCATGATATCCTATTCTTCTTTAATCTACTACTTGACATTTCGAGGGGGTGTTATCATGTGTCAAATGTTTGCCTTAAGTATGGGTATCGAATCTTGTAGACATATCTTTTAATGGTGAGTTGTTTACTTCATTTCAAATGCTAGTGCCTAGGCCTTCTTTTCTTATAAATTCCTAAATTCTCTTTTTCAATACTTAGCAGGCTTTGTTTTCTTTCCTATCACATTAGTTTGCTTATATTTCCATTTTAATATCATTCTTGTTTTAATAGTTTTCATGTACACATTTATGTGTGAGGTACATACATGCCTTATGTTCATACTATATTTTTTATATGCAAATGTTCAAACCAAGATTTAAATTCTAAGTTTTTATTTAAGTAAACTTGTATATATATATATTCATACATATTTACCTATATATATATATATGTATACTTCACTTATATGTTTTAATCTAAGTGAATGTTAGAACTTGTCTTCTTTTATACTTGGAGTTATGATCTTCTTATGTGTCATGCAAAGTAAGAAATGCGAATTTTCTTCAAGTATATGTCAATATTTACTTTACATAATTCTATATATATGACCTTTGAAATAAGTTTCAAATGTAACAAAAGTGTTTAAACAACATATGCTTGATCATATATAATATATGAATACGACAAGTTAATAATTATTCTAATTTAAATGAGTTTAACTTTATCATTATAAAATAATGTATCTCGTGTATTTAATTTATATCTCCCTTATTTGCTTGCTTAAGAAATCTATTTTAGTATAAGTATGAAAAACAATTAAAACATAAACAAATGATAAAACATCAATTATCAATTATAGATATATATATATATATATATAACATTGGTTAAGGAATTTTTTTTAAACCATCAACAAATACATTTATCTGGAATTTCCCAGATATATTCCCAAATATATAAATCTTAATTTACTTAATTAAATTAAATTATCAGTATAATCTATATATTATAGATTATAGAACTAGTCCAAAAACTGGGTCAATACAATCTACCCCCTTAAAAGAATTTCATCCCCGAAATTAAAGAGTAGCAAGGAGATTCCAGTTACATTCAAAATTGTAGACTTATCAAAACACATATGTGGGTCATCCCCTAACAATCATAGCAACAAGGTATCCAAAACAGAAAGTTTATCCACCCAACGTTTCATAGAAATCAAAACGTCCAAGACACACATCAGCAATCTGCTATCCATCACAGTCGTTTTCATAACTAGAAATATCTGTTACTATAATTTGAAAATATTTCCATACATATATTTTACTATTCTTCAACATTCATCAGTTCCTAACAGTAAATTGGTAAGAAAATAATCCTCTAAGTATTAACCCCGAAGACCGAAATCAACATCAGATCAACACTCAGAAAATCATTTATCTTAACCAATCCCCAGTTAGGTTCCAATTTCTTGACTCTATATCTTAATTCCTTATCAACTTGTATTACCCCGTTTTCTTATTTAAGAAAATACTCCTAATTATATTTGGGAAAAAAATCCCAAAATTTACTTATTATATTAATTTATATCAAACATGTTCAAACATATTTATTAGCTTTAAATTCTCTTTTTAAATTTTGATCCAATTTAACTTATCAACCCAACTCTATTTAACTTAACCTTGATCAACTGTGGTCCATTCAATTCAATCCACTTGACTTGTTCTATTTAAGTCTCAAGTCCCTGAATCTAAATTCCTGGTTTTTATTTCAAGTTAGTTTGAAATCACATATATTTATTCCATTGTAAACTTGAAACCTTTGAATTTTTCAAAACAACTTGTTTCTCGCAACAATCTTTCTAAGGCATCAATCCATCACACATAAACTCCAAAATGAATACTGGTGATGTTTTAATCATTATAAGTATTATTCCTTAGCGACTGAAGTGAGTTCAGTGCTATACTCCTTTCAAAAAACAAAAACAAAAAATGATTTTCATCTGAATCTTACCGAATAATATTATATTGCTTTATAATATTCCTGAAAATATCTTTCTATCTTCCTGGATTTCAAATTCAAGTTCCAGCTTGAATTTAGTTTTGGTTTATCTCATTTATAAAATTTTATTCTTATACAAATTTCAGTTTGGTCAATATAATCATCACAATGTTATAATCTGTTACTAGACTATAATGGCAACCAAAATATCCATTTATAACAATGCTAGAAAATTATTCTTTTGTGTCAAAATAAATTTTTGGGAAAATTTATTTCATTTACCCAGATTTTAAACCAATACTGTGTTGAAGTACTTTGTTCAAAAGTTTAGAAACACCTATCGATACAGTTAGCAATCCCGTACCGATCAAAATTCATAAATCACTCGATAAGCCAATCAACACAATATAAACAATATTTATATTAATTTACAATTACGCGCTCATATATATACACTCAAACTCAACCTAGGGTATAACTAACCTCATCTCTATCGAGTCACGCCACACAGCCAAGGTTATTCCTAAACCATTGATCTAATACCAACTGTAACGGCCCGAAAAGTTCTGATCCTGACCATTGACACAAATACATATCCTGTATCACATATCGATTAATCAAGCATCAGAAACTAACAAATCGTTAATAGAAAGAAGCTAGAGGGTGAGAAATAGGAAGAAAGAAAGTTAGAATAGAAGAAAATGAAGAACAAAATACCACAAAATCAGAGTATCACGAATCTCACAGTAGAAATGAATATATTATATAACAATACTTGAAGTACAAACTGATATTTACTTACATAATCATCGGAGTACAATTCATATACAATACAGCGGAAATAACTTTATTTATCTAACGTCGAAGCTTCCTACTCCAAGCTTCTTCAAGTGAATCTATAAAATCCTGAACTACTTGACTGCCCATACAAATTTGGGAACCCAAGAGTTTAGGCAAACACAGAAAATTAAACTCTGGGTCGGTCATGGGACTGGTGTGAGTAAATGATTTTAAAATAGCTTGATTTAGCATCCAAAAATCCTTTTAAAAGAAATGATAATCGTAAGACCAATCCACGCATAAACACAGATGGTTTTTACCTTATGATAACCCAAAACATTCTTAATATCAAAACCATTCTGATATTATAATAGTGTCTAAATCAAGTAAATAGCAATCTAGCAGAGCACTTGCATCTCGCGCTTCATATATATAGTATACAATCAAAACCGCGAGTGCTTATTGGATAACAGAGTCTGACTATGACAAGGTATGGAACCACCTAACTATAGTGATCTCTAGAGGGGAATACACTAGGTTCAATAAGAACATCTTGCAATCCGGCCACACATGACCGACCATTCATTTAGCTTGAGTGTATCGAATGTATATCACCAAGGGTTGTGTATGGTAACCGTTTCCCAAAAAGGGACAGCATCGAAAAGAATAAAGAAGGAAATGAATTTTCTTTAGATAGGTGATAATACACCCTACTTAGGAGCGACCCACTTAACCATGTTGCCTGCCTGATTTTTTTCATTTCCCGGCTGATGAAGCTTGAGGTTAGAAATTACCTTTAGAACATTTGGCCATCATTTACTTTGAATGCCACATTGTCAGATCCATCAAATCACTAATTGACGTCGACAAATACACTCTGAATGTAAAAGAAGTGCCCTTCTTTTCCATTAATTTGGTGTATTTGTAAAAATCAATGTATGTGGTTTTTAGGAAATACTATGTCAGACATTCGTCCATACAAGTTATCCAGGAACAGGATGAATCGAAGGCACTCTCCTACCGCATCCAATATAGGAATCACCCCATGGATCAGTAGCGAATAGTCCTTGCAAATCCGAAGATTTCAATCATGAAAGAATTACAAGTTATAATAACTCTGGCGACCACCAGAGAATCTAAACAAGTAATTGTTTCGCTCATGAAGATCTACGGTCTTCAATTTTATCACTTATATAAATATCCTGCAAGTTAGTTTAAGTAAAGTCGATTCGAAGTGGTTTTGAGTCCAGTTCCCATCCCGGTCTCTTCGAACTAACACGTAAGGAATATTTGTTTGATAGTCGGTGTTTTAACTATCAAATTTAAACAGTGTAGATGAGTAAAACATATATATTTTCCATAACATGCCCGTTCAGTTTTAATTAATTTATATCATCTCATTTCTAATTTCAGAATAGTAATTAACACAAGAAAATTTAAAATACAATAAAACATGTTAACGTTTTACTCTAAATAATTCAGATTCGTATGATCAATTCAAAGCATAACAGATAAATTAATAACAATCATTTAACACAGCATTAACAATCGGCAATGATATTTGATGTTTTCATTTAAACTAATAGTTTGAAATATCTGATGTTGGAAAACGACTTATTTCATAATACCTTTTTATTCCAAATTCTTTGGAAATTAAATAATCGATTTATTTAAACTTCTATTTTGTTTCTAATAGATTATATATAACTACATATATAAATATTGTAGATTCGAACTCAGGTTTACACAACAATATTTATTCTGCAATTACAAAATAGTTTAGCAGCGTCCCGATCCCTCTTCCTTATTTTTAATTCATATATTTCTCTTTTATTTTCATAACAAATAAATTTTATTAAAATTGATTAATTTAAACAGCATGAATTTTCTAGGTCCAATATGGTTCAATTTTTCACGCATATACCCTTAAATTAAATTTTGTCATTCCATATAATTTAGTTAGGTGATTTCTCATTACATAAAATGTTCTTTCTAAACAAACTTTAAAAATATAAATAACCATTTTTACTTCACTAAATCATTTCAGGCCCATGCCCAATTGCACGAAACCAACCCAACTTCATATTCCCACCCCATTTCCTATTTGCTGCTGCCAATTTTCACATTCTAAACCCCCTTTATCTATTTATTTTTATTTTCTTTCAGGCTATTTAAAATTTCACCAATATTGTTTTTTATTTATCTTTATTTTCTTTTCGAGGACTGTTACAGCCCAGTGTAGGCCCAAAGCTATGCCACAACCCAGTTCCACGCAACACAAAACAATCCCCGTTTCCAAATGATAGAATTAATGATGCAAGTCACGAGCAAAGTTTGTTATACCCATTTTCAAATGAGATATAAAACCTGAAGACATCATAAGTAGTTTGGCATCAAAAAGGTATAATCTATTTTGTGTCAACTAAATTGACATCTAAAATCTAAATTAGAGGAATTCCGTGAATTTCTGAAAAGTATACTTGTATGTATTAACAAGTTCCACCATCAATCCATCAAATTAGAAAATGGGTTATCCAGAATCGTTCCATAATTGGATGAATCTACGTCTTCATACATTATGCTGGTAACCGCACCCATGTCCTGCTTCTTCCTTCCCTTTTTTTCTCTTCCCGTCTTCTCTGTGCACTGACTCCTTCGTGCACATGCACAACGAATTCTAGCAGCACCCCTTCGCTTTCATCATTGTTGCAAGTCACACTTGTCTTCCCGAGTTCAACTCCACCACCTGAAATCCCATTTCACCACTGCTCCAAAATTTAGTGTTCAACCCTAAGCTTCATGAATGGACATCCTCTACCAAAAATACCTCGTACCACTACAATGCTCCACCAATCATCACCAAGCTTTGCCTCAAGCTTGTCGACGTTCTTTCCCTCCGATTACCTCTGGTGCGCTTCCATGTACTTCCCTGACGCACTCACAGTTCGCCACTAAAATGAGACAACCCAAAACAGCCGTGACATCCTACTTTGATCCAAAACCCTCGAAATAGTTGTTTAAAAATTTTAAATGTATTTTTCCTATGAACATCGATCTATCCCGCTCCTCTAGTGCCAACGCCTTGGCCTCTTACCACCGGTGTCGCCGGAATTTAACCAACGTCCATTTTCCGATCAATCTACGATATCCCATTCTCTTGGATTTTTGAAATTAGGATTTCGATGTTTAAAAGAACATGGTTTGCTTTTACAAATTCATCTATACACCTGAATCTATATTTGATGATGTTTGGAAAATTTAGTTTTCGTAATCTCTTGCTGAAATTAATGAATTATAGTGATATACATTTTTGTTTGAATTGAAACAATTTTTAGGATGAGCACTAGATTAAACACACAATTTGATGTTGATCTAACTCACTTAGACATGCTAGAATTTATGTTACAAATTTTGTTGGAGTAACAGGAGGATAAATGTAACGACCCGAATTTTTCGGCCCTGAAAATCGACATAAATACCTTTACCGTAACTCATGCCAACCTCCCAAACACCGAAAACACTGGATAGTTATTAGAAAGAAATTAGAGGGTGAGATAAGAAAGAAAGACATATTAGAATAGAAGAAGAAGAAGAACCAACACAACACAGAGTCTCACATCGCAGCGGAACAAAATATAATACAGAAATAAAACTTTATTGAGAGCTTTAAAAATACTTACAATATCATAGTACATCACACATCTGGACAGTGATCATAACCTGTCCTCATACACAATCACACAGCGGAAAATATACTAAATACAATACGCCTGGACACCTCCAGCTCGTCTCTGGACATCACAACATCCGATAACCTGAACTTGCACACCCGGTCTAACCCGAGCATTACAAACACCGGGTCAGTCTGGTGAACCAGAGTGAGATAAACTCGCACAGTATTAAGGTATCACACAACTTGATTCTAAAGTTAAAATCCTTTCGAAAGCAAAGGGTGATCGTAAGACCAAATCCACACATAAACATGGACGGTTTTTACCTTACGATGACCAAAACATTTTTGAAATCAATATCTTTTCTGATATTATAATAATGTCTAAATACAAGTAAATAACAATCTAGTGGAATGCTTGCATCTCACGCTCCACATATAGTATACAATCAAAACCGCGGGCGCTTATTGGAGATTGGATTCCGACTATGACAAGGTATGGGACCACCTGCCGATAGTGTATCTCTAGAGGCGAATACACTGGGTTCAACAAGAACGTCTTGCAACCCGGCCCTCACATGACCGACCACTCATTTCGCTTGAGTGTATCGAATGTATATCACCAATGGTTGGGTGCGACCCACTGTTTCCCGAAAAGGGACAGCATCGAAATAGATTTAAGAAGCAAATAGATTTTCTCTAGATAGGTGATTATACACCCTAATGGGAGCGACCCACATAGCCATGCAGCCTGCCCGATTTTTGTCATTTCCCGGGTGGTGAGGCTTGAGGTTTGAATATCCTCTACAACACTTGGCTACCATTCACTTTGAATGCCACATCGTCAGATCCGCCAGATATCACTAGTTGACGTCCACAAAAATACTTTAGTGGTTAAGCTAAGAGAACTGTCGTCCTCCGCCACCAACTATTACGTAATTCCTTTGGAAATACTCTGTTATACATCCGTCCATATAAGTCATCCAGGAACAGGATGAACCGAAGGTACTCTCCTACTGCATCCAATATAGGAATCACTCCATGGATCAGTAGCGAGAAGTCCTTGCAACCCGTAGATCCCAATCACGATAGAACCACGGTTTATCTCTGGCCGCTAAACCAGAGATTTTTAGTAGTTCTTCCGTGTATGAAAATTTACGGTCTTCAATGCTCCATCTCGATTATCTAATGATATCTTCACGTATTTGTTGGTCGGAATGGTTTTCGAATATAAATTCGATCCCGGTCTTTCCAAACCAACAAACGTATTGAACAGATTTGATAGTCGGTGATTTAACTATCAAAATAATCAGTGTTTCAATCATGACAACCCAGTGAGTTCATTGGTTCAGTATTCGGCATCCCTTGGCCTTATTTAAAACAAATGTAATTTCAAAGCTTTTAAAATCCCGATATTTTAAATATAGTTTTCTCAATTCTTATTTAACATAAGATTATTCTTTAAACAACTCATTACATTACTTAGGATAATCCTATATTATATTCAGTTTTCACATTTCACTTTCAAAACATTAACCATATTATTATCCAGTATTGGGAAGTCATTTCAAATTATTACTCGTAAACCAACTTTACAAGATATCTTTTATTTGCTAATTAAAAACCATAATCCATGTTTATTCTTATAGAATAAAACTCAACTATTATTCCTTTTCAAATCCGAAGATATCGTTATATTTCCGAAAATCCCTTACTTTTTAAATCCTCATTATATATATATAGTCCAAATCTTCATCGAAATGTTGCATTATTATTTCTCTAATGAAATAATAAATCATTACTATTCTCTTTTACCATTTACAACTAATATCACCTTCAGATACTCCCGCTGTCGTTCAAGTTGGGGTATTTAGTTACCTCTCAGACCTTGATCAACAACGTTCATACCTAAAGATAAATATAAGTCGTAATCCCGAAAACCAATATTTCAATCTAATATAAGTTCAAATTCCTTTTAACTATTTCTCGCTCGAAATTCTCATTTCAACTGCCCACCTTTACTCAATCCCATTTTTAGCAACGTTAATTTAGAATTAATGCTATAACACCTCAAATCTCTTTTATGTAACTCTGGTTTATCATCAACTCTTTATCTTACTTTCCTATTACTTAATTCAAATAATTAAGTAATATTTATTTTACTCTAACACATTTGCTTAACATTCCTTTCATAATTTCGTTATAAAACTCAAGTGTTAAACAAAACTTGTTCACACTCTACTTTCGTCATTCAATTGAATTCCCTTTTAACTTAGATTACTTTTTTAAAATGATTTCCCATTAAAAAAAGTAATTTTCTAAATTATTATTAATTACGATAACAATTTATTTCAACCATTAACTACATATGTAGTTAATATCTTTATTAACTAAAATAACCAGTAAATCCCTTTTTAAAATCTTATTCTAATCTAAACAATATTCATGAAACTATTTTCTATTCAAAACACACTAGTTTAGAAATCAACGCAAATAAAGAGTCGATTTATTCACTTAAAACACAATTACCTTATTAACAAATTTCCATTTGTTTTTCCTTTAAATTATTTAATATAATTAATTTAAATAAATATTTTAAATTGTTTCTCAATGGTCCAATTATCCAAATTTAACCGTTACATTAACTTCCTTATTCTCACCTTTACAAATCTGATTATCATCAGTTTTGACTTTATAAAAAATCAATTTACAATTGATTATAAACATAAATATTGATTTCCTTTGAATAAAGTTTTATTCAAAATATATATTTCAAAATCTATTCTTGTTTATAAAAATAAATTTTATAACTTCAGTTCTATCAGTTTACCTGACAGTAAATCGGTATAAATAGAATAATTTACTTTTAGGCTATTTACTGCCGATTACTTAACCAATACTGCCCATGGGTTAAAACACAACACAGGTTGGCTTTCAAATCAATAATCAATAGTTAAATCCATCACAACAAACAGTACAGTTCATATATGATAATATGAAAATAAATAATATATTTGAGGAATCCGGTTGGATCCCTCCAACCTGTCCTTCCCTGTATTCAACTGGTTATCTCCAAACTGGCCAGTTAATTCCATTTAACTGATATATACTAGTAAATAACAACAATTTCACATCAACCAATTTTCCAAACCATTTAATCATATCAAACAATTCAAACAATTTAGATAATCAAACACGTTTATAAATAAACGTGACCAATAAGGTAAGTTACCTTTATTGGGACCAATCGTTAGAATAACGATTTGGTATTTCGCTGAAATTAAACGACGGTTTAATTTCATCAGTTAAATAAATAAATAGAGATAAACTAGCGAACAGTCAACCATAACAAACTAGCACACAAAATAAAAACCCACTTTATATAAAATATAAAAGGGAAAAATATACTGAGTGAGTTTAACTCACCTGGAGTTGATACCGTTGTTAAACTCTTTTCGGTTAAATTAACAAGCATTTAATTTAACTGAAAATATCGGTTGATTCCAATCGCATCTAGTTTTGTTCCATGACGTTATGTTTGTCAATGTGATTCCAGTGTCTCTTGTCTGGTCCAAATCTGCTAACCTGGGTAAAAGTTATACGCGATTTAATTTAATCATTATTAATTCTTTTAATTCATATTTTAATTAAACTCAGTTTAGCTAATTTCTTAAGTTACGTAATGTGATAGGCCGGTTAGTCCTCCCATTTAGTCGGGTTGACACTTTTGATTTCAAATACTGACCTGACCCTGTTCATTCCCCTTTTCACTTACCTAAGTTTTAACCAACTAATTACTAAAACTAATTGACTTCAAATAAATACTAACTATATACCAACAGTTAACATTTGAATAACCTATCCCTTTATAGCACTGTTCGGTTTAAAACTCCCAAGTGACCACCGTCTCATATGAATTAACCACCAACTACTAAATAATTAATTACTTATTAATTAATTTTAAGTAACGGTTTCCTTACACTGCTAAGAGAAGCAGGTGAACCTTTCTTTTTCCAATCCCCTTCACGTTGTCTTCGTTTTTTTTAAGATAAGAAAACCCGATATTGTTCACAATTTCCATCACGCCTGCCCCCATTGTCTCGCCACCGTACCTCATCTCCCATCAGCGCCTATCTCGACCGCCGAAACCCCATCAATGACCAGCTCCCTACTGACCCGCTCTTGCCGAGACCTCCGCCCTGTCCAACTCCCCGTACAGATCGAAGCCGAGTCCATTGTCCAACTCTAGAAATAACTTCCACCGCAACCCAAAAGTAGGTCATCAGACCTTGATCGGGGGCCGCAACCACCTGCGCCTCAGTCCCTCCCATCACCGCACCCAACGCAGGCTGTTCCAGTCCCTTGCTTCGACTGCAGTTCGATTTCAAACGCTGTGACTTCACAGCCAATTTCCGGTTAATATACTTCACTTGAGACGATTATAACCGGTCGATTTAAGCCTTTCGCTGAACCGGAGGACTTTGTTGTTGAAAGAATTGAGAATTTATTCATGGGTTATGAGTTTATGGAGGGGAAAGGTAGTGAATTTTGGTGCGTTCTTTATAATAATGCGGCGGAATTCTTTGTCTGACCACTGATTTGGGTTTTTGACGCCAGTTAGGGTTAGTTATTGTGAACGGATATATATATAGGGTGCCAATATATATTATTATATTTTTTGTGAAACTGCGTAAAGTAACACATAAAAAGCACCACATATGATCTATGTTTACTGATAAAAAATCTAATCTTAGTGTAAAAAGGTATTTCGTACCCAATGGGACAAGTTTCGTTGAATTCCGACTTCGTTTGGAAAATTTTCCTTTATAAAATCGTCGAAAAACACGCGTTTTAATTTTCCACGATCACCAGATAAATCTGATCAACTTGAATCCTACAATAATTTTTCAATACGAACCCAACAGCACCAGTTTCGTTGCATTTTGAGATTGATTGCCCGGTAGGCTATTTTTACGCGCACCGCAATGCCATTTTTGACACCAATTTATCCGGGCTCTAAAAATAACAAACTATATACCTATCCTGACTCTAATCGATGATACGAACTCAATGGAACTGGTTTCGCTGCGTATTTGATCGTCTGCTCCAGTTACACTCAAACATCTCTCTATTACATTAACTACGCGCTATAGAAATTATACGGGTGTTTACGGTTGTCGCGGTCACATACGACATCGGTTTGCCACGCAGTTTGATTTTCTTACAATAATTTAACGATACGGTCCCAATGAAACTGATTTCATCGAAAACAGAGTTCGTTTGCAAAATGGCCATTTTAAAGGCCGATAACGATTTCCATTGCTTTAATTTCAAAATTTGATTTGGTTATAACTATCAATCTATAACACGGAATCTGGATTTTTCTCTTTCATATGAAAACTATCGTCAACATGGTTCCAGCGTTTCTCATTTCACAGAAATCCGACTTATATCGGACTCTGTATATCCCGTTGAAGTTCGAAATGCTATATTACGAACTGCCGCACCGCGGCAGCTCGCTATATAATTAAAATTATGAACTAAACCTTTAACAGCGCTTAACAAACGAGATTGTAAATAAAATTAAATCTAAACGTAACTAAATCTTCTTACGTTACCAAATCATATAACAGCGCAAATTCAACTAATTTCGATTATTTCGAAATTAAATTATTATTTATATATTATTTAAACAAATTAATTATTCAAGTTAATTAAATCTGAACCATTTAAATTCAAACCAATATTTAAAACAAAAATAAATATTAAATTAAATAACAAAAATTTGGGTCGTCACATTCCTTCCCCCTTAAAATAATTTCGTCCTCGAAATTGCTAAGGTAAGAAAATGTTGCAAACCTATTATATTTCAAAATTCTATTTTAATTTAAAACCATCACTTCCTAAATTTTTAATTAAAACTAATTCAAATAATTTAAATCGAAAAACAAATTCATTTCTTATCAACAAAAATTTCAAAAAGAGTTGAAGCTTTTCTAACACCTTAAATTTTGGAAAAATTTTGGCAGAGTCTCCCCTGTACGGAGGGACATCTGCAATATTGCAGGAACAATAAATATGTATACCCCGACCAACACGGTCGGAAAAAAGGAAAAATTCAATTCAAAACCCAAAACAAAACCAAAAATTCATATTTGGCATAGGCGTACCTTTTTGCGAGCGTTATTACGTAATAAGCGATTAACAATAAGCGAGCCTGCTCAATTACTATGCATCTCCAATCAGACTAGATTCAGTTAACTGCATAATCTTCTTTGGCATAGTTTGAAGATAAATTAGCTCTTCTGCACCTGTTCTCAACTCTAATGAACTTCATTATTTTCAAAACAATACCAGTCAAATTCAAATTTCCATACCATCCTAGATTTATCTCGATAAATCAATTCTATTTCAGACTGGTTTCAATTAAGTTCATTCAACCTTTAAATCTATATTTATGCAATCAATCTCAACCAAATAATCCTAAATCATTCCATTTGGATATTTCTATTTCTCAACTCAATTCAAACAGGTGTTGACTTAAAGTTATATTTTATTTCAATATTCTAGTTCAAATTTAATTCATACGAATTATTCAACCCAACATGAGTTAAATTTCCACATTTCACATTTCAAATTTGAAATGTCCTTCGATTGGTCCAATCCAACCTCGAAATCAAACACATTCAAACCAAACAATCAAGGCAATACAAATTTCAAACAACCAGTCAACAATTTAAAATAAATACCTCTTTTTATTTATACAAAGTATAATTTAGGGAAAATTATTTATCCCATTTTCAAAATAATTTTATATTCAAATTACAAATACGTGCACTCGTATAAATACACTCAATCTCGATCTAGGGTATTACTAACCCTATCTCTATCGAGTTACACCACAGAGCCAAGGTTATCACTAAACCAATAGCTCTGATAACAACTTTAACGATCCGAATTTTTCGTCCCTGAAAATCGACATAAATACCTTTATCGTAACTCATGCCGACCTCCCAAACACCGAAAACACTGGATAGTTATTAGAAAGAAATTAGAGGGTGAGATAAGAAAGAAAGAAATATTAGAATAGAAGAAGAAGAACCAACACAACACAGAGTCTCACATCGCAACAGAAAAAAATATAATACAGAAATAAAACTTTACTAAGAGCTTTAAAAATACTTACAATATCAGAGTACATCACACATCTGGACAGTGATCATAACCTGTCCTCATACACAATCACACAGCGGAAGATATACTAAATACAATGTGCCAGGACACCTCCAGCTCGTCTCTGGACATCGCAACATCCGATAACCTGAACCTGCACACCCGGTCAAACCCGAGCATTACAAACACCGGGTCAGTCTGATGAACCAGAGTGAGATAAACTCGCACAGTATTAAGGTATCACACAACTTGATTCCAAAGTTAAAATCCTTTCGAAAGCAAAGGGTAATCGTAAGACCAAATCCACACATAAACATGGACGGTTTTTACCTTACGATGACCGAAACATTTTTGAAATCAATATCTTTTCTGATATTATAATAATGTCTAAATACAAGTAAACAACAATCTAGTGGAACGCTTGCATCTCACGCTCCACATATAGTATACAATCAAAACCGCGGGCGCTTATTGGAGATTGGATTCCGACTATGACAAGGTATGGGACCACCTGCCGATAGTGTATCTCTAGAGGCGAATACACTGGGTTCAACAAGAACGTCTTGCAACCCAGCCCTCACATGACCGACCACTCATTTCGCTTGAGTGTATCAAATGTATATCACCAACGGTTGGGTGTGACCCACCGTTTCCTGAAAAGGGACAGGATCGAAATAGATTTAAGAAGCAAATAGATTTTCTCTAGACAGGTGATTATACACCCTAATGGGAGCGACCCACATAGCCATGCTGCTTGCCCGATTTTTGTCGTTTCCCGGGTGGTGAGGCTTGAGGTTTGAATATCCTCTACAACACTTGGCTACCATTCACTTTGAATGCCACATCGTCAGATCCGCCAGATATCACTAATTGACGTCCACAAAAATACTTTAGTGGTTAAGCTAAGAGAACCGTCGTCCTATGCCACCAACTATGGTACGTTTGAAGAAATCAAAGTACGTAATTCCTTTGGAAATACTCTGTTATACATCCGTCCATATAAGTCATCCAGGAACAGGATGAACCGAAGGTACTCTCCTACTGCATCCAATATAGGAATCACTCCATGGATCAGTAGCGAGAAGTCCTTGCAACCCGTAGATCCCAATCACGATAGAACCACGGTTTATCTCTGGCCGCTAAACCAGAGATTTTTAGTAGTTCTTCCGTGTATGAAAATTTACGGTCTTCAATGCTCCATCTCGATTATCTAATGATATCTTCACGTATTTGTTGGTCGGAATGGTTTTCGAATATAAATTCGATCCCGGTCTTTCCAAACCAACAAACATATTGGACAGATTTGATAGTCGGTGATTTAACTATCAAAATAATCAGTGTTTCAATCATGACAACCCAGTGAGTTCACTGGTTCAGTATTTGGCATCCCTTGGCCTTATTTAAAACAAATGTAATTTCAAAGCTTTTAAAATCCCGATATTTTAAAAATAATTTTCTTAATTCTTATTTAACATAAGATTATTCTTTAAACAACTCATTACATTGCTTAGGATAATCCTATATTATATTCAGTTTTCACATTTCACTTTCAAAACATTAGCCATATTATTATCCAGTATTGGGAAATCATTTCAACTTATTACTCGTAAACCAACTTTGCGAGATATCTTTTATTTACTACTTAAAAACCATAATCAATGTTTATTCTTATAGAATAAAACTCAACTTTTCATTCACATTCAAATCCGAAGATATCGTTATATTTCCGAAAATCCCTTACTTTTTAAATCCTCATTATATATATATAGTCCAAATCTTCATCGAAATGTTGCGTTATTATTTCTCTAATGAAATAATAAATCATTACTATTCTATATTACCATTTATAACTGATATCACCTTCAGATACCCCCGTTGTCGTTCAAGTTGGGGTATTTAGTTACCTCTCAGACCTTGATCAACAACGTTCATACCTAAAGATAAATATAAGTCGTAATCCCAAAAACCAATATTTCAATCTAATATAAATTCAAATTCCCTTTAACTATTTCTCGCTCGAAATTCTCATTTCAACTGCCCACCTTTACTCAATCCCATTTTTTAGCAACGTTAATTTAGAATTAACGCTATAACACCTCAAATCTCTTTAATGTAACTCTGGTTTATCATCAACACTTTATCTTACTTTCCTTTTACTTAATTCAAATAATTAAGTAATATTTATTTTACTCTAACACATTTGCTTAACCATTCCTTTCATAACTTCATTTTAAAACTCAAGTGCCAAACAAAACTTGTTCACACTCTACTTTCGTCATTCAATTGAACTCCCTTTTAACTTAGATTACTTTTTTTTAAATGATTTCCCATTAAAAAAAATTAATTTTCTAAATTATTATTAATTACAATAACAATTTATTTCAACCATTAACTACATAGGTAATCAATATCTTTATTAACTAAAATAACCAGTAAATCCCTTTTTAAAATCTTATTCTAATCTAAACAATATTCATGAAACTATTTTCTATTCAAAACACACTAATTTAGAAATCAATGCAAATAAATAGTCGATTTATTCACTTAAAACACGATTACCTTATTAACAAATTTCCATTTGTTTTTCCTTTATATTAATTAATATAATTAATTTAAATAAATAATTCCATTAAATTTTTTCTCAATGGCCCAGTTATCCAAATTTAACCGTTACGTTGACTTCCTTATTCTCACCTTTACAAATCTGATTATCATCAGTTTTGACTTTATAAAAAATCAATTTACAATTGATTATAAACATAAATATTGATTTCCTTTGAATAAAGTTTTATTCAAAATATATATTTCAAAATCTATTCTTATTTATAAAAAAAAATTATAACTTCAGTTCTATCGACGGTAAATCGATATAAATAGAATGATTTACTTTTAGGCAATTTACTGCCGATTACTTAACCAATACTGCCCATTGGTTAAAACACAACATAGGTTGGCTTTCAAATCAATAATCAATAATTAAATCCATCACACCAAACATGATAATTCGTATATGATAATATAAAAATAAATAATATATTTGAGGAATCTACTTGGATCCCTCCAACCTGTCCTTCCCTGTATTCAACTGGTTATCTCCAAACAGACCAGTTAAATAATTCCATTTGACTGATATATACTAGTAAATAACAACAATTTCACATCAACCAATTTAATCAGATCAAACAATTCAGATAATCAGACATCTTTATAAATAAACGTGACCAATAAGGTAAGTTACCTTTATTGGGACCAATCGTTAGAATAACGATTTGGTATTTCGCTGAAATTAAACGACGGTTTAATTTCATCAGTTAAATAAATAAATAGAGATAAACTAGCGAACAGTCAACCATAGCAAACAGAGCACACAAAATAAAGACCCACTTTATATAAAATATAAATGGGAAAAATATACTGAGTGAGTTTAACTCACCTGGAGTTGATACCGTTGTTAAACTCTTTTCAGTTAAATTAACAAGCGTTTAATTTAACTGAAAATATCAGTTGATTCCAATAGCGTCTAGTTTTGTTCCATGACGTTGTGTTTGTCAATATGATTCTAGTGTCTCTTGTCTGGTCCAAATCTGCTAAACTGGGTTAAAGTTATATGCGATTTAATTTAATCGTTATTAATTCTTTTAATTCATATTTTAATTAAACTTAATTTAGCTAATTTCTTAAGTTACACAATGTGACAGGCCGGTTAGTCCTCCCATTTACCCGGGTTGACACTTTGGATTTCAAATACTGACCTGACCCTGTTCATTTCCTTTTTCACTTACCTAAGTTTTAACCAACTAATTACTAAAACTAATTGACTTGAAATAAATACTAACTATATACCAACAGTTAACGTTTGAATAACCTGTCCCTTTATAGCATCGTTCGTTTTAAAACTCCCTAGTGACCACCGTCTCATATGAACTAACTACTAAATAATTAATTACTTATTAATTAATTTTAAGTAATGGTTTCCTTACACTGCTAAGATAAGCAGGCGAACCTTTCTTTGTCCAATCCCCTTCACGTTGTCATCATTTTTTTATTTGAGATAAGAAAACCCGATATTGTTCACAATTTCCATCACGCCTGCCCCCATTGTCTCGCCACCGTACCTCATCTCCCATCAGCGCCTATCTCGACCGCCGAAACCCCATCAATGACCAGCTCCCTACTGACCCGCTCTTGCCGAGACCTCCGCCCTGTCCAACTCCCCGTACAGACCGAAGCCGAGTCCATTATCCATCTCACGAAATAACTTCCATCGCCACCCAAAAGTAGGTCATCAGACCTTGATCGGGGGTCGCAACCGCCTGCGCCTCAGACCTTCCCATCACCGCACCCAACGCTGATTGTTCCGGTCCCTTGCTTCGACTGCAGTTCGATTTCAAACTCTGTGACTTCACAACCAATTTTCGATTAATATATTTCACTTGAGACGATTATAACCGGTCGATTTAAGCTTCTCGCAGAACTGGAGGACTTTGTTGTTGAAAGAGTTGAGAATTTATTCATGGGTTATGAGTTTATGGAGGGGAAAGGTAGTAAATTTTGGTGAGTTGACCACTGATTTGGGTTTTTGACGCCAGTTAGGGTTAGTTAGTGTGAATGGATATATATATAGGGTGCCAATATATATTATTATATTTTTCGCGAAACTTACGCGTGAAGTAACACGTCAAAAGCACCACATATGATCTCTGTTTACTGATAAAAACGCTAATCTTAGTGTAAAAAGGTATTACGGACCCAATGGGACAAGTTTCGTCGAATTCCGACTTCGTTTGGAAAATTTTCCATTATAAAACCGTCGAAAAACACGCGTTTTAATTTTCCACGATCACCAGATAAATCTGATCAACTTGAAACCTTGCAACCCTACAATAATTTTTCAATACGAACCCAACGACACCAGCTTCGTCGCATTCTGAGACTGTTTGCCTGGTAGGCTATTTTTACGCGCACCGCAATGCCATTTTTGACACCAATTTATCCGACCTCTAAAAATAACAAACTATATACCTATCCTGACTCTAATCAATTCCGCTCTTCGTCTTCCTGAATCCCTCCAAAACACCCATCGTCTAATCGCACCCTATCTCTCCACATTCTCCATCTTCTAGATCGTCTCATATTCCCCTCCTCCCATCTCTCCATGCCGAAGAACAAAAAGCTAAAGCAGCGTTTCTCAAAAAGTGTAACGCGATCTGGCAGACGCTTCTCTGATCGTCCTCCTATTTTGCCTAGTCTAGATCATGGTAGCTCCGTCCCGGTTCAGTTCATTGCTGATGCCCTAGTTCATCGCACGTCAGATCCGATTTCAGGAATCAACTCGTTGACTGACTTGATGGAATCGCCTGTGTCACCGTTGATTGCAAGAACGCAAGCTGAGGATAGATGGAAGGTAGACAAAATTATACCGTTATTCGAATCTGAGTCAACGCAAGAATCTATAGGTAATTCTAATCTAGTATTAGGGAATGAAGGTGTTGTGAATGGTAAATATGCCACTGATGGGAGTAACATTAATTTGACCAGTGTGGCCGATCTAGTTGAGCCATTAGATAAGGCTGACTCTATGAAAAATGTGGAAGTGTCATACAAGGCTGACACCATCCAAAACCCTTCCATAGTGCGGAATAGCAATAAAGCTGCTCGAATAAATGCCCCATTGAATCCAGCGTCAGTTAAGGCAGGTCCTTATGCTGCCAAAATGTAATAACACGGAAATCTGGGCCAATTTAAAATTTTTAATTTGGCTATTTTAGCGAATTTTGACTATTTAAAATAATTTATTTTAAATAATAGCGACTAAAAATTTATTTTCGACGAAGTTAAAACAAATAAATTTATTTTAAATATAATACGAGCTTGGAATGACGCTGTAGTTTGAAAATTTGACTTTAAACTTCGATTAAATATATATAATTTAATTTAAAGTAGAAAGGGGACAACCCTAGAAAATCTAACTCTGTTTAACCAAATCTTTGAAACGGATGTGGAGAACTTAACCGTAGCAGTGTAGAGTAAATGTTAGGGCTTGGCCGACATTTTAAAATAGGCGATATGGTGTTAATATATAGTTATATATATTTATATGTATTTTAAATATATATTTGGCCCTTAAAAATAGCCATTTTGCAAACGACATTTTAAGAGAGGGAAGACGTGATTTTTAATATATAAAAGTTGTGATTTTTAATATGTGAAAGACGTGATTTTTAATATATAAAAGGTGTGATTTTTAATATGTGAAAGACGTGATTTTTAATATATAAAAGGTGTGATTTTTAATATGTGAAAGGCGTGATTTTTAATAGGTAAAAGACTCGATTTTTAACAAGTAAAAGATTCGTTTTTTTATAAGAAAAAGGCTGGATTATTTGTAGTAAAAATATAATCTTTATATTTAAAATAGTGTGGTAAAAATATAATCTTTATATTTAAAATAGTGTGGTAAAAATATAATCTTTATATTTAAAATAGTGTGGTAAAAATATAATCTTTATCTTTAAAATAGCGTGTTAAAAATATAATCTTTATATTCAAAATAGCGTGTTAAAAATATAATTTTTAACATAAATGATGTTGAACAGATCTCGTTGGAAGCACGGCGAAGGTGTTCTACATAAGAAGAGTCGCGGTATTTGGTTTGGCTCTTGGTGAGAACTTCTCACTCTATTTTTAACTTCTAGTTAGAAAATATATACTAGGATGCTTGACGGTGTTTAGTAGCACCTGGCACCCGTCGTCCACAAACCATGGATGGCTTGTTTGCTTGGTTGATTTGTTTGTTGGGTTGATTGTGATATTGGTTAGAATTTGGTTTGTGATGTGAAAAAACGAATCGATATAATTGGTTAGGATTAGACGTGCGCCGTTATAAGGCGAGGGAGTAAGGCTAGGTTAGACCTTACCCCAATTTTGGTATAGCGCCGTTGTGCTGCCGAAATTTTCTAAAAAGTGTTAGAAAAATTTAACTAGTGAAAATAATTATCCATATACAAACCAGACGGTTTGTATATGTACACCTATTTGACTGATATTGTTGGGACGATATATTTTACACGTCGCCCAACTGCACGAATAAAAATGTGTGTTTGCTGGTTGAAACCCCACACGGGTGTTGGGATGAAATTGACGTACACTAATCCCAATTGTTTAGTTGTATGTCAAGCGATTGGTTGACAGGCTGTTGTAAGCATTGGTTATTTATCTCTGATGCTTATGCAGTTGGGTAGTGCACTTTGGATGATGGTTGACTATATACATGTGTTGTATGTGAATCCATATAAGTAAAACTATATGGTATTTGTTTGGGCCTCATTCCAATTTGGAGAAATATTTGAAATAAAATATTTGAAGTGTAAATATTTGAAATAGAATATTTAAAGCAGAAATATTTGAAATAAAATATTTGAAGTGTAAATATTTGAAATAGAATATTTGAAGCAGAAATAATTGAAATAGAAGATTTAAAGTGAAAATATTTGAAATAAAATATATTAAGCCATGTCGATTAGATTTGCGCCATTTGGACGCGAACGATATTTATATCGATTTTATTCATTTTAAAATAAATATCGATTATGAATAGTTTCAAATTCAAATATTTTGAAAATAATATCGTTTATAGTATAACGATGTAGAATATTCAGTTTTGGCTAAAAATTAAAAGAGAAGTTGGAATCGATTTTAAAACGATTAATAAAATACGTTTGGAATTAAAAATCGATGAAATATATAATATATATTATATATATAATTAATGGCCTGAATAGAACGCTCCGCGCCACGGCAGTTCGCGAATTTCGACCATTGACCTCGCGTGGACATTACGGGAGATCCGACCGTCGGATTCTCTTAAAACTGGAACCGTTGGGTTCGTGTCGAAAAGTGCTTTCCAACGAATATAAGAAATTTGAAATCTAACAGTTGGATTTGGAATTATGTCCAAATCAAATTTTAAAAAGGTCGCTATGGATGCAGTTCGATGGCCGTTAGTGGAAATCGACTGTACGGGCCTTGATAAAATTATCAAAAATAGCGATAATTTGTGTAAAATCAAGATAAGTGTTTTGGAAGAAATTGGGGTGAAAAACTCCATATTTGTAAAGACAAAAATGTGTATTTATCAAATTGAACTAGTTTTAACTAGAATAAAAAATCTATTTATTTTTAAATAAATAATTTGGATTTGAAATGGCTTTAAAAATAACCAAAATTTCTAATATGTGAATTGGAAGGGAATTGGATCGAAATTATCTTCGAGATATATCGATATAGGATCCCGTGATGAAACAGATATTGTGGAGGAATTTGGAAGATATATATATATCGTTATTCCCACACGATATTTGGTGATTTTAGAATTTGATATTGAATATAAGCCGATATATTTTCTATTCAGAGCCTTGTATTTAATATCAAATGAGATTTTGGGTTTGTCGTGAATGGTGTCTTAAATAACACTGTTCTTGAACTCAGTTTAGAAAAGAATAAATCATTTAATTAAGATTTAGTGAAAATTGTCCAGTTATTTAGTATTCAAGTGGAATCGAATTTAGATTGGTTTTTGGGTTTATCGTGAACAGGGTTTTAAATAACGCTTGTTCTTTATCCCGATTAACAATAGGAGGTGATTTAGGGTTTATCGTGAATCGTGTTTTAAATAACATCGGTTCTTTAACCCGGTTAAAGATTAAAACTAAGTGGAGTTTTAATGAATCTTTAATTAGATTGAAGTGATATCCAAAGGAAGATTAAAGAATAAATTTAAAAGAATTTATGTTTGATAAAATTAATGGGAACCTTTCCCTGAGAATGTGAGTATTTAAATAAAAGAATATTCTAAATTGGAATGAGGCGTATGTTGTGTTTGTGTAACACTTGTTTATTATATACGCGGGTTATTTAGAAAGGCCGGGTTTAAACCCATTCTGAATAACCAATTCGACGATATGTCAAAGGTGAAGACGATGGTTGGAGACCGAGGGTCTTCACCTCGTTTGGATAATTACTGACCATCTTGATTGGGCTGTACACCCAAGAGGGGAGAATCAGTTGGTGATCGTCCAGACGTACTTGGAGATCGACGGATATGCGAGGAAAGTGCCTCCGGTTTCATTCAGAACCAGAACGGACTTGTAAATGGACGATATGTCTGACATTGGATTTTTGCGCTGTGTTGATTGGTCTTTATTAAATATACATCTGCCAGGAGAAGAAGAATTTATTCTCTTACTTCACCCCTCTCTGAGACGCACGGATCAGAGGTTGTATATCGATAGACATCAGTCGCATGGAGCGGATTGCCTGTGTGGCATGCCTAAGTGGCAAATGATCAAGGCTTTTGTCGAAAAGCAAAGTCTTGTGGTGATGATCAAAGCATGGCCTTTGTGGTGTAGCTTTGTGTATAGCGTTAATTCACGAGTTTCACACCCCGGGTGGACCAAAAACGGGAGACGGACATCAGGGAGGGCATGCATTTCTTTCTAGTTAGAAGTGGTGTCAGTGCTTGAACTGGCTAACATTGCTTATGTGGATGATGGATTTTGAGGCGCCTCGTGATATCGGTTTCGGCCGATGCTTCTGGTCGGCAGATGGGCCAGGTTTACGCCCCATAGGGCGGGGGAATGCAATGTCCAGGGTTTAAGTTTAATCTACATCGGTGGACCGGCCCTGACGATCTAAGGGTCACTCGAGCTCTGATCCTGAGGCTTGGGCTAGAGAGTCTCGAATCGGTGAGGACTATCTTTTGCCTCGGTTCACAGATGGAAATCCAACTTCCAATACGTGACAATTGCGGTTTTGATTGTATAGCCTAGTATGGGCGACATGATATATGGTACCCATGCCGTCTAGGATTGATACATTTATATTTGAAATTGTTTTGACACTATACACTTATTATAGTACCAAATAACTTGTTTTAAACGTACCAAGCATGCTTTGGCTATTATAAGGTAAAACCCTATCCTCCGGTTTGTGTTGCATTGTGTGATGGGACTTGGGTCTTATAATAGCTTCATTGTTCTTTATTTTAGCATCGCGCTGTTTGTTTCATGCACTGGTATTCTTGGGGTAAAGCCCGTTCCGCGTTAGCGGCGTGGTCCCTTGATTTACCCAACTTTAAAATAAAGATTTATAACTGTTTTAGTTCTCACACCAGTCACATGACTGACCTGGAGTTTATTGTTTTAACCTAAACTCTTGGTGCCTCTATTTTCCGCACGGGCAGCTAGTAGTTTTGGTTTTGCAGATTTATATTCACAGGATCCTGGTTTACAGCTGGAACTATACTCGGAAAGCTTTGTATCCGCGTATTCTTTTCAGTTGTGTTTTGTATTATCTTTCGTTGTTATGTAATGTATTTTAATCTCTGATATTTGTCAAATGTATATTATTTGAAGTATACTCTGTATATTCTTGTACTCTGATGTAAATGTTGATAGTAAGCAGTGAAATGTTCTTCCGTTTGTGTTCTATTCTGTGTTGTTCTCAACTCTATCCGCGCCTTCCTTTACTTGGAAGTTCGGGTCGTTTCAGGTTGGTATCAGAGCTTTGGTTTACAAAGCTCGAGAACAAGACACTTTAGAACCAAACGAAAGAATACATCAAAGATTGGATTAGTAATATCCAATAAGGATGATTCGTTAGTGATAGGATCAGTAGTGTCCTAGAACGAGTGTGAAGAGTGTTGTTTTTGAAAATAAAAGTGAAAACCAACCTTGTTTCGGAAATTCAAATCTTAAGTATTCGTATTTTAATAGTTTATTTAAATTAATTTGGGCAATCGAGTATATAAAGATTTTGCATATACGCTTAGCGGCTTGTATTCGAAGTTTTAATATATGTGATAGATATAGAATTACACTCTTGATGCCGGAGACGATTCTGATGATGAGGCATCGTCATCAGTGTTGAGTCCAAGTGTCAAGAGTGGAGTTCCTATATATTTCCATCAGACTGGTGTGAGAACCAAAACTTAGATAGGGCTTATTTGTTGTGATTTGGCATCAAAAATGTGATTTTTGACTATATATCAACATTATGTGTTTGAAACTTTAATCAACTAATTGATTGCTGATTGTGTTGAGTGATTGGTTATTTAAACTAATATGTGCGTGTAAGGCAAATTTAGCCAAATAGACCAAAATTTGAACTAACGTGGAAATTTCTTGTATTTGCATATATGTGCATACTAGTATAAATTGAACAGGTCATAGCAGGGATGCTAAGCAAAGGAATAAAATTGATATGCCCGTCAAATAGGTACATGTTTACCATATTTACTGTTTTGTTTGGGTGATGATGATTTTATGAGCCGTATCGGCTAGCCGCTTGGCTTTTTCTTTTTCTTTTTGAGATCTGAGGGCCATGGGAGGCTATTTGAAATATCCCGTTGCTCCCGATGCAGGGGAGGTTATGGCGAAATTTTTCAAAAATTTAGGGTGTTAGCCAAATTTTTCAAAAATTTAGGGAAGAATTTGAAAAGTTTTCAGAAACTGCAAAGTTGGAAAACTTAAGCCATAATTGAAATAGTGAAAGTTGAGTTGATTAGAAAACAACTTCCGGCTTCGTTCCTTTTCGAGGACGAAAAGTTTTTACGTGGGGGAGATTGTAATAACCCGGAAATCTGGGCCAATTTAAAAATTTTAATTTGGCTATTTTAGCGAATTTTGACTATTTAAAATAGTTTATTTTAAATAATAGCGACTAAAAATTTATTTTCGACGAAGTTAAAACGAATAAATTTATTTTAAATATAATACGAGCTTGGAATGGCGCGGTAGTTTGAAAATTTGATTTTAAACTTCGATTATATATATATATATATATATATATATATATATATAATTTAATTAAAAGTAGAAAGGGGACAACCCTAGAAAATCTAACTCTGTTTAACCAAATCTTTGAAACGGATATGGAGAACTTAACCGTAGCAGTGTAGAGTAAATGTTGGGGCTTGGCCGACATTTTAAAATAGGAGATATGGTGTTAATATATAGTTATATATATATATTTATATGTATTTTAAATATATATTTGGCCCTTAAAAATAGCCATTTTGCAAACCACCTCTGTTTTCGACAAAACCACTTTTGTTGGATCCAGGGTGTCAAATTATTGCTAGATTCCAAGTGGCGTAATTTTCTGAATCAATATGTGAGCGTGGCACACTAAAATGTGTTTGGTCAATTTGGGTCGACCAAAAATTGGCCATTTTTCAAACGGTCTAGGAATTTGACGAAATTAGTTTTGTTAGAACCGTATCGTCAATACGATGCTAGAAATAATTTTTCTGGAATTTATAGAGTTAGTATGTGGCCCTGGTAAATTGAAATGTGCATTAAAATTAAATATATACTGAATTATGATTTGATTTTGATAAAAACCTATCGAAATGGCCGAATTGGCTTACGATACATATCCCATTGTGGGGGTATTACGCTAGGAACGACAGTCGTTGGGTCTCGTTTAGAGATCGTGTGCAAATTCACCTTTTTGGAGAAATTAACTAATTAATATAAACTCTCTCCCTATACGCCCCCCCCCCCTCAGCCCCGTTGACCATAGTCAAAATAAATAAAAAAAGAACAAAGGAAAACCCCTGATGCTCCCTATTCCCTGTCGCCCCACGCCATCGCCACCCACGCTGGCGCCAGGCGCCGCGCCTCCGGCTGTCCCCCCCTCCAGTCGAGGCCGCTTCCCCCTCCTCCCGTCCATCTCCTCCCTCGCGCAACCCCGCCTAACCCTAGCCGCGATTTCCCCAAACTCGCAGTACCCCTCGCGCCTCCAGACCCAAATCTGACCCTCTTGCCCTAGCGACGGCGCCTCAGCCCAAAGCACCACCCTACGACCCCTAGCGAACCCACCTTCGCCCATTTCCGCCGCCTCCAGCGCCATCTCCGGCGTCCAAGCCCCGTCGCGCCCCCGACAGTCCACCACCACCCCCTCTTCGCTGGAAAGTAATTAATCGTTGGAAGTAAAAATACGATTTTTATCGAAGTAAAAACACGATTTTTGGTAGAGAAAATTTTTGGTTTTATTATGTATAACGCTTTGAAAAAGAGAGGGAAGACGTGATTTTTAATATATAAAAGGTGTGATTTTTAATATGTGAAAGACGTGATTTTTAATATATAAAAGGTGTGATTTTTAATATGTGAAAGACGTGATTTTTAATATATAAAAGGTGTGATTTTTAATATGTGAAAGGCATGATTTTTAATAGGTAAAAGACTCGATTTTTGACAAGTAAAAGATTCGTTTTTTATAAGAAAAAGGCTGGATTATTTGTAGTAAAAATATAATCTTTATATTTAAAATAGTGTGGTAAAAATATAATCTTTATATTTAAAATAGTGTAGTAAAAATATAATCTTTATATTTAAAATAGTGTGGTAAAAATATAATCTTTATCTTTAAAATAGCGTGTTAAAAATATAATCTTTATATTCAAAATAGCGTGTCAAAAATATAATTTTTAACACAAACGGTGTTGAACAGATCTCGTTGGAAGCACGGCGAAGGTGTTCTACATAAGAAGAGTCGCGGTGTTTGGTTTGGCTCTTGGTGAGAACTTCTCACTCTATTTTTAATTTCTAGTTAGAAAATATATACTAGGATGCTTGACGGTGTTTAGCAGCACCTGACACCCGTCGTCCACAAACCATGGATGGCTTGTTTGCTTGGTTGATTTGTTTGTTGGGTTGATTGTGATATTGGTTAGAATTTGGTTTGTGATGTGAAAAAACGAATCGATATAATTGGTTAGGATTAGACGTGCGTCGTTATAAGGCGAGGGAGTAAGGCTAGGTTAGACCTTACCCCAATTTTGGTATAGCGCCGTTGTGCTGCCGAAATTTTCTAAAAAGTGTTAGAAAAATTTAACTAGTGAAAATAATTATCCATATACAAACCAGACGGTTTGTATATGTACACCTATTTGACTGATATTGTTGGGACGATATATTTTACACGTCGCCCAACTGCACGAATAAAAATGTGTGTTTGCCGGTTGAAACCCCACACGGGTGTTGGGATGAAATTGACGTACACTAATCCTAATTGTTTAGTTGTATGTCAAGCGACTGGTTGACAGGCTGTTGTAAGCATTGGTTATTTATCTCTGATGCTTATGCGGTTGTGTAGTGCACTTTGGATGATGGTTGACTATATACATGTGTTGTATGTGAATCCATATAAGTAAAACTATATGGTATTTGTTTGGGCCTCATTCCAATTTGGAGAAATATTTGAAATAAAATATTTGAAGTGTAAATATTTGAAATAGAATATTTAAAGCAGAAATATTTGAAATAAAATATTTGAAGTGTAAAAATTTGAAATAGAATATTTGAAGCTGAAATATTTGAAATAGAAGATTTAAAGTGAAAATATTTGAAATAAAATATATTAAGCCGTGTTGATTAGATTTGCGCCATTTGGACGCGAACGATATTTATATCGATTTTATTCGTTTTAAAATAAATATCGATTAGTGAATAGTTTCAAATTCAAATATTTTGAAATTAATATCGTTTATAGTACAACGATGTAGAATATTCAGTTTTGGCTAAAAATTAAAAGAGAAGTTGGAATCGATTTTAAAACGATTAATAAAATACGTTTGGAATTAGGAATCGACGAAATATATATTATATATATAATTAATGGCCTGAATAGAACGTGCCGCGCCGCGGTAGTTCGCGAATTTCGACCATTGACCTCGCGTGGACATTACGGGAGATCCGACCGTCGGATTCTCCTAAAACCGGAACCTTTCGGTTCGTGTAGAAAAGTGCTTTCCAACGAATATAAGAAATTTGAAATCTAACGGTTGGATTTGGAATTATGTTCAAATCAAATTTGAAAAAGGTCGTTATGGATTCAGTTCGATGGCCGTTAGTGGAAATCGACTGTACGGGCCTTGATAAAATTATTAAAAATAGCGATAATTTGTGTAAAATCAAGATAAGTGTTTTGGAAGAAGTTGGGGTGAAAAACTCCATATTTGTAAAGAAAAAAATGTGTATTTATCAAATTGAACTAGTTTTAACTAGAATAAAAAATCTATTTATTTTTAAATAAATAAATTGGATTTGAAATGGCTTTAAAAATTACCAGAATTTCCAATATGTGAATTGGAAGGGAACTGGATCGAATTATCTTCGGGATATATCGATATAGGATCCCGTGATGAAACAGATATTGTGGAGGAATTTGGAAAATATATATATATATATATATATCGTTATTCCCACACGATATTTGGTGATTTCAGAATTTGATATTGAATATAAGCCGATATATTTTCTATTCAGAGCCTTGTATTTAATATCAAATGAGATTTTGGGTTCGTCGTGAATGGTGTCTTAAATAACACTGTTCTTGAACTCAATTTAGAAAAGAATAAATCTTTTTATTAAGATTTAGTGAAAATTGTCCAGTTATTTAGTATTCAAGTGGAATCGAATTTAAATTGGTTTTTGGGTTTATCGTGAACAGGGTTTTAAATAACGCTTGTTCTTTATCCCAATTAACAATAGGAGGTGATTTAGGGTTTATCGTGAATCGTGTTTTAAATAACATCGGCTCTTTAACCCGGTTAAAGATTAAAACTAAGTGGAGTTTTAATGAATCTTTAATTAGATTGAAGTGATATCCAAAGGAAGATTAAAGAATAAATTTAAAAGAATTTATCTTTGATAAAATTAATGGGAACCTTTCCCTGAGAATGTGAGTATTTAAATAAAAGAATATTCTAAATTGGAATGAGGCATATGTTGTGTTTGTGTAACACTTGTTTATTATATACGCGGGTTATTTAGAAAGGCCGGGTTAAAACCCATTCTAAATAATCGATTCGACGATATGTCAAAGGTGAAGACGATGGTTGAAGACCGAGGGTCTTCACCTCGTTTGGATAATTACTGACCATCTTGATTGGGTTGTACACCCAAGAGGAGAGAATCAGTTGGTGATCGTCCAGAGTACTTGGAGATCGACGGATATGCGAGCAAAGTGCCTCCGGTTTCGTTCAGACCCAGAACGGACTTGTAAATGGACGGTGTGTCTGACATTGGATTTTTGCGTTGTGTTGATTGGTCTTTATTAAATATACATCTGCCTGGAGAAGGAGAATTTATTATCTTACTTCACCCCTCTCTGAGACGCGCAGATCAGAGGTTGTATATCGATAGACATTAGTCGCATGGAGCGGATTGCCTGTGTGGCATGCCAAAGTGGCAAATGATCAAGGCTTTTGTTGAAAAGCAAAGTCTTGTGGTGATTATCAAAGCACGGCCTTTGTGGCGTAGCTTTGTGTATAGCGTTAATTCACGAGTTTCACACCCCGGGTGGACCAAAAACGGGAGACGGACATCAGGGAGGGCATTCGTTTCTTTCTAATTAGAAGTGGTGTCAGTGCTTGAACTGGCTGAAATTGCTTATGTGGATGATGGATTTTAAGGCGCCACGTGATATCGGTTTCGGCCGATGCTTCTTGTAATGGCGCGTTTTGTTAGCTGTCGAATAATTAATTTATTTAATAATTTATATATCGATTTGGCGATATCGATAACTTAAAGTACAACGTTCGAACGTATAATTATAATATAATTAAAATAGAGCTTGAAATAGCGCTGCAGTTCGCTATTTGGCGATTCGAACTTCAACTGAATGTACAGAGTTCATTTTAAGCCGGATTTCTGTGAAACAAGAAACGTGTGGAGCTAGTGAAGTATATCTTTCTGATGGAAGAGAGAAATCAGGATTTCGTCGTGTAGATTTTGATTTGTGTCCAAATCAAATTTCAGAATAGTCGTTATAGAATCGGTTATCGGCCATAACGGTTATTTCAAAATAACTAGATATCGGGTGTGAATTCAGACAAGGTTCTTTTGAGACGTAGTGATAATTTAATTTTTAGAATTTTACTGTAATTTTTAATTAATTAAATAAACAACTTTTTATTTAGGGTATTTTGCACCCTGTAATCAACATTTTGGGGTTTCACAATATAAATCAATCTACCGGTATTTTTATATTTTTGGGATCGTGGCACCACGCTGGACACGATGGTATTTTTATTTTCGTCCATAGCAGTTCGTACGTATACAGAACTGTATATATACCGGGGTACATTACTTTGAAATAAAACCATATGTGCTCCTCTTAGAAGCCACCGTGAAGCCACGTTGAAAATAGATATTTTCATTCCTTCGAGTTGAAGCCAGTAAGCCACCATGAAGCCACATCCACCGTTCTTCTCAACCACCCTTTTCTCTTGGCCTCAAAGCAGGAAGCATGGCCTCCTCTAGATCAAAGGAAAGTACTATATAACATCACCCCCCTTTTTACCTAAATTCATTTTTCCCCGATCCGTATTTGCTCTCAGCCGTCACTTCTGTTTTCATCCTCAAATAAAACGTGAGCAAAGTTTGTGGAGTTTGGGTACATTTTTCTTGACACCTGAAAATAGACTGCCGCTACTTTTTGGTTGCGTGAGTACTGAGCCTGTGCGGGAGTTAGTTGGAGAAGGAATACATTGTGTGGTGTATACTAGGAGTGGGATGGACGGCAGATAGGTATGAATAATGGGATCTGAGGTTTTTGGTCTTGGGTGAAGTCTGGATGCGTGAGGATGCTTTGGAGGGTGTGCATGCGGAGACACGTGGACGTGTGCTAATGCAGGCATGGGGGGCGTGTGTTGTGAAAGGGGGAGTGGGTTGAAAGTCCAAATGAAATAGGAGGCCTGAGAAACGCAAGTAGTAGGAGTTGGTTCCAAAGAAAAGACAGCACACATGAAGTGGAGTTGTGTGTATATAAAGAGGTAGTGGAGTCATTAAGAGGGTGGCACGTCATTTGAAGGGTACACACGTATGCACTAGTGTGAAGTTCATATGGTATGTTCTTGTTTATGGTTCAATGGTGTGGAGCACAAAGCGGAAATAGTGGAGCACAAGAAAAACGTGGGGTTAGTCTCAGGGATTATGAAGGGAAAATGATGGTGTACTAGTACATATCAGCTAGGCAGAACTTATAGCGGATGAAGATGGTATTGTGAATGGACTATAGTTGAAGTGTTATGTGTCTGGGGTTTTGATGAACGACGGATAAAAATGGAAGGGGAGACTGCGTAGCGACATGCCGGTAGCGCAGGTTGAAAAAGGAGCAAGTCGTTCTTTTTAAATACTGAAGGAGGAGACACTTTTTGATTTTGAAGCAGACGGGTATGGCAGTGGGCCGAGAAATATGGACTTCAAAACGGTCCGATAACCGCATAAAGGCAAGCAAAGCTGTGAAGCTGGTTCAGAACCATTGGGAGATCATTTCAATTTACAGCAGAGTTAAACGCCAGAGCTAATCAATCGTCCGACGCAAATCGTTATTTAACGGTTAACGCGCTAAGGTGAGTAAATCTCACAAACTCTAAACAGTTTTATTTTCACGTTGTATTCTTAGAACTGTTAAAATATTGTCTGTTTGACTGTGTGTTGATTGTTTGCTTGAACTGCTAGTCAGTTAGTAGAAATTTTATATATATATATTTACGTATATATTTATATATATAAACCATTAAATAGTTATATGTTGATTCTGTTTATCAGAATATTATACTGGGGTTGTCTAACATCTGTGGTGCAGGGAAACAGGTTGGAGGAATCCAACTGGATTCCTCAACAGTTATTTTACTGTGATTTTTATATTGTGATGTATAAGGTGATGTATATAATTTGTGTGATTTTGTGTGGTGGGACGATATTTATCGTTGTTATATGGTGTGTTAAATACCATGAGAAATACCAGAATGTAGGAGAGGGGTTTTCAAAGTATATTTTGAAATATAGTTTATTTATATAAAATCAAGGGATTATATATATATATATATATATATATATATATATGAGAAAAAGGATTTTGAATATAAAGGAATATAGTTGGTAAAACAAATATAAAAGAATTATATTTGTAAATCAAATACAAGGGAATATATATGTTAATCGAATATAAGGGGATATATTTGTTAATCAAAATATAAAGGAATTATACTCGTTAAAAGAAATATAAAGGATATTTATTTAGAGATTAAATAAATAGAATTAAACTAAAGGAGATATTTATTTGTTAAATGAATAGGAGTTAACCAAATGAATTGGTCGAGTTAATCGAAGTGAATTAGTTAAGTTAAACTAAGTGGTTAATCGAAGTGGATTAGTTAAGTTAACTAAGTGGTTAATCGAAGTGAATTAGTTGAGTTAAACTAAGTGAATCGGTTAGAGTTAATTGACGTGAATTAGCTAAGTTAAACTAAGTGAATCGGTTAGAGTTAATCAACGTGAATTAGTTAAGTTAACTAAGTGGTTAATCGAAGTGAATTAGTTGAGTTAAACTAAGTGAACCGGTTAGAGTTAATCGACGTGAATTAGCTAAGTTAAACTAAGTGGATTGGTTCAGTTAATCAAGATGAGTTAAACCAGTTAGGTTAAACCAGTTGAGTTAACCCGATGAGTTAACCAGTTAGAGTTGACCAGTTAGAGTTGACCAGTTAGAGTTAACCAGTTATAGTTGACCAGTTAGAGTTGACCAGTTAAAGTTGACCAGTTAGAGTTATCCAAGTGGAGTTAATCGAGTAGCGTTGTCAAATATCACTTATTCGAGGGAAGAGTAACCAAATATAGTTTATTCGAGTGGAGAAATCAAATGTTATTCATTTGAGAAGAGTTACCGAATATTATTTATTCAAAGAGTAGTTATCGAATATTGGTTATTCGAAGTTAGTTAATCCAAAGGAGTTAGTCGAAGAGTTAATCGAATATAGTTATTCGAAAGAAGGTGTTAATCGAATATAGTTATTCGAGTAAAGTTAAAAGAGTTAATCGAACTTAGTTATTCGAAATGAGTTATTCGAATTAGATATTTGAATAGAGTTAAACACATTAGAGTGATTCGAATCACTTATTCAAATAGAGTAAACACGTAAGAGTTAATTGAATATTAGTTATTCAATTAGAATTAAATCGAATTTAGTTATTCGAAAGGAGTTAATCAATTTGAGTTAAGTTAATCGATTTGAATTAAGTTGAATCGAAATGGAGTAAATCGATTAGAATTAAGTTAATCGAGTTAGAGTAAATCGAATATTGGTTATTCGAAGGCAAGTTATTCGAATTAGTTATTCGAAGGAGTTAATCAAATGAGTTGATCCAAAGGAGTTAGTCGAATATTAGTTATTTGAATAGAGTTAAAGGATTTATCAATTTTAGTTTGATCGAAAGGAGTTATCGATTAGTAAATCGAAAGGAGATTTTCGAATATAGCATATTCGAAAGAAAGAGATCGAATATTGTTTATTCGAAAGAGAGAGATTTCGAATATGAGTTATTCGAAGAGAGATAATCGAATATAGGTTATTCGAAGAAGAGTTAATCAAATAGAGATTACTCGAAAGAGAGTTATACGTCGAATTCGATTATAGCGAATTCGGGAAAGTACTATTTACCTTCCAGGGTTTTAAATCAAGGTTTAGTTATTGATTAAGAAATTTGGTGTCTGTTAAATTATTCGAGTTAGGAGATAAAGTTATAATTTAGGTTAGATATTGCAGAAGTAGGAATTATAACGTTATAGTTATAATCAAACGTTTTCATATAAGAAGTAGATTCGTAACCTGAATCCGAGAATTTGCGTAAACAGATGATTGGAAAAAGTGAGTGACGAGCTTCATCTATTTCACAGAAAGGACGTTGTTCAATTAAGGTCTGAGAGGTAATTATACCCCAAATTGATTGACTTCAGAATTGACAAAGGAATAGTTGTGGTTCGATAGAAAAGGTTGATTTGAAATATAGTTAAGTAATAAGCGATTAATGGATTAAGCGTAACGATGTTTTATACAACGTTCATTGGAAATCCGTAAATGAGTTTTGGAAACGTTTTCCAAATATAGTCAGATATGTTTTCTAAACATAGAAAATGAAATGTCTTCATGATAAGAATTTAAGAAATAGAGTTAAGCAAATTCAGAAACTGACTGGAGAGGGTAGGTTGAACGGTTTTCTAAGTGACGATCTGATGTTGGTTTCGACCTACCGGATTGATACTTAGAGAATGGTTCTCATACTAGTTACAGTTAGGGACTGATAGTTGCGAAATAATAGTGATGTGAAAATATGCTATGGAAATGTTTTCCAATGATTAATAACATATATTTTCTAAATATATGAAATAAGGAAATATGAACATATGATGATTGATCGATCGAATTTCCATTTGGAAATAAGATCGTTGTTTGTACACCGACATGTTTTCATTTGATAGTTGAATCACAGACTATCAAAGTTTTTACCATTTTAACGTTGTTAATATGGAGAGACCGGTTGAATTATTATCCAAAGAACCACTCTGTATTGGCACAAGCGTTGCGAGCAATATATGCCAAAGATAAATTGAAGACGGAGTAAAGTGCAAGGGCTGTTGTATAAGTCTTAGATAACAGTGACTAAGATGGATATACTGAATAGTGCCTTCGGTTTGTCCAGTCCCAGGACAACGTATATGGAAGAAGGTCTGACAGAGTATATCCAATGGATCGCGTAAGTTGATATGTTCAAACGTATTCACGTTTGGTGGCGAAGGAATTTGTTTCTCTTAGCTGTATACCCGTGTTATTTTTGAATAAGTCAATTTGTGATTTGGCGGGTATGACGATGTGGCATTCAAAGTGAATGGTGATCAGATGTTCTGAAGATAGACGTAGCTTCTAGCCTCACACCAGGAAGTAACAAAAGTTGGGCTAGGCAGCATGGCTAGTTGGGTCATTCCCAAGCAGGGTGTATTTTCACCGATCTAGGGAATATCCATATTTATACTTCTTTTTGATTCTGTATCTTCGGATGACGGTTTGATGGCCTACAACCGTGGTGGCAATATATTCGCGACACTCAAGCTAAATGAGTGAGCGGTCATGTGTGGCCGGGTTGCAAGACGTTCTTGTTGAACCCTGAGTGTATCACCTCTAGAGTACACTATTCAGAAGGTGCTCCCATACCCTGTCTGTTGGAATCCATTCTCCGATAAGCGCCCTGCGGTTTATGATTTTATACTATGTATGTAGAACGTGAGATGCAAGCGTTTCTGCTAGATTGATACCTATTTGTACTTAGACAATATTATAATATCACAATGATATTGCTTGTCAAAGTTGTTTAGATACTCACAAGGAAAAACCCGTTCCGTATTCACGACGTGGTCTTATGAGATATCATATACCTGTTCAATTGTTTTAAACTGTTTTACTCATACCAGTCCCATGACTGACCCGGAGTTTACTTTGTTGTTTTCCCTAAACTCTTGGGTGCCTAAATTTGTACAGGCAGTCAAGTAGTCGGGATTTACAGATATACTTGGAGAGCTTGGAGCAGGAGACTTCAAGATTCTATAGCTATAGTTATTTCCGCTGTGTTGTAAGTGTTGTACTCTGATAAGTGCTATTGTATATATATAACTGTTTACTTCAAAGCTATGTTATATATTATATGTTATTCGTTCCGCTGCGAGATTCGTGTTACTCTGATGATTCTGATGTTCTTCTTCTTCTATTCTATTAGTTCTATCTTTTCTTTCTCACCTTCTAAATTCTTTCACTAACGTCTGGGGATTTCCGACTCTCGAGGAGTCGGAAATTTCCAGCCGTTACACTTCTAGTCGGCAGACGGGCCAGGTTTACGCCCCATAGGGCGGGGGAACGCAGTGTCCAGGGTTTAAGTTTAATCCACATCGGTGGACCGGCCCTGACGATCCAAGGGTCACTCGAGCTCTGATCCTGAGGCTTGGGCTAGAGAGTCTCGAATCGGTGAGGACTATCTTTTTCCTCGGTTCACAGATGGAAATCCAACTTCCAATACGTGACAATTGCGGTTTTGATTGTATAGCCTAGTATGGGCGACATGATATATGGTACCCATGCCGTCTAGGATTGATACATTTATATTTGAATTTTTTTTTGACACTATACACTTATTATAGTACCAAATAACTTGTTTTAAATGTACCAAGCATGATTTGGCTATTATAAGGTAAAACCCTATACTCCGGTTTGTGTTGCATTGTGTGATGGGACCTGGGTCTTATAATAGCTTCATTGTTCTTTATTTTAGCATCGCGCTGTTTGTTTCATGCACTGGTATTCTTGGGGTAAAGCCCGTTCCGCGTTAGCGGCGTGGTCCCTTGATTTACCCAACTCTAAAATAAAGATTTATAACTGTTTTAGTTCTCAAACCAGTCACATGACTGACCTGGAGTTTATTGTTTTAACCTAAACTCTGGGTGCCCCTATTTTCCGCACGGGCAGCTAGTAGTTTTGGTTTTGCAGATTTATATTCACAGGATCCTGGTTTACAGCTGGAACTATACGAGGAAAGCTTTGTATCCGCGTATTCTTTTCAGTTGTGTTTTGTATTATCTTCCGCTGTTATGTAATGTATTTTAATCACTGATATTTGTCAGATGTATATTATTTGAATTATACTCTGTATATTCTTGTACTCTGATGTAAATGTTGATAGTAAGCAGTGAAATGTTCTTCCGTTTGTGTTCTATTCTGTGTTGTTCTCAACTCTATCCGCGCCTTCCTTTACTGGGAAGTTCAGGTCGTTTCAGGTCAAAATCCCTGGATTTTCCCAATTTTCACAGCCTGTAATGCCTCTTAACATACCCTCAAAACCAAGTTACGCCTCTTTCTTTTCCTCCCTCCCTTGTTGTGCATGAGAATATTCTCCCCGTGACTTCACATTGCCCCCTGATAACCCATTTCCCCCTCCCGAGATATTACATGAGGGAGCAATATATTGGAAAGAACACTTAGTTGGCTTTTTCCTTGACTCTGAAACACCGTTTATTGATGTTCGTGACCAGTATCGTAAGGCTTGGAATTTGAGAGGTGGTTTACATGTCAATGTTGTGAATGGAATGTATTACTTTAAATTTTCGATACCTGAGGAGAGAAGGAAAGTGTTGGAATCAGATCCGATAATAATAGGAGGGAAGCCTTTTATAATTACATCTTGGAGTGCATCGGTTGAGAAAGCAAGAAAGCGTGTGTCATCCATTCCAGTTTGGACTATTTTCACTAGAATTCCTTCGGTCCTTCAAACTCTTCCTGGTTTAAACTGGTTATGTGACGGCCCGCCCCGCACCAGTCGGCATTTCCTCCAAAAGTGCGCTGTACACATGCCCAACTAGCACGGACGGTCGTCAGAAGAAAGGAAAGAAGAGAATGAACTAATAAAGAAACCTGTAGAATGCCTCACAGCGCATGGAATAAAATATAATAACAACATACTTGACATAAAACAGGCGAGACAGTACATAAGCTGAGAAACTAAAACCAACATCATCAGAGTAGCGGAAATCCAAAATACAGCTTATTACAACTTTCAATCTGTCTCTAAAGCAAAGCAAAAGAGAGGTACACTACTAATGCCCAAAGTAGTGACCGCAGCAATACAGGGAGAATATCTGTATATATATATATATATATCATACGTGGAAGCCTCTTGCTCGTCTCCGGTACAGCTACTCGTGCATCACCAGCTAACCCGTCTCTAGTCTGAACCTGGACCTGCAACCAAAGAGTTAGCACAACATACCGCTCAATACTCTAAGGTGCCAATAACATATGGTGAAAAAAATACGGGGGTGGGGTGTGCATGTCATAGCAAACAATCAAGCATAGCAACCATCCTCACATCTCTCACTCAGTGCATAAAGCATACGATGTCCACCGCTTCGATCAGTAGACCCATTGAAGTAGTGACGGAGTTCGGCTTGTACAATTACTGCTACCACCAAGCTTACCCCACGGAGTCATGACTAAACCTTTACAAATGACCCCCACTTCATTGGTCTATAGCTCCTTTAGTCGTACCTAGGCCACTGTGGCCCTGAATCCGTTCACGTACCTCCCATACATAGTGACCCAAAGTCATAGACATCGACAACCCCTTAGCACACGTCCCGCAGCAAAGCCCAATTATGAAGTTAACTCGTTGGCTCCCAACTGGATCCTGAGTACAAACTTCCCATTTGGACTACCTTTGCATCTCGGGTTTTAGTCTTCTCCTCCGGATCGGTCTTCATTCAGTTCATAGCCTCTTGATTCGGTTCGCAGTCGCCAGCTCGTGGTCAAGCTCCAGGTCGTGATGATGCTCCAGCTCGGATCGTGATATGCTCTCCAGGTCGGGTCGCCATCATCGGATCGTGCTTCGTCGGGTCGGGTCGTGGAACCCTGGTACCCATCGCATCGTGAGCTCCTTCATCCTCCTCTGGTTCGGATCGCGAGCTTGAAGCGACTCGTGGCGTCAGTCTCTGGTTCGTGGCCTTCGAAGTGGAGCAGATCGTGGGGTATGGTCGACTCGTGGAGATGGCATGCGATCGGGTCGGGTCGGAGAAGATGGGGCGGATCATGGTACCTGTGGCGATCCGATCCGGTTCTGCGCGATTTCCTGCACTTTGTCCAGCGATTGTTTTACGTTATTCGACGGCGTTTTTGACCAATCTAACTATTCTAATCAATTGCAAAGCAAACCATACAGTCATAGCAACATATATTATCGACCAAAAACACCAAAACAACGATCATAACATGTAAAATAACATAGCCAAAACCCCCTATTTTCCCTTAAGCATGTTTAAGCAAATTTAATGATACGATTAGCAAAACTTAACCAAATCGATCCAAATTTCTAACAGAGACATAAAATGGTGTTTAAGAATTTCTAAACATTTTTCCAGAATTTTATTATGTCTAATTTCGTCAATCTTAACTAATTACCCTTAATTAGCCGTAATTAGTGCAAAACTATGCAAATCACTCACCTTTGCCACAAACTAATTCTCAAATCCGAATATGAACCTCTATATGGGTCGAATTCCAATGCCGAGCAGCAGCTCCAACTCTGATTTGGTACTATTTCTCCTTGATTTGATGTAGTTTAAGCCAAAACTTGATTAAGAAGTGATTAGGGGTGTTTTTAGATGTTGGAGGCCATTGTTACGGCTTCTATGATGTATGTGGCGGCTGGAAAATGAGTGAAAAACCGAAATCCTAACCCTAGCAGCCCTTAAATACTCCAAATCCCGGAATCCCCCATTGGGCCTAGCTGTTAATCACCCGGTTAAGCCCAATTAGCTGTTTTTAACCCTCTAAACCTTAATTCAGCCATATCTCCCAAACGGTAAGTCCGTTTGGCTATTATGACCACTCTACGGAAAGAGAAACCATCATCCGGAGCTAATGGAAGTGGTTTCAGGTCAAAACTCATTACCAATCAAAAGTTATGGACGAAACAAAATCAGCTAGGGGCAAAATAGTCATTTAAAAATCGACAAAAATCATGAACATGGGAAATGACCCCGCTAGTCGTTCCCCAAAAGTACATGACCATACGACTTACCAAGATAGAGAGATAAATATTCTACGATCATCCGATGCGTAGAATGCGGGTCGTTACAGGTTAGCTAGTAGAATTGGGAATTTTAAATGTTTCGATGCGAACACAGAGACAAGGAAAAATCTCATCTTTGCAAAATCATTGATTGAAATAACTCCTAGCAAGACATTACCAAAACCGCTAAAAGTTTCTATTGAGGGCTTTAATTTTTATGTTGATGTGCAATACTCTTGGCAGCCAGAAATATGCACAAAATGTCACCGTTTTGGACATCTTCTTGATTCTTGTAAGCTTGATGGTCCTTCTAAGATTCGTTCTCCCCTTATGAACCCTCCTCCTAGTATTTGGGTGCAAAAGGAAAAGGTGGAAGAAAAAATAGTTGATGAAGAACCGTGTATTGATAAAGAATTAAAGTGTAATGGTACTGTATGTGACGAAGAATCAAAGGAAAATGTAGTGGTAACATCAGATGAGTAACCTGAAAATGATGGGATATGCTTGATGTCAGATGACCGAGCTTGGGTACATGAAGCTTCTGGTATGAGATATGATCCACATGAAAATGAATACTATAAATATGTAACAGTCATAGTCAAGGATACTAGAAGATTAGAATATCAGGTGGTGGGAGATAGCTTTGTGCTCATTCAGGAGGGTGTTCTAGGAGAGAAGAACAAGACACTGTTCCATGACTCTACTTGGGATTGGGAATGCGAGTTTCGCAGTCCTAATCCGTGCTTTGTACCTAGCCTTGCTATACTTTTTTCTGAGTATATCATTGTTATAGGTAGTGATAGTGATACCTCCAGTTATTCCACCTTAGTGGGGGATTAATTGGCTGATCTTTCTTAGTAGTTGAAACTCTTAGTTTCACTCCTGCTCTTTATTGATATAATGTTCTGGCACTTCAAACCAGATGAAGTTTCTGTGCCTATGCAGAACTTCACTTCTTTCTTTGCATTTCTAATAAAAAGTGTTACGGCCACTATAATCCGGCTTACCTTGCCAAAAAAATATATTCTTTATATCAAGATTCTTCTGATGTTACAATAGTGTCTATCAACCACAACTAAAAATCATTTAGCAGAATGCTTTCATCTCACGTTCCACATACATAATATATAATCAAAAACCGTGGGCGCTTATTGGGTAATGGATTCCACCTGGCAAGGTATGGGGCCACCTTCCGACAGTGTATCTCTAGAGAGGAATACACCGGGTTCAACAAGAACATCTTTTCGCTTGAGTGCACCGAATCTATTATCACCAATGGTTGGGATCAGCAACCATTTCCCGAAAAAGGACAGCATCGAATATAGATTAAAGAAGCAAATGGATTTTCTCTGGATTAGGTGACTATACACCCTAATTAGCAACTACCCGCTTAGCCCTGTGACCTACCCGATTTTATACCATTTCCTAGTTGTGAGGCTTGAGGTCATAACATACAGATCACACCTTTATTTACTTTGAATGCCACATCGTCATATGCGCCAAATCACAAATTGATTTCTCCAAAAATACCATGTGTATACAGCTAAGAGAAACGAATTCCTCCATCACCAAATGTAAATATGTTTGAAGAGATCAACTTACGTGATCTATTAAATATACTCTGTCAGACATTCTTCCATACAGGTTGTACTGGTACTGGACAACCCGAAGGAACTATTCTATAAACCCATTTTAGGCAATTTCTACCTAGGATTTTCCAAAACAGCTCTTGCATAAACTCCGTCTTCAATTATCTTCATCATATTTGATTTGCAACGCTAATGCCCATACGGAGTGATTTTCAGATAATAAATCTGATCCCGGTCTCTCCGTATTGATGACGGAATAATGGTCAAAACTTTGATAGTTGGTTATTTAACTATCAAAGAAAAACATCCATACACACAACGATCTTATTCCCAAATGTAAATTTTATCGATCAATCAACATTTTTCCCTTTAAATTAATTCTTCAATAATTTATTCATTTCTCATTTCCTGTTTCCATATATTCATAAATTCTTATTTTTTAAATTTAGAAAATATATGTTACTAACATTGGAAAACATTTCCATTTCTTATTCACGTATCATTATCTTTCCACATTTATCAATCTTTAACTGTAAACTAGTAAGAACAACTTCCTAAGTATAAACCCCGAAGGCCGAAACCAACATCAAATCGGCACTCAGAAAGCCATTCATCTTAACTAATCTCCAGTCAGTTATAATTCCCTTAACTCCATTCAAATTCCTATTTCAAAACCCAGTTTCCTTTATAATATTCTCATTTCGCAAAATATTTGCTTAAATCCCTTATTCACATCAAATGTGAATAATATTACTTTTAGACAAACCAAACAGTTTGATTTCGCAATTTAAAAACAATATCTCAAACCCAAATTCTATTTATACTTTTATTTATAGAATTATTCGTAAAAAAATTATTTTATTTTCAAAACTTGTATTCTTCTTGAAAGTTCCCTTTATAACTGCTACGCTCACATTCAATTTCAAATATCGGTGTTGAAACCTATTTTACTTCTCTATATAAATCCAGACTTATATATTCCATTTATCAAGTGATAAATATTTTATTTAATTTGTAAAACATTATATATAAATTGATCTTCTCAATTCTATTAAAAATCTGCTTTAAATCTATATCTCATAGTTCTTTTATATCTCACCATTTCATGTTTTTATTATTATTATATTAATATTCCAAATATTTCCTTTCTATAAAATCCATTGATTTTATATAAATTTTTAAATTCAATATCCACTTCAAAATTCCTTTTTATATTCTAATATCACTTATGGTATTTTAAAATACCATATCGGTACCATCCAAAAACACATAATGAATAACAGATTATATATCAAATCATATATCACAATATATGAAAAACGGTAACATAAATCTTGAGGAATCCAGTTGGATCCCTCCAACCTGTTTCCCTTCATCCACAGATGTTAAACCATATAAATAACATCAATTTCATTTCAATATGAAATATTCTGATAAACAGAATCAATATATATTTAACGATATATATATATAACTAGATTTATAATTTCAGCCAATAAATTAGCAGTTCAACCAAACAATCATCACACAACAATCAATCATCATTTCTCAATACTAAATTACATTTATAAAAATATAAACTGGACAGAGTTAGTGAGTTTACTCACTTTGGTCGTTAATCTTTAAATAACGAATAACGGTCGATTGACTTGACTCAGGCGTTCTAATCCGCTATAATTTGTAATGAGCTCCAATTCACTCCAGATCAGTTCCATTGTGTAGGCGTCATCCATATGATCCCAATGGATCTTATTTCGCTGAATTTGGATAATGTATGAATAAATTATATCTTATACAGTTCTGTGCTATTTTTAATTAAAATAAATTCAATTTCCTTTATATATAATTGGGCTTAACCTTTTATCCGCACCCCATCTTCACTTTTAAAATCCGACCCGCATTATAACTCCTCGTTCCCAAAAAAGAAAATATGCCACTCCATGTAACCGCTCATGTACATTCAACAATGAAACTTCCAACCCGTACCAATGCTTTTCCCACATTCTACAAGACCATTATCATTTTTTAAATTAATTATTAATAAATTACCTAATCTTAAAGCTAATCCACATTACCACCCGTTAAACCCGCTCTTCGTCTTCATCTCCCTCCAGAACCCGATTATGTTTTGAACAATAGCCACTGCATTGGTTTTCTCCATCCCAAAACTCCTCCATCTCATCACTTAAATACATATAAAAATTTCGAAATTCCTGTCTTCAAATGCTCTTTCCCCTCTAGCAAAATTACATAACTCGAGTCTCCATACCCATTTCCATCAACAGTGTCGAACTGCACTGTACAGGAACCCACGACCACGTAAGCACATAATTCACCACAATCCCTCCACAAGCTCGAATTCACATTACCATTCCCATAATACCACCCAAATCATGAATTAAAGCTTGTATCTTCCGTAAGCATTAAACCTAGGATCTACTGTTTCAAAACCCAGCCCCAAAATGAACATCGAACACGCTGAAACCATATAGCAACGTAGAGAATCTTATGAGGAACTCAAAGATATAAGTTTTACGAATTTAGGAATTTTATTTCCATTTTCTAGAAATTTTAGGAGTTCACGATCTTGTTTAAATAAGTTTTCTGGTGGCAGCGTAATTATTTTGACCAAAGAAAAAATTGAATTTAGGGTTAGAGGACGGTATGGTATTTATAGGATAAGGTAGCTTGTTTTAGAAGATTCATATTTATTTATATTATTAAATTATATTGTATCGTTATTTATACTTATCGTTTAAAAATTCATATGATCACATATCCAAGTTCGATGAAAATAGACATACAACTACAATTCGACATTACAGAACCAACAAATCTTGTTTCGTTGAATTCTGAGTCTGTTTGCTCACACAGCGTATTTTTAAAGTCAAATTATCGACTATTTTTCACATTAAAATCCCGTACGGCTACATACTAACTCCAAAAACCACAAAAATTGAAATCTAATAATAATTTAATATTCCGGATCCAACAAAATTAATTTCATAGAAAACAGAGGTCGTTTGCAAAAATGGCTATTTCCTAAGGTCTAAATAAACCCATTTAAATATTAATATATTTAAAAACAATTTAATGTAATATTAATAAATTAATATTATCGTATATATATTCATATAGAATATCATTTAGCTCCAAAACAAACATATCTGGATTTATAACTCGATATTTCAAAATTCCAAGTAAATCGATATCGATTTATATTAAAAACCCCTTTATTATATAAATAAAAGCGTTATATATTATAAACGAATTCCATAACAACTATTTGAAAATTTGATTAAGACATAACTCATAATCTACAAGACTATATCTTGATTTTTCTCTTCCATTAGAAACATACCGTTAAATGGATTCGAACGTTTCTTATTTCAAAGAAATCCAACTTAAAACGGATTATGTATATTCAATTAAAGTTCGAATCGCCAAATTACGAACTACCGCATCGTTACGTGCTCGTTTATAATTATATTATAAAACATATGTTCAAATGTCGTTTAATAAACGAATTCGTTATTATAATTTAATTCTACACGGAATTAAATCACTTATATTATCCAATTCACACAATATTGTCAATTCTACTATTTTCGACTGTTTCGGCATTTATAATTTATTATCCATTATAAATATTAATTAAATACTCAATATTATTTAATTCAAACCCTTTAAATTTCTAAATCACTATTTAAATAATTTAATTAATTAATTATTAAACCATTAAAAATACAAGACATTATACTTATCAAAACACATATGTGGGTCATCCCCTAACAATCATAGCAACAAGGTATCTAAAACACCCAAGTTATCTACCTACCGTTTCACAAAAATCAAAACGTCCAAGACACACATTAGCAATCTGTTATCCATCATAGTCATTTTCATAACTAGAAATATCTGTTACTATAATTTGAAAATATTTCCATATATATGCTTTACTATTCTTCAACATTCACCAGTTCCTAACCGTAAATTGGTAAGAAAATAATCCTCTAAGTATCAACCCCGAAGAGCGAAATCGACATCAGATCAACACTTAGAAAATCATTTATCTTAACCCATTCCCAGTCAGGTTCCAATTTCTTGACTCTGTATCTTAATTCCTTATCAACTTGTGCACTACACCAGAAAAGACCTTTGGTAGCATTTGAAAAACGCTACCAAAACCTTTGGTAGCGTTTTAATAAATGCTACTACAGGTCCCACAACTAAAAGTCTGGATTTTTTGGTTGCGTTTTGATAAACGCTACCATATGGTTAGCATAGTTGCGTTTTCCAAATGCTACCAAAGATCTATACGTGGGTCACTTTTTGCTTTTCTGTAGCGTTTATTTTATGCCACTAAAAATTCAAGTGGTATGTTAATTTGTTTCTGTAACATTTCTGAAACGCTACTAAAAAGTATTGATTGTTTTGTAACATATTTTAAATGCTACTATATACTGTTAATGGATTTATTACTTCCAGCAACTAGTTATACAATGGTCATATTAAAATCAGCAACAATCGTTTAAAATTCTGATTTAAAACAACAATCAATCAATCATATAATCATCATATTCAAATAACTGAGTACACATTAGTCACATAAGTATTTTCCATAACCATATAGATAATAGTTATTTGAAAAAATCAGCAAATTCACATACCACAAGCATTTAGAAACAAATTTACACAATAAGTACTAACAAATACCATTGTCCATACAATAATTAACATCATGTCTATTGTTGCTGATAGTCTTCACTCCAGAAAAGCTAATTACCTATAGACAATATTAATTGGTTATTATTAAAATAAGAACATAAACAATATTAATAGAACTCAACCAAATATAATTTATTCCACTGCAAAATTCATAATGCACATAAACAGTATTAACTCTGCGCTCCTTTCACTTCACATGAACTAGGCCTACACTTCATACTATACTCATCTTTGCCTAGATCAACAAAAGTAACAATACAACTTCGCACATTACCCTCACCACAACATGACCATCCACCCGCATCACAACATGACCAATACAAGTTGTTGCAGGAATGTACATCCTTTTACATTTAATGATCTCAAAACATGAAAAATTTATTTTTGTTGCTCTTAGATAACCTCTGCCTTATCCCCATAGTCCCTTACTCTATTAGCAGTCTACCACTCAATGCATGTAACAGTAAATGATTTTGGTGTACTTTATTTTTGTAGTATGTACATGGCTTCCAGTGCACTTCATTTTTAATGGAACTTGTTTTTATATCACTATGACTAGCATTAAATGGATTATAAATTAGCTTTACACTATTTTTGATCCTAGGTTAAAACTAAGATGCAATTGCAAATAGGCTTTACAACAAAAATTATGATTTGCAACTAAGTCATAACATTAACTTGCAAAAGCTCAGTTTTGTGCTCCTAGATGTAAGTGCAACTCAGTTTTGACTAAATTAATCTATTAACCCAGTTAACTTAATTAATTTATTATAAATTAATAATAATAACATATATTATACTTATTAAAACTCAGTTAACTTAATTATACTATTATTATTATTATTACAAATTTAGCTAATTTTTATAAACTTAATTAATCATCATCATTATTTATAATACTTTTTTAAACTAGTTGTTATATTATTATTTACAAGGGCGGACTGAGCGTTGTGCTCAGCTAGGCTGTAGCCCAGTCCAAAAAAGCATCCTGAAATAAAATATAAAAAAAATTATGGTTCAGCCCAGCCCAAGGCGGAAAGGAAAAAACGCGATGGCAAAAACTGAAGCAAGGAATGTATTCTTCCACTCCAGGTGCAGGCTTCCAGCGCTTGTTCGAGGCTGCACACGATTCAATTTCACGAAAGAAAAAAGAACAATACTCATGAATCGCGATTCTCAAATCTTCAATTCAGCAGCAAGAGTAATCAATTCAGGTGATTTTCATTCTGTTTTAAATTATTAAATTAGAAATTGATTAGCTGAAAGAAAAACCCTAAATTTTTCCCTGATTGTGAATTGTGATTTCAGGGATTACTGAATTGTTCTCCTAATTGCATCTCAGCAGTCAACTCAACTCGATAGATTTACAAATTTAGCCTATTCAGGTGATTTCCCTGTTTGTGATTTCAGCGCTCTTAATTGCATCTCAAGTCTCAACTGTGAATTGATTTAAGTTTGATTTTTATGGGACTAGTAAAGTTTGATTAATCAATTTAAGTTTGATTTGTTTAAATTCAACAGTCTTTATTCTGTAATTATATTTCAGTTGTCATTCACGGTTGTTCAAATTGATTAAACAAATCAAACTTTAGTTTGTTTAAATCAATTTAAGTTTGTCATTCACGGTTGTTCAAATGTACTTTGATTTGTTTTAAAAAAACACTAAAGTTTGATTTGTCTAAAGTAGTTTTAAAAAAAAACTGAAATGATTGATACTATTCAAAGAGGAAAATCAATTACCTTGTTAAGTTCATTTGTCTAATTGTCTTTAAATAAAATATTGTATTATTACCTTAGTTTGTTTGTTATTCTATTAGATCTGATAATGTCAAACTTTGCTAATTACTTCATATAACGTTTAATATGTCATTAGGTTGTATTAAAATGTCAAACAAACAACCAAGCAAGAAACCCAAAACTCTTCTGTCTTTTTTTAAAAAGAGCAATGATGATGGACCATCAAATGAGCATTTAATATTGGAAGCTGATACACCTCAATTCAACTCTCAATCTTATGTTCAACCTCCTTCAGTCACCATCCCTCAGTCCAATTCAACAACGCTTGAATGGGATCCAGCATTACGATCGTCGATTTGTGAAATTGAATCTCTTACTAAAAGAGATGAGGTTCGATGAGCTTATATTAATTTAGGACCATATCAGCCTAAATTGGCTGAATACCCTAAAACGCTTGTTGGAAAGTAACATCGTCGTTTCAAGCTATGTGGTTCCAACAATTTCCTTGGTTGGAGTATTCTTCCACTAATGATAGAGCATATTGTTTTCCTTGCTATCTTTTTGGAGAGAAAAGTAGATCATCTGGGGTACAATCCGCCCGAACTTTAGATGGATTTAACTCATGGAAGAGGGTTAATGATGGAGCAAAATGCGCATTTCTACAACATGTTGGTCTTACCACTTCGTCACATAGCAAATGTGAGGAGTGCGTAAGAAATTTAAAAAACACTCCCCAACATATCGATAGAGTAATTAATTCTCAATCAAGGGACGAAATTTTAAAGAACCAAATGCGGCTTAAAACAAGCATTGAAGCTGTTCGCTATCTTGCGCTTCAAGCTGTTGGTTTTAGGGGACATGATGAAAGCCCAAGTTCATTAAACCGAGGAAATTTCATCGAATTATTAAAGTTCAAAGCAGAAGGAAATGATAGCCTTGCAAAAAAAATATTGGATAATGCGCTTCAAAATGCTAAATACACTTCTCCTAGAATTCAAAAGGAGATCCTACATATCTTGGCCATTCGAGTGAGAAACATGATCCGTGATGAAATTGAGGATAACAAGTTTTGTATTCTTGTTGATGAATCTCAGGATGAAGCTAAAAGGGAACAGATGGCTCTTGTATTGAGATATGTCACGTATGATGGTTTAATAGCATAACGTTTTCTAGATATTATTGGCGTTGAGAGTACATCAGCATTATGTCTTAAGACTGAGATATCTAATATGCTTGGAAGATTTAATCTAACAATTCAAAATTTGATGCGGCAAGGTTATGACGGTGCTAGTAATATGCATGGAGAATGGAAAGGTTTACAAGCATTGTTCCTTCAAGATTGATCGTGTGCTTATTATGTGCATTGCTTTGCTCACCAATTACAACTAGCATTAGTTGCAGCAGCAAAAGACGAATCTAATGTTTGGCAGTTTTATTCTCATTTAACATGTGTTGTTAATCTTGTTGCTGCATCGCCAAAACGTCTTTGTGAGTTAAAGACTGCTCAGAAAAATGAGATTGAGAAAATGTTGCTTAGCGGAGAACGACAAACAAATACAGGGGCTAATCAAATTGGTACTTTACACCGTCCTGGAGATACTCGTTGGAGCTCACATTATGATTCCGTGAGAGATTTAATAAATATGTATGATGCTGCTTGCTTGGTTGTTGAATGTATTAAAAAGAGTGGACATCAAACAATGAGAGGTCAAGCTTTCGGTATATTCAAAACGTTAAGAAGCTTTGATTTTCTATTTATTTTGCACTTGATGGATAAAATAATGGGCATCACTGATGGACTTTGCCAAGCATTACAACGCAAATCTCAAGATATTTTGAATGCGATGAAATTAGTTTCAACAACAACAATTCTTCTTCAAAAGTTAAGATTGGAGCAATGGGATACATTTTTAAAGACTTTGTTAACTTTTTGTCATCGTCATGACATTGTAGTTCCTAATATGAGTTCTCCATATAAAGAGGGTACAAGTCGTAGCTGTCAACAACGGGATGCCATCACGGTTGAACATCATTATCATTATGACATTTTTAACTCTACGATCGATTTCCAACTAATGGAGTTAGAAAATAGATTCAATGGTGCGGTGGTTGAGCTTCTTACTCTTAGTTCAGCTCTAGATCCTAGTGATGCCTTTAAGTCTTTTAATGCAGAAAATATATGCAAGCTTTCCGAAAATTTTTACTTTATGGATTTTAGTGGACAAGACATTTATGCTTTGCAATGTCAATTGATGCATTATGAGCTAGATGTTAAAAGTGATCCTCCATTTGAAAATCTAACTACACTTGCTGGTTTATGCCAATCATTATTTGTGACGAGAAAGTTTGAAAACTATTATATGATTGTTAAGTTGATCCGTCTTGTGCTAACACTTCCTGTCACTACCGCAACTACCGAAAGAGCATTTTCAGGTATGAAACATGTGAAAACGGCAATCCGCAATGCTATGGGGGATGAATTTCTTGCTGATTGCATGTCTCTTTATTTGGAGCGTGATTTTGCTTGGAAGATTGATTTGGATTCTGTAGTTAAGGAATTTGACTCTGCGAAGACCCGTCGTGCACAATTAAGCTAAATGTTATGTATTAAAAGTGAATATGAATCGACTTCTTATTATTTTGAATCTTTTTTTATGATCATTGTTTTGTAGTAGTAATTGAAATTGCATTATAATTTTAAAAAATGGTTGCTTTAAATTTAGCCCACCCTAGTGGTAATTCCTGGGTCCGCCCTTGATTATTTATTAAATTTCATTAACTTAAACTAAGTTGATCTTATAAAACTTGTATATATTTATCATAACTTAGTTACCCCAATAAAACTGGTTAAGCACATATGAAACATGGGTTGTGAAAATAGTGTTCATTGGCAAAATTGTTTCCAGTAATGATTACAGAGGTAAATAGTATGCCAAAAATTGAACTTAATTGATGCAATATTTCTTTTTAGTTATAGTTACTGTAACAAAATGAACTAGAAAAGTTTAGCTACATGTACCTTCAATGGAGCAATGAAAACTGAAAATAAGTTCACAAATGATCCCATAGTGAGTATAATATGAGTGGTTGTATTATTTGATGATTTTCTCAAAATGATCTCATATAGTTGCCAGCTCCAACTTTGGTTCCAATGTCATTTCTACTTCATTCATTACCTAACACTGAAAACATATTATATACTTACGTCATGTATTCAAGAGTGACATGGAAATATGGAAGCAAACAGGGGGAGAAATTTTGCTTTCTAAAAATTTCACTAATCCAAGTAAACTGATGTTAACATTAATCATTAAAAAATTCGATGTCACCTAAAATTGTTGTGCACAAATTTAAATTCGGGCATAAATCGAAATCAGTATGTTAACCAATACAGCTTTATAGCTATCTGAAAAGAGATAGGGAAACTAGAAAATTAATATGGCCAAAAATTTAGCCTGCTCGGTTTCTGTTCGGTATATTTAGAAAATTAATATATTTAATTATTCTTTTGCACATTATTATATATATATATATAACATCTGAGTGTATATTGACTTTCATATTTAACTTTACAGATTAATATGGCCAAAAGTAGACTGAGTGTATATTGCTCGGTACATTTGCATATTGTGGTTAATTGTTGCAAGGAAACCTTATCATATTTCTCGGTAGGTTAGCAACATTTGTCATACATATTATAGTGATCATAATAAAATGATTTATAGTTGATTGGTCCTTGGTTACTGATTACAAATATTATTACTTTTGTGTGTATGATTTTATGGTGATTGTGTTACTTCATTGTTAGTTGCCATAATCGGTACATTCCATAAGAGACATCTATTTTCAGCCTAAAATATGAAAATAGAAAATAAGAACTCAAAACGGAAAAAATAAAATCTAAGAGCAATTGCTCAGTATGAAAAATTGGCTCGGTTCTTGAAACTAAGACATTGCTCAATTTTTAAAACTAAGCAATGCAAAAATTGAGCATAGCTCTATTTTAGAAAGTGGGGTATGCTCTCTGTTTTTGAAACCAAACAACAAACTGAACCATTGCTCAAATTTTAAAATTGTGCGATGCAAAAAATACTTTTTCCCAGTTTCAGAAACTAAGCTATGTTTCGTTTTAGTTTCTAAAATAGAATCTGGACTATGCTCAGTTTAGTTTTAGAAACCGAGCACAACCTAGTTCAAATGGGGAGACGTATGAGAATAGAACGTGTATGAACAAAAGGGAAAATGTAAAGACAAGGAACAGAAATGGGATGTTTTGTTTTAGCAAATGAAAACATATATGAACTGTGCCCAAGCTACATACATACTTCACTATTAATAAATCTTTATTTCAGCCATGGTCATAGTAAACTGGTTTTAAGCAGATGAAAATTAGATATGAAAAGAAAAAAAGAAAAAAAAAACATTAAAGAAACTTACGTTATCCCCAACTTCATTATCAGGCATGCAATCTCAAGCATGAACACCACCTAGCAAATTACCTCACTCGCCATAGTTATCACTTTTGTATTCTTGCTTTAACGTAGTGGCAAACGTAAAGGGTGGCCTAGAGCAGTAGGCCATCCAAAAGCACCGTCAGTAGCTCTACCATCAACATCCTGGTGAATAGGAAAGCTATCATACATTATCAATTGGAATTATATTAGCAATCAATTGGGTAACGAAATTCGTTTTCATTTTTCCTTTTTCATTTTTGATCCGCGTAGAAAAGAGCAATCCCATTTTTAACGCGATGCAAAGTAATGGATAAGAAAACATACGAAGATCAAATGTTACTCATTTTTAGTTCCCTACAAAAACATAAAATTTACAAACTGGAATGAATATTATTTATTAGCTCAAACAGTCACCAATATAATATGTGACACACATATTCGGATCCACCAATGTAAACAAAATTCTAAACAAAAAATAACGAAATAGAAAGAAAAGCATTGAAATTTTTTCATACATGCATCAAGCCAATTGTGTTTATTTGATTTAGAATGGATGGGCATGCATATCATCACCGTTGGTGTTGGGCCAGGTGCTTTTGAAATTGATCGCCGATTAACAATGGTTAAGAAAATGAGTGTTACTGTTGACTTTAGAAACAACATTGTTGAAGCTAACCGCCATTACAGTATTTGTTGTTGTTGTTCATTCAAGAGAGATGAATGTTTATATAGTACTTTATGTTATATTGGTCTGCATTATTTTAGAAACTTTGGTTGACAAAAAGAGCATACATGACAAGTATATGTTTCATGTGTATGGTGTAAAGTGTGCATGCCGACGCTCAATTATCTCATCACCACTGAGGAAAGAGCTTTATTTATTTTATTCATGTTCTATTTTTATTTTGAGGAGAAAGAAAGAGCATTATTGAGTGATGTGCAGAGTATATTTTGTATAAATTAAGCCTGTAACAATATGAAATAATTATTTTAATATATAGTTATGTGAAGTCAAGGGGTTCGACATATCTATAAATTTATGAAAGCATGACTATAACATGCCGATAATTTCTGCTTTTCTAATACCCACGTAAATACAGTGATGTCTTAGAAATTTGTATGTATCCAAAAACGTGTATTTCTAGTGATTAATTATAGTTTTGACATAGGAGCTAAGACCCGAGCATGCTTTTTAATTCTTTTTTATTTTTTTTCATCTCACTCATGTCTGCATCAAGATTAAAGAAGAATCTGATCTGTAATAAAGAACAATAGTAGCCATCGAATATTTAAGCACATTATCATATGACTGAAAAGACAAGGAAGAACTATTTATGGATCTTTGTTCTGAACCAGAAAACAAGTCATTCACTCATAGCATCAGGTTGTTAGATCATAAATAATATTTAATACGAAATAATATTTATTGATTCTATTTCTATTTAGGAATTCTATTTACCATATCAAAATGACCATTTTGATTCATTTGTTGCCATACAAAAATTATAACATTCATGGTATCATTCGTATTTATTAAAGTGATATCCATATTCATTGAAATTGAAGTCTATTCATTTGCCACAAGTACTTTGTCAATACTCCATAAACTATATTTGTGTGAATGGCTTCATATAAAAACCGTTAAATTTAAAACACACTCATTTAAAAGATAAGTTGCAAATCAGTTCCATATAACTTTTTCAGCACTCATTTTATGGAGAATGCGTAGACATAATAGGGAGTTAATGCTAGATATTAATACCAGCAATAAATTAATATAAGAATAAGGATCTTACTTTCATTGAAGTTTGACTCCTGATCTTAGGTAGGAAAACATGATAGCCTCAAATGTAACTGACTTTGATATGATAAATACATTACTGACTAAGAACTGAAGCCCGTTTTGAAAAGGCCGGAAACATTATTAATGGGGGGAAAATACTAACAAAATGTAGCATGGATGATAAAGTCATTCAGTGGCATAAAGCTACAAGCTACCTATTTTTATAACAAGCCTTGGTGTGCGTATGCACCGTTCACTATGCAGACCAGTGCTTACATAATCAAGTTCAACAACTGGTGTATAACAATGCTCAACACCATTTTTAATAATTAGCAAGAGCCTAATTTTAATTTGCAAATAATATTTACATATTCAAGCTCATTGACAGCAAAAACATTCAAGGAAACAAATTTATCAAACCATTTATAAGTCACTGGCGTTTGTGAAGGAAAAATAGTTAACTACCAAAACTATTTGCATAGAAAAATTTATAGCAAAGTTTCTCTTTTGTTATTTAATTCGGTTAGACTTTAACTGTAAATTTTACAACCTTACGACTTATCAACAAATTTTACATAATTAACCATACAAAAAATAAGAATAAACCATTAATTATTAATTAAACCTATGTGTTAATCGTCATTCATAGAAATTTGATCCCTAAAATCATAAGAATTCATTACTTCAACAAACAAAACATAAATGTAAACATACTTTCAAATTTATAGAAATTATGAAACTTCAATTAAACTTTATAGAAAATCACACACCTTTAGGCTTTAGATCCTTCTTCACTTTAATGAATACAGTCTACAAGCCTGGCATTTAACAACTGCTGCCTATAGCTTCATTCCTCACAATCAAATCTGATGTTAATTGGGACAATTTTGCAAAATTGGGTGGCCAGGCTGTCGTCACCATTCTTGTATGATTCGCAAACTGCGGTGGTTTCATGAGGTCTTTATCGGTTTTGGTTAGCTCTGCGACCGATTGGCAATCGCGATTTGGGTCTTTCGCCCGAAAGTTTTGGCCTATGGTGTCCTAGTTTTTGAGAAGGTCCAAAGCGGAGGCTTTCCTTGCTTTGGCCAAGAACCATCGTTTCTCACATGGTTGAGGGGAAAATAAATCAAGGCATGTGAAGTGTGGTTTCGAGTCTTTGTGGAAGCGTTGACGAACAATGCTCGATGGAGATCGATAAAATTGAGTTTGATAGAAAGTCATGCTTTGGCGGTTGTGAATTAGGATAGGTATGCTACGTTTGGAAGGAGATGAAAATTTTGGCCTAGGTTGCGAGAGGAAGAAAGCAAGAGAAAATGAAAATTAGAGGCATGGGGAGCGGGAATGGAAAATATACCCGCCTCCTAAAGTAGAAACACAACAACTTAAAGGGGCATATTCAAGTAGATGCGTTTAGTGTTCAAACACAACTGTATAATGTAACTAAAAGAACAATTTCTTGTAGTGTGCCACGTTTTCTTATTTAAGAAAATACTCCTGATTATATTTGGGAAAATAATCCCAAAATTTACTTATTACATTAATTTGAATCAAACCTGTTCAAACATATTTATCAGCTTTAAATTCTCTTTTTAAATTCTGATCCAATTTAACTTATCAACCCAACTCTATTTAACTTAACCTCGATCAACTATGGTCCATTCAGTTCAGTCCACTTGACTTGTTCTATTTAAATTTCAAGTCCCTGAATCTAAATTCCCGGTTTTTATTTCAAGTTAGTTTGAAATCACATATATTTATTGCATTGTAAATTCAGAACCTTTGAATTTTCCAAAACAACTTGTTTCTCGCAACAATCTTTCTAAGGCAGCAATCTGAAACTCAAAAATGAATACGGTGATGTTGCAATCATTATCGGTATTATTCCCTAGCGATTGAAGTGAGTTCAGTACTATATTCCTTTCAAAATCTAAAAAAATGATTTTCATCCAAATCTATTTTATTACTAATAACTTATATATGAACTTAGCATCTATTTTCATATTTAATTTAAATTTCTATTTAATACAATTCCAATATCCTCTAGAAATAATTTTATTTCAATAAATTCGACATAGTCAAATTCAAATCATAAATCCATGTGGATTTATTTAAATTTAGTTTACATTCCGAACATCGGAATAAATTTCACCGTTTCCTTTTCACGAAATGATTTCAAATTATAAATCCCTTTTAAAATTCATACTTGGATTCACATTTCCCAAATTATCCAACAATAATTTATTTCACTTCATTTATAAATGTCGTTTATAAATTCAACCACTTGCTTTTATTATAAAAACAAGTTTATTATTTTCTAACAACCACTTGCTTTTATTATAAAAACAAGTTTATTATTTTCTAACCCATTCGAAATTCAATTTCTATTTTTGGAAAATATATTTTCCTTTTAAAATTTAAAAAAAATCCTTTTTATGATATTTTTAAATATCAATATTTAGGGCCAGTGATATTCAGATACACAAAGCAATAATTCAATTCTGTTAGAATTCAGATCCAGAGAGAAGAGAGATGAAACGATAAACAACAAAAATGCTACATCTTTATTGATTTACTGGATAGCTATTACAAAATAAGATAATTGCTTGATTACAATGCTAAATATTGGCTTTACTTATAGATGAGAGAGAGCACTCTAGAATAGCATATTCTAGAGCATATTTGGATCTATACCAAATATAGTCCAAATTAATATAATCCTAATATAACTCATAATTAATGCAATCCTAATATGACTCATAAATAAAAGGAAACATATTTTATTATTATCTCTAACATCCCCCCTCAAACTCACGATGCTGAGAATCGTGAGTTTGCCAAATATAAGCTGCGAAGAAACTGCCAAATAGAAGCTGCCAAAAGAAGTTGCGAAGAACAAACCAAACCAAATAGAAGCTGCGAAGAGCAAACCAAAACAACCACCAAATACCAAATACTAAACAACAATCTTCAATCCAAAACAATCTTCAATCTGATCGGTAAGCAAAAGATCTGAGCGGTCAAATGACGAAACTGGTCCCAGGATGAGTTTATATGTTTGCATCCCCCAAACATATCAAACGAAAACAAACTAAACCAAAATGGGATGATTTTGTATGTTTGCATCCCCCAAACATACAAACAAAAACAAAAAAACAAATCAATAGGGATGATCAGCATATGTTTGCATCCTCCAAACATATCTTACAGTACCACCTACCACCTTCAATCAGCGTCAATGACCCTCCTAATAAACAGGGTTACCGATACAGACAACAATACATACAATACCATACGATACAAACTTCCAACACAAACTTCAATCTCCAACGTCATACCTTTTTTTCTCACAAAACTACAAATCAAACAAAACCACATTCATAGATCACCCACTTCTAAACTCCATACAACAAACACATCGCCTACAGCAACTCTACTATCCCGCTTGACCACAATTCTGCATGCAACTGCCAAAGTTAGATCTCTCACCTCTAGCAACCCACAAACCTCCAAACGCCATCCACACTTCAACCTGAAGCAAGCACAAAACATTCATCCCACTACAATACGGTTGCCATTTTTTTTTCTACCTCATTACAAAATTAGCAGAACCAAATTACAAAACCAAGAACAAAACATCCTCCTACCTCATAGAAAACAACAAAATAAAAACTCAACTCTTTTCTCCCTCTCCTCTCTGACCTAGCTCTGATACCTTGTTAGAATTCAGATTCAGAGAGAAGAGAGAGATGAAACGATAAACAACGAAAATGCTACATCTTTATTGATTTACTGGATAGCTATTACAAAAGAAGATAATTGCTTGATTACAATGCTAAATATTGGCTTTACTTATAGATGAGAGAGAGCACTCTAGAATAGCATATTCTAGAGCATATTTGGATCTATACCAAATATAGACCAAATTAATATAATCCTAATATAACTCATAATTAATGCAATCCTAATATGACTCATAAATAAAAGGAAACATATTTTATTATTATCTCTAACAAATTCAACACATCACACATATATAAATATATAAACAATAATAAATAAATTTGAGGAATCCAGTTGGATCCCTCCAACTAGTTTTCTCTGCATCCATAAATGTTAATTAACATAAATAATACCAATCCTGCTTCGAGGTAGGATATCGTGGTTTGAAGGTCATCCACTATATATATTGTGGGGCGCATAGGGAAATCATTCGCTAATGGTACTGCGGGAAATATCCTCTACACACACACACACACACACACACACACACATATATATATATATATATATATATATATATATAATAGCGACAACCACCAAGCCTAAACAAAAGAAGAAAAAAGGGGGTCGGGTTCGAATTGTTTGAGTGGAGAATGAAAGGAAACAACGACCATTCCTTTTTGTTGAAAATGTCGAGCTTCGCTTTTCTGAGCCAAAGAATGAATAAAGGGTTTGCGATATACATAGAAGAGAAAGGGACAATGGTACACAAGCCATTAAATCATTGTTTTGCTTTATTGGGAAGGAAAGGAGCATTTCTACGGCTCGAAGAAGAAATGGCTGCGTGATTTTACTCCTTAGGTCGCATGGATTTAATATTTTAGGGTGGCGCTGCGTTTTCGGAATTTTATTTGATTTTATTTTAGAATTTTATATTATATAATAACTCAAAATATCTCGTAGTCCAGAATTTGAAATCACGAACCGCTATTTAATCGTGATGACCGACGTCCCCAACGTTATTCGCTACTTTGTACTCAACGGAATAGGTTTCGAAGTCTAGTTCGGTACTCTGGAGATGATATCAATTTAAATTGACGATTTAAATTAAATTCCATTTAATTTATTTTTAAGCGTTTTTTAACCGTACAATCAAACGATATATCCAAACGTTACGAAATTTGAATCCGATAATAATACACTATTACGGATCTAATGGAACAAGTTTTGCTGAATTCTGAGGTCGTTTGAAAATTCATTGTTTTCATATGTTAAATTAAATCGATTTTAAATATAAATCGGTTTCAAACAATTAAATTCATCGATAATAAATAACTATCATCATTATAATTCAAGTATAATTTATATTGATTGATAGAATCGTTTTCGATTCAGTTTTAATTCTGAATCCAATTGTTTGTTGTTTCCATCTACAATAATTCGATATATTCGAAATTAAATCGTATACCGATTGTTAAATCAATAAATTCCGTATAAAAATTCATTTATATTTCCAATTCAACATTTAAAACTAATTTAATTGTTTAATATTAATCGACTAAAATTCCGAGACATTACATGATTTGTACTAGTAAAAGAAATATTTTTACAACAAAACAGAATATCATGATATTATGCACTACTGACTTTGTTTTCCAAATAGATTGATAGCTTATGCTGACCACTTAGGCCATAAACTTATATCTTTACGCTAATTTTGCTGAATTGATTTCAAATAAATTAGTCAAGTCAATTTTTTGGTCTTAATATTGCTAAAATCAAGGACAAGAAATCAATGATTTAGCGAATGTAACAACTAATGATGTGGCTTTAAGCGTACCTAGCATTTAACAACGCTAAATAAAAAAGTATAACATTCGAAGATTATTGTTGGATCTAGATTAACCCTAGAGGGGGGGGGGGGTGAATAGGGTTTATTACAGTTTATCGAACTATTAGATATTAATCGCAGCACAGATAGTTGCAGAGTAAGTAAAAGCAGAAAGTAAATAACACACAGATATACCCAACTTCGGCAAAATCCTGCCTACTACTGCAATCCTAAGGTTTCTACTAGGTGATAGAACAGATCCCGCATACAAGACCATGTACACTCGCAATCCCTGCTCCTATTCTAACCCTACACTCAAAACCGTAGACTGATCTAAACCCCTAGATCAGATTCTCCTTGATTACAACCCCATAACCAGTAAATCCTAGATTTTACAGACTCTAGCAACTGTCAATCAACACCCTGACTGAACCTCCTAGTATTTTACAGACACTAGAAACTGGTTGATCGTTTACAGAAGAAATTGAAAGACAAAACAATACAAAAAAAATAAATATCAAAACATAAAACCCTTAGGAGTTAAAACAAGGGGTCATCCCTTTAGAAAATTATGGCTTAGTCCATGAAAAAACTTGGCCGGCCCATTCTAATTCATTTGCCCGATCTCCTTTGATTTTCTGGGAATAAATGGCGGCCTAGGGTTTTAAAGTTTGCCCCAAATCCAATCGCGATAGCTTCAGATTGATGAATTCTGGTTCTCTGATGTGTTCCTCTTCGATTTATGAATTTTGCTGAGATGTTTCTCTGATGATAGAATTGCTCCTCTTTGTCGATTGATTTGGTTGTCCCTCTCACTCTCTGGCGATCGAATCTCTGAAAACTTGTGAGTACTCTCAATACGATTTTCTCTATATTTTTTTTTGTTGTTGTATGATTTCGATGAAGCCTATGATGAAAATGGTGTTCAAATAGGATTTAGAAATCCTATCAGCCTCTGATTTCGTTTAATTGACTTGGTCTGAGATTGTGGTTTTCCCTTTTTGAAATTCTTGATAAAATCGGCTTTAATGTTTGTGGCCCCTTGCGATTTGATTTCCTGTTTATGCTCCACGGCCTTGATTGAATCCTGGAATTGATTTGAAATGTTCTTGCCAAAAATGAGATGTTGATATCTGGAAACATATAATTCACTTTTCTGGAACCTGTAAAAGATTTGAAAATATTCTGGAAACAAAGTTGAATGGAAATTTATTTGTTTCCTGAATTAGTCATTTCTGAATCTCGAATTTAACACAGTGAAATATTTGATCCGATTTAATAACTTGCCACAAATATTATTTACTGATTTGATTTCTGGAAATTAACTCGAATTAGATGTTATGGCTCCTTGATGGAATTCTGCATTCCTGAAATCTTGCATGTGATTTTGTAATTTTCTGGAGATCAATTAACTTCTTTTCTTGCCAAAAACTTGACCACTGAATCACTGCATTTCAATATACAATTTCAGGAAACTTTGCATTGATATCATCCCATATGCAAAACCTTTAAAAAAAAACATGCTCGCATTTGTTTGCATCCATTTTCCTGTGTGATGAGTACTGCCCTGTGTCTTAGTTGCACATGAAAACAATCTCTGTATAAATGTGCACCTTCAAACAGTCTTCATGCATTCATGTTGCTGATTTGTGCCTTGCTTGTGTGGATTGTGGTGTGCTTGACTCAAATTGTCTGCATCATTCATCCATGCTAGTTTGACATGCATGTATTTGCTGCTTGTTCACTTGAGTTTTCTGAAGCATGTTGCCTTGTAAAGTATGTCATTGTTTTCATGCTGCTAACATTCACAATGCTGCTCAGTCCTTTGAAAAATGAAGTTTGGCCTCGAGTATGAATCCGTATAGGTGTACTCGACCCTTGCTGCCTTGTGTCTTCACTTGAAATATGCTGTCATTAAACAATTACATGCTGTATACCCATTCTCATGCACATATGTGCACAGTCTAGTTTATTTGTTGCCATGCTGTCTACATAATCCATGCATTTCCCATTGTTTATAATGACATGAGCATGATAACCTGAAAGTGCTACTATATCACTTTGTAAACCATGACAATCCTGAATGTATATCACATGCACTTTATATTGTGCCACACATTGGAATTTCTGCATGTATATTTGAGCCTCCATGAATATTGTGTACATTGTAGTTGTGTACATGCTTTGCTGTAGCATGTATTACCACTTCGACCATTTGTGTTGAGCTCGAACTTTTTACTTCATCATGTTGTTTGGCATTGAGCTGCACCATTTGTCTTTGTATCAAAGAAAACTGTCCCTTATTTATTTGCATTCATGTTTGTGTACACACATGGTACACTTGTTACATGTACACTTGAGCTCGAGTTAAGGCAGACCATGTTCACACCATTTTTGAGCTTGCTGCTGAACTATATATGCACACCATGCATTGCTGCTTCACCTGAAATCTTTGCTGTATACTTGTATTTGTGAGTAATGCTTGATCTTTGTTACTCAACCCCATGGCTTGAATTTTGCTTTGTTGACTTTGACATTTCCACTGTGTCGAGCTTGGTCCATGTGACTGCTCCACAGCTGTATACACTGATTGGCGAGGCAGTGCACACGTGTATTTATACACGTGTGTATTTGCAGCCATCAGAAAATTTCCTGTCCCTGTACATATACAAACTGTCTGTCTAGACACAGATGAATCAGATCAAGTCATGAAAATTGATGAGAAACACACCAGAAAACTGAGGCAAATCAAATTCTTAAAATTAAAAATTATATTTGTATGTGTTCAGTATTATTTCTATTGCAGTGTACTGTGTGTGTGTTTCATGTGACAGGATAGCAGAAGATGACTGGACTGACAGTGAAGTGCTGTGAAGACTGAAGACAGAAGAAACAGTGTTGGTGAATGTATAAAAGTCTGTATGAATGTGTCAATAAAAAAAATCTGTATACTGAAATGTAAACTGAGTGAATGTATGAGTGTTGCAGTGAGGAGATGTGTATATATATATGAATTGTACTGATGTTTGTAATAAACAAGTTTGATTGAAATAAAATATTATTTTATTGTTGTCAAACGAACTTGTCTATTATATTCTGTTTATATACAAGTACAAATATTCTGTGAATGTATAAATAGTGGAGTTACAAATAGTTGTACTGTTTGAAAGTATGAAATAAAATATTTCTATTTAAATAAAATACTGTGATAATATTTGAATTTTTGTACAGTCGTATTTTATTTGAATATAAATATTATATTCCTGTTTGTTGTGGTATAAATGAAATAGTACAGTACAAACACATTTATAATTATATATATCTTTATAATAATAGGAATACTTAAGGGATGGTGAAGCTTTTTTGGGTTTCCTAATATACCCTTTGTTTCATGTCCTTAACACTCATTTCCAACGGCTTAATTTGATTGACACCCACGTCTCCACTCTTTCCACCTCTCTCCCTTTTCCGCTGCTTTCCTCTCATTTCCACCCCCACAGTTATTATTTCCCCCAAAAGTTTCACTCTTCTTCCGGAGCTTTTCCGCCCCATAACCCCCAAATCTTCCGCTTAATCGACATGCTGCTCCATCGTTCATCTGAACCCGTTACGTCTCTCAGATCTATACTGCCTACAATTTCTCCTCCGGCTACGACAGTACGAATCGGCAGTTACCAAAGCTACAGATCTTCTACTGGCAACATACGCCATTTTGAGATGCTAGATCTACAGATCTGATGATCCACAAGTCATCTCTGTCTAATTTTTTTAACGTAGGTGATTTTTTTTTTTTTTTTACCAGTATGAATATTTTCCCCATTTTTCCTCTCATAATCAATGCTCAGGTATTTCCATCTCTTCAATCTCAGTATTTGAATCCTGTACTGAAAGAAACAATCGATTTTCATTTTTGAGATGAAAAGGTTGCTGCGATAATTGTAGGTGCAGAAGATGCAAGCTTGCAAACTTTTTTCGTGTCAGAGATCGCCATCACATCGTATTATGCTAGACTGGCAAAGAATCGGTTTAATTGCAAGTGTAAATTCTCCTGATGTTTAAGTATTTTGAATCCTATGTTAACCATTTTAATTCAGCTAAATTAGTTTCAATTGCTGAGTTCATTTTCAGTTCTTTCTGTTTGCAACGTAACGAAAAGGCTCTTCAGTTAAATTCGGTCAGAATAAAGAATGAAGGCAAAAGAAAGAGGTACCAGGTTGCTTCATTTCTCTACTCATGTACACGGTTTTAATTTGAGAGTTATCTTCATAGTATAATTATTCTATTTACTGCAAGCATTAGTTGTATAAATTGGAAAGTTCTAATGACCAAAGTGTAGTTACTGCAGGATGCCGCCATGAAAATTCTGATGATATTTTTGGCTGTATTAAACATATTTGTTTGAGCCCTATATACTAATCTTAAGGGTCGAGTGTTCAATTAGGATATACCAATTGACCATTAGTGTTGACTTTTTCATCTAAGATGATCGGATTGGAGGAAGATATAAATTTATATGTCGCGCGTCACAGAGCCGTCGATTAACTTAGGTATTCGTATCCTCGGTAGTCGCATCTGAAGCCAAGGTTGGGATTGTACCTGTTTCTGCAAGGGGTACGTTAGTTCATCAACATCATTTCATTTTTGTTTAGCATTAGTTCTATTTTTTTAACCGAAAGTTGTTTTTGTACAATTTCCATATTTGTACAGTGTATGCTTACAACAAGAGTGAGAGCCGTAAGATTGTCCCACTTGAATTTCTTAGCTATAAAATGGATTATATGACACTGATTCATTTTCTACTGATATTTTCCTACTTATGAATTGATATCTTTATTTTGAATAGTTTCTCAACTCCATATATGAATACATCTGTTTAGTTTTTCGCATAGTAGTCAAGGCGCTAAGGCGCAAAAAGGCGCAAGCATTGAGCCTGGGGCTTTTTTGAGCCTTGGGCTTTTTTGTGTGCCTTTTATATGAGTTTGATCTGCTATTTTACTAACTATAAATTAATTTTTAAACCATATTTTATAATTCATTCAATTATTTACATATTTTATTAATAAGATTTAAATTTTAAACCATATTTTATAATTTATTGAACAAATAAATTTTTTTAATTAACTATTTATAAACAAAATTTCGAATTTAGCCAAAAAGGCGGCTCAAACTGCAAAAAGGCGCAAGCTTTGAGTCTTGGGCTTTTCTACGCTAAGGCGCGCCTAAGCGCATGCCTTGATAACTATGGTTTTTCGACTACACTATGTTTTATATTCATGTTTAGTGAATTTCGTATAAAATTAGTTTATATCGCAAATCAGCAAATTGGAAGTTATTATCACAAGTTCTTATGTGATTTGTTTTTTAACCTATATAGCACCTTTGAGAGGAAGAAAATGAGTACCATCCCATAATTTATTTTGTTTCATCAAATTTATACTATCCTTTCATACATTTTCATTTAATTGAATGCATCAGTACATTGCCGTAAAATAGTTTCCCTTCAACATGTACATCTTAATTTTTTTTTACATATGCCTTCTCCTATGAACATTAATATTATCTATATTTTTTTACAAACAACATTGTCTATTGACCATTGTCCTTAAATTGGTGCATACAGTAGTCTGCTAGAACTATCGTTTACTAAACTATACCTTTCCCTCTATTGTTAAACTATTTCTATATGTATGCTTCCCATGGGGCATGCGAAGGCTGAGTTCCCGTACAAACAAATTATGTATTTTCTGAAAAGGTTCATCTTCCATCAACACAACGAAGGAAAATTTTATGCTGTGATCACAGAAGCTGACTGTGAGCTTGGATATGTCGTTTCTACCCCATATTTTGAACTAGCAAGGGTGTAAAGTAACCATGGTATGTTTGCGTCATATTACTTATATTTTTTTGTTAGCTGAGTATTACAGTATGATATTCAAACGTGACAAACTACCATGGCTGATAATGCAGTGAGGTCTCTTAAGTCATGGGTTGTCTTGATAAGGCCAGGCATGCCAGGTTCAACTAGCTGTAACAGAGTTGTATACATATTTATATAATTGGAGTGCATAAGATATTTGCTAGTGTTTTAGATCAATATGCTATGTGTTTTGTGACTTCAAATGTTAATTAAGGATGTGTAAGCATCTAGAAGTTACATAAATAAAGGGAATTTGCTACGACTGCAAGCAACTTTTTTGGAGATGTGCGTGCACAAAATAGGAATGTACATTTGTAATTGCAGTCTGTGACAAATCTCATTTCCATTTCTGTTCCACCAACAGTATTCAGTTACCATATACTATATGTATTAGTTGTTGGGTGTTTCATTTTTAGTTCTTTGTTAGTAAGTTAGATTTACTTTGGCATGGTTTAAATTTCTATTTCAACATTCAAATATGTTATATTTGACCATCGAAAATTGATGCCTAACTAATGTTACTTTAGCGCTTTTATTTCATAAATACATTTGATATTACTATTTTTATGTATATAACATAATCACATTTTTTTTTTTGAATTTGTGCGCCCAATGTTCTTCGTCAATTAAAATGAAACCATGTGCAAGCTTACAGTACATAAGAATTGGACATCCAGTGAGTGTATTCTAACAAATATGCTAAAATTTTACCGTGTGGTGTGCGTAAAAAGTAATCCCCTTCTACCGATGTTTACAATGCAGTAAACCACCAGCATGGTCAAAACATAATATCAACCCACCAATATTTTAGTTCATTTGCTGTATGTTATTTTTAGTTCAATAGTTTCGATAGTTTGAACCATGGATTGTGTTCGAATAGTCAAATGGGAAACTTCATGCATTTTCGGTTTAAACTATTTCTTCATTGTGTAAATTTGATATTGTAATCATTTGCCTTAAGGAAGCTAAAAACTGCTCGACTTCTAATGATTCTGACTCATGCATAGGATTTTCGATGGAAAAGGTGAAGGTGGCGCAAAGAGCTCCAACCACAGGCTAAAGTGATAGTACTTGCAACAAGAAAATGAAGTTTTTATGATATATTGGTGGTTGTACCCTATTTGGTAATAGGAGAAGTGCTAGGCCATGTTGATGAATGAAATTTCTTTGAATGCTTGGTCTAATTACTAAGGTACTTGACTATATTATGTCTTTTTAGTATCAATGAGTTCTCACAATTTACATGTTGCTCGAATCTTCTACCAAGTAAAGGTAATTAGCTGACTTAATTTCAAACGAAAATTTAATTTAGTGTTTATTTAAATGTGCTCCGTACTGCAGAAAAATAACAGCTTTTCTTCATTTTTTTCAAAAGTTTATTTTCATATTTACGGCTTTTCTTCATTGATTTGCCTATTGTATTGAAATTCTTTATGTAATTAATATTATAATGATTATGCTGATACTGTCAAATATAATTATAATTTCTACAATTATTTTGGCTATTAAAATGGATGGTACTGTTACACATCACATAAGGTTTAATTTTTGTTAATTTTCACATACCAAATACATAAATGGTTTCATGGCAAACTCTTGACATAAATAATTTCAGTATTGAGCAATAAACACTATATAATGAAATAATTAAAAAAAAATTCTTACTGTTGGCATTCTCTAATTTTTTCATACATATTATAACAAATCTATATTATATGATAGTTTTCACTTTCCATATATTAGATATGTACCAAATATTTACAGATTTGCCATTTTAGATTTATTTACTGTCAATCTTAAATTTCTGCTACAAGTGGACTACAAATGGTATGAAATATTGTCATGCAATTTTATCCTTTTTATCCTTTATTTTTACCACTTAAATTGTGGTACAATGCACTTATATTACATATAGTTTACTTTTATGATTATTAATTTGTGCCAACTTATTAAAGGGCTGTCATTGGCAAACTCTTAGATTAACAACTCCAATGTTTTAGAGGAGAAAGTTTATAATTAGAAACTAAAAAGGCCCTCAATACAAGCAATATTGATAACTCAACGTAGTGTTTTGGATCATAATGCCATTTGTTTAAAGTTGTTTCTATTTTTACTCTCACTATTTCCCCCTCTGATTTTTTTATATAACATAGTGAACTATAAAAACATTTATTTCATGGTACTTTGTGCTTACCAAATATTTAGACAATTACCATTATTGAACTATGTACTAAGCAATGTCCAAATTTTGCAGGAAACATAACATAAATGTAAATTGGAAAAAGCCTTCATTGATGACTAAATTAGTTTGTTAGCATGACTAAATCAACAAACAGATTGGATCCTCAGATTTCTACACGGTCCTTTAATGGTATGCTAAAATATGTTTCTATTATTATCTTCATGGTTATTTAATTATATTGCATGATTGAAGTTTATTTTTATGATGATTGGTGATACTTACCGATTATTTAGACATTTCGTACGCCTTTAAAATCTTTACTATTAATTTTCCACCATTACTAGCTAATATTTATATCTTTTCCAAGTATATTCACCGTATCCATGTACGTATTTAATCAATATTTGGCAATTGATACTTACTGATTCTTCAAATAGTTAGAGCAAATAACACTTTTGCACGGCTGCATTATCACATTGATTGATAATGCATTATCACATTGATTGATAATGCAATTTTATGATCAGTCCTAATTTTGTTTATGGCTCTTTGCAAGATTCTTCACCTTTTCCATAAATTCAAACTTTTAATATTATTGTTCTATTTTTTGCTTATTTTTAGAAGTTTGAATAAAAGGGTGGCGAAACCAATCAACGAAGAGAGTAATTACTAAGGTACTTGACTATATTATGTCTTTTTGGTGTCAATGAGTTCTCACAATTTACATGCTGTTTGAATCTTCTGCCAAGTAATGGTAAATAGCTGACTTAATTTCAAACGAAATTTTAATTTAGTGTTTATTCAAATGTGCTCCCTACTGCAGAAAAATAACAGTTTTTCTTCATTTTTTTCAAAAGTTTATTTTCATATTTACGGCTTTTCTTCATTGATTTGCCTATTGTATTGAAATTCTTTATGTAACTAATATTATACTACAATGATTATCGTGTGTTTAGCTCTTCTGATGATTATGATGATACTATCAAATATAATTATAATTTCGACAATTATTTTGGCTATTAAATTGGATGGTACTGTTACACATCACATAAGGTTTAATTTTTGTTAATTTTCACATACCAAATACATAAATGGTTTCATGGCAAACTCTAACATAAATAATTTCAGTATTGAGCAACAAACACTATATAATGAAATAATTAAAAAATATCTCTTACTGTTTTCATTCTCTAAATTTTTCATACATATTATAACAAAGCTTTATTATATGATAGTTTTCACTTTCCATATATTAGATACGTACCAAATATTTGCAGATTTACCATTTTAGAGTTATTTACTATCAATCTTAAATTTCTACTGGAAGTGGACTACAAATGGTATGAAATATTGTCAGGCAATTTTATCCTTTTTACCCTTTATTTTTACCACTTAAATTATGGTACAGTGCACTTATATTACATATAGTTTACTTTTATGATTATTGATATTTGCCAACTTATTAAAGGGCTGTCATTGGAAAACTCTTAGATTAACAACTCCAATATTTTAGAGGAGAAACTTTATAATTAGAAACTAAAAAGGCCCTCAATACATGCAATATTGATAACTCAACGTAGTGTTTTGCCTCATAATGCCATTTGTTTAAAGATGTTTCTATTTTTACTCTCACTATTTCCCTCCTCTGATTTTTGTATATAACGTAGTGAACTACAAAAACATTTATTTCATGATACTTTGTGCTTACCAAATATTTAGACAATTACCGCTGTTGAACTATGTACTATATAAGCAATATCCAAATTTTGCAGGAAACATAACATAAATGTAAATTGGAAAAAGCCTTCATTGATGACTATATTAGTTTGTCAGCATGACTAATTCAACAAACAGATTGGATCCTCAGATTTCTACACGGTCCTTTAATGGTATGCTAAAATATGTTTATATTATTATCTTCATGATTCTTTAATTATATTGCATGATTGAAGTTTATTTTTATGATGAATGGTGATACTTGCCGATTATTTAGACATTTCGTAAGCCTTTAAAATCTTTACTATCTGTTTTCCACCATTATTGCCTAATACTTATATCTTTTCCAAGTATATATTTCATATGAGCTGAAGTCTATTGTAATATAAACCATCGTATCCATGTACGTATTTGATCAATATTTGGTAATTGATACTTACTGATTCTTCAAATAGTTAGAGCAAATAACACTTCTGCACGGCTGCATTATCACATTGATTGATAATGCATTATCACATTGATTGATAATGCAATTTTATGATCAGTCCTAATTTTGTTTATGGTTCTTTGCAAGATTCTTCACCTTTTCCATAAATTAAAACTTTTAATATTATTGTAATGTTTTTTGCTTATTTTTAGCAGTTTGAATAAAAGGGTGGCGAAACCAATCAATGAAGAGAGTAGAGCTTCAACGAAGATTTTCATGAGTTGTATGATTTTTTTGTATTTTTTGGTTTTATGATTCTATGATAAAAGAGAAACTAATAAAAGAATACTTAGTATTAGCTATTTTCTTCTTTTCTGGATGTATTATAAATGCATTTGTTTCCATATAACAGTAATTTGGAAACTGTCATGCTGCATGTTGAATTCTTGGTACGATAATCTTTTATTGAATTCTAATGCATGCAATTATGCTTTATAGTTTCTGCACAAAACAAATTGTGTGATCCTGTTGGCATAGAACAAAGTTCCTGTACAAAAGCAAGCTTTGATTCAATTTTCTATGCACACGTCCAACGGATGTGCCTAAGTACTGGTATATATATATATATATATATATATATATATATATATATTTGGTTGTTATCATCAAACAAAAATCATATAATTGTGTATACAACATCGTTATATACAACAATTATTACACGCTTTGGCAGAAGTACTATGAGGTTTATTCGAGACTTTAATAAAACCAATAACTTTTACTACAATGTGTTCTATAAATTTCTAAACTTTTCAAAAAATAAATCTAGTCTTTTTAAATTTATGTGAAAAACTAATGCATTTCTTAAAATCTAAGCTGCATGATGATCTTATTACATGATAAATTTAATACCATTAAACTTAAAAGAAGAAGAATGTGCCATATAAATTTACAGATAAGTGCTCTGAATATAATACTTACGTTTAATATATGAAATATCTAACTTGTCCCAAAAAATAAAAAATAAAAATTGCGTCTAGAATATTAAAAACGAAAAAGGGATTCGGTGAAATGACACGAGGGGAAAACACATAATAATCGTAATATCGAATTGAAAAATACTAATTATTTTAGTAACATTGGACTAGCTACTAAATCCCAAAAAATACCTTCTAAATGTTTCAATGAATGAATTTTTACTCATTCATCATTAAAGTTTTGCATCTTTACCCTCTATTCTTCTATCTTTTGCTTTGTCTGACACACACGGTGTTATATACAGTTTTTTTTTTTTTTCTTTTAAAAAGCGATTATCTGATTAAATCTAAGATGATATGTTTCCAAATCCAGAAGTGTAACTTCCTAGCACCCGTACGAAACCCGCAAACTTTTCCAAACCGGTTATCGCCTTCTTCACTCTAAACTCCGACCCGCATCCTTCCAAATCAAACAAAAACACATAATCCAAGTATCCACTTTTTCCGTTCTTCTTCTCCACCACCCTTATCGGATTCTTCTTATTAGGCCTCTGCTCGACCCGCGTAACCTTGATCCCAGCCGCCTCAAACACGCACATAGCCCTAAACAAATCCGACACTCCATCATCCAAACTAAACGCCACCGTCGTCTTCTTCATCACGGTCCCAGCCCCACAACCCGAATCCAACCCGAAACCCAACTGCAAGTACCTGTTGTAATTAACTTCCAAGTCCTGGAAATTACATTCCAAAACCCTAAGCCCAAATTCCTTCGCCGCTATTCTACTGCCTACAACCGCCGTATCAAAAATCCCGTACTCCGACACACACCTAGCAGCCTCAGCCACGTTGTCCACTTCATCGACGTCCACGTCCAGTTCCCGTATTCGTCCGGCGCAGTGCCTCAAAGCCTGCGGATGACTGACAATCCTCCGTATGTCCGAAATGGACGCACCCGGCACCGACAGCAAGCAGTGATCGACGGGTAGGATCACCTCCCCCACGATCTTCACATCCTCGTGCCGAAGCAGCAGATCCAGATTCCGATCGATGGGTCCGTCCAACGAATTCTCAGCCGGCACCACAGCCCGATCCGCTGATAGATTCTCGAGCGACAGGAACGCATCCTCCATGCTCGTGCAGGGGATCAGCGAATCGAACGGTGACACGTTAAACGCTTTCGCCGCAGCTTCCTGGCAGTAGGAGCCGGGTCCACCCTGGTAGGCCACACGGATCGGCCTCCGGGTGAGGTGTCCCGGCTTCTGCAGGGGAGGATGGGAGCCGTGCTTGTGGAAGAGCTGCTCGAGGTCGGCTCTCTTCAAATCCAGATCGGGAAGAAGAGGAAAAGGCAGTTTGGTAATTTCACTCTCCTTTTGATGCTGTTTTAGGAACGTATAACAATGTAATTTGTTCGGAGGTTGCAGGTTCATCGTTGTCATTTGGGTTGCACAGAGATTGGTTTATGGTTGAACCGATCCCTGGCTAATTCTTAAGAAAATGGTGGAATATATATACACGTAAAAACGTTGGGTCGTCAGGTCTAGTACGTATTTGACAAAGTAGCCTTGTGCGATTATATTAAAATAAAGTATTTTTAGTAGTAGGTGTGGTTGAAGGTGGGTAAGACGAGCGCGTGTGAGCGCTCTTCAGAGGTTGTATGTGGCAACTTATACATGCAACGTTTTCTTTGGCTTTTTCCATGTGTCCATTACGAATACTGCTACATTACCCGACGAAAATAAAAATCTGAAACATCCGAAAGTTACCCTTTTCACGTAATTCATGGGGTACTTGTGTAAATTTATTTTCCAAATACCCACAAGTTGCTGCCACAAACAAATGAAAAGATGTCGCATCAGCCGCATAATTCAACCGAAAGCACTATTTCGGGTATCATAGCATTTTGGGTCCATTACAACTTTTTTTTTTAAATGAAATAAAAAATAAAGTAGGACCGTGAAGATGTGGACCAATGGTTTTGAGGCACATCAGCATGGTGGTTGGTGGTGCAGTGCGTTGCTACATCGCTTTTGTTGAATGCATTTTAACTTTGTTCAAACATGAGAGGTCATGCTTGATTGTGGGACTGCATTTCAATTGTTTTCACGTGATGCTTTGTCATTTGTTATAGTTTATGGAAAAGGTTAAGATTAGTTGGTGTGGGTTCTCTTCATTTAGCTTTGTTAAAAAAAGTTGGTTAGATTAGTCAAAAACATCATGGTAAATCTATCAACTATCAAGCATGGAATCTGCAAGTAAGCTCTATATGTCAAATTCATCTAGAATTGTTGGGTCTCTGCTCTTCTCAAACTGAACAATCATAAATCAATAGAGACAAGGGACAAATAAGGAAGAAAGAAAAAGAAGAAATCTAAATGGCTTTTAAATCACCTTAATTAGCACAAAATCTGCAAATTAACAGCAATTTGTACTGGGACAAAGAAGGGTTCTTGTCTCGACGGTGAAGGCGTTACTCCAGAACTCTCCCTAGCTTCTGATTTGAGAGTACATCAAGATCAAGGATCTAATTAAGGCATTTGCAAATCTGATGCTTCACATATAAAGTGCATGTTATCCTATTACAAAATTGAAATGCACGCCTTGATTTTTAAAATCATAGAAAAAAAACCACTATTCTTAAAATCATGTTTTAAACTATAAGTGTAAATTGTTTTTGATACTTTTCTTTTTCTAAAATCATATCCCACTTAATTGCAAAATTATATGAATATTAATAATTTCTCCTTCTCGTTTTATTGTGAATTTGTTTTTCCAAACCAGAAATATTTGTACTTTTTTCTACAAATATTTGTAACTCAAGATAGTTAAAACCCACTTGGGGCTTGACTGAATTTAAAAACAATGGTGTTTCCAGTACGTACTTTCTATAAGAGCCGACTCTTTATTGTAAAACTTTGAAGTGTGTTTATTTTTATCCTTTGGGAAACAAGTAGAAATTCATGTTTATAACCCTTTTTGGAAACCGATAGTTGTTATGGAATCAAAAATTGGGTTATAAGGTATGTGATGCTTTCAAGGTTATCACGACGCCAAGTCGAGCCACTACCGTCTAGAAGACTAGTCGATAAATTGTCTGACTAATCGTGATTAGTCGACAAGTCTTTTATATACATATATTTATTAGACTTAAATATATAATATAATTAGATATAATTATAAATTTATAATAAATTTAAATTCAACAAAGATAACATAATAATAGGTTAAAATTCAACAAACATCCATAATAGATCCTACTCACAAAATAATAATAGGTTCAAGTTCAAATTCAGCGGCGAGGAGTAGCGATCAGGTGGACGAGAAGCAATTAGTTTTTTTTTATTGATGTGCGATATCGATTTGGTTTGTTATGCGACGAGGAGCATTTTGGTTTTCTCGATGTCGATTTAAGGTTTTCTGGGTCGGTTAAGCCTAGTATCGTCGAAATGGAAAAATCGATCATCGTCGAATCTTCTCGAGCGACTAGTCTACTAGTCATCGACGTGATAACAATGGCAAGCATGCACAATCAACAGTAGTCTATTATGAATAAGTATGTAAGCACAGTCAGCAATGGTCTGTTGACTGAAAACTTTGAGCTAAATTAGGTGCAACTAGTATGTCTTGTTCAGTTGTTTATGTGTTTGGTTCAAACAATCTGTATGGACGACTAACTGAATAAGCGAATTTGTGAACATAACAACAAAGAGTTTGTCCATTTATTGCAAATTGGTTTAATACAACATATGACAAACACTTCGTTGTGTTAATTAAATGAAATAGAAAAGCTTTACCTTTTAATTGCAAATTTGATAGAAAGGCAAGCAATTTTGACGTTTTTATTTCATTTTGTTACTGAAACAAAACCAGTGTTTACCGTTTTGTTCCAAATTCAATAAAAAAGGGGAACACTTTGTTTTTTAATTTGTTTGGGAATTTTTTAAAAACCAACATCATGTTTGGTTCTTCTTCTTATAAACGCAAAGACTGTTAGTTCAATTAAAACTAGGTCAAATTTTATGAGAGAACAAAACAATTGTTAGTAATACTCTAATACATTGCATGGAAATAATAACATTTTAATGAAAAGAAGATATCTTTAGAATTGCTAAAAATGTTGATATGATGGACCCATTTTTAATATGTCCATCTTGTAGTCCTCGACCAGACTAACAAAGTGGTATATCTGTATGAACGAGATATTCACATCAGAAGTTTAGGATTAGTCCTACATGAAAATTATGCAGAATATGTATATTGTGATTCGTCAGATGGATTATTGAAATCATAACGACGACCATAAGGGCCTGTAAAGCACACACATGCACGCGACATGTGTAAATGGGCATTTGAGTTGTTTTTACAGTCAACTTGGCACTGCACACAGACACTGGGTCGGGATTCCTCAAAATTGTTAATTTCTTGAAATATTTCTTTTCCTTAGGTAACGTCTATTGGTAAAAGGGTCACGGACGGTCTTTCCTATCCTCTCTTTCCTTCCGTTGCTCCATGGAATTTTCTCTTGAGTTCGTCGTCTCACTATAATTGTAAGCGCTACTTTGCAATGAATGTATGTTTTATCTTGGGAAACAATTGCTCCATTACCATTAAGGCAATAAAGAGCGCAAACTTGTTTCAAGAAAACAATATTCATCAGACTTGAACAAAATTTCCTTCATCATCTCCATATATAAGGAACTACTGTAAGTGTTTATTTTATATTTGAAGTCTTTTAATTGTATATCATTTCACCAGTACAAGTGAATAACAATCTTAAAAACAAGGTCAAACTTCATATTACCTCGTGAGCCATTGATAATTTTTGCATTTTCTAGACGATGTCCTAAGAAAGCAATATTTACAGTGGATTGATGATTTATACTATTTTTGTGTTGTTCCATGGTGAAAGACTAAAAAAGTTCAATTAAATGCCTACCACAAAAGCTGCATTTTACTTGATTATGTTAGATCCTTAAATTTCTCCATAGAGATTCTCTTAAGGTAGAGGAATGTGAAACTTATGCAAATTAGATTGTATTCGTTGCTACATGAAACAATCCGATTTCATATGCAAAAATTATATCCTTAGTGGACTTAATAATTGTATTTATAATGTATACTGTACTTTGGGAACCTTCAAAGACCTTAGTTATCTTTGGACAGAAAGTATAAAACTATAGATGTCGATATAAAAATTTCATTATAGGAGAGTTCTTTCATCGGAATGATAGATGCGAAGATCATGTTCACCCCATTGCAACTGATCATCCACAAGATTTATAATTAAGGAATGTCTCTTAGCGAGTCATTTCACGTGGTTGCCGCTATTGAAAATCGCAGTGTAACACCCCACCTCCGTTAAGGTCACTCACAAGGGAATGCCTTAACTTTGGTGGAGCGTTTTAGTAAACAGAACAGAAACTTACAAGACAGATAAAACAGTATTTGAAAAATTTATAACTTTATTTCAACAGAAGCTTGGTTACATCCTTTCAAATCACAATATCAGAATTCAAGTATAAAATATCAGTCTTGTACAAAAGCCTTCAGAATGCATAGTTTAAAATCATAATCCCCACAGAAGAAGATAAGCCATACTTTAAGCACTGCAAGCGGAAGAAATCTGGATCGAGCTAGAGTATTCCCTTCTACAAAACCTGGGGGGGAGAAACGGAAGAAAGGAGGCGAAACAACAAGGGTCAGACAAAAGTCTGGCAAGTCCAGTGATTTTCAGTTATGAACAGATAACAATAACATGACATGAAAATAAAACTGGATGAGAGATAACTATAACAGATGTAGCAGATATGACAGAAGAACAGAATGATATAAGCTATTGCTTTACACTTCTCTGCACTAATACTAGTATAACAGAATTAGGTGTCACCCTAATGTCTAAACTGAAACAGAAACATGTACAGAATAATTTCCACGCTAGTAATGGGCCTTTACCACCCGATCAGAAACAGACAGAAGCAGAATATAGCATAAGGTGTACACTAGTAATTGGGCCTTTACCACCCGAACAGACGGTACCACGCAGAAACAGACAGGCGTTGCCACCCAACAGAAACAGACGGTACCAACAGAAACAGACAGAACTAAGTGTACCCTAAAACCCTACCCCAAGCGATCGGCTTCCTAATACATAAATACCATGTGCCAGCCCCACTGAAGGGTGTATCATTCCCTAAAGTGACAACCTTTGAATGACACAGACCTATTTACAGATGTCACGGCGTCTTACATTCTCAGAGGCAGACCGGGATCCATGCACGTACATGACCCGGTTGGAACGCACCATCAACACCCCTCGCCATTATCGGAATGAACCGCTTATAATTAGTTCAGTAAGCGTGCCCGGACCCTACCTACTGTTGGGTCAAAGTTTTGATACCAGAAAGGGTTACTGACTAATATGGGTCCCAAACAACAGATGACACAAGTAATTCCCCTCCTATCCTTGTGTCCCCAGACTAACAAATTTCAGATTAACAAGTTCAGACATACAGAATTCAGATCAACTAGTTCACATGTCAGACAAGTTTTAGACTAACGGATCAGATATACGGATTTAACAGATTTACAGATTTGTCTAACTTTGTAATTGGGCCTACCGGTTCACGGAACAGATTTATTAAACTCATCAGTCTAGTGGGTTTAACCCTATCCGCCCAACACGTTTTAGACATTATATTTATCTCAGATTTTCATTAATTAAATATTAATGCCCAGACCTCTCACATTAGACTGACAGTTTGCGGCTACTGGTTAGGCCGGTTGGTTCCGGGCAGGTTTCTGTCGCAAACTGAGTCTAACCTCGGGTTTCAAGCACGTTATGACTAACTTCTCACATTAGAACCTGTTGTTTGCGACCACTGGAATATGCCGGGCGGTTCCGGGCAGAATTACGCCGCAAACTCATTCTAACCTCGAGTTAGCCATGTTTATCTTTGCGGCCAATTAATTAATGATTTACCATTTATACCCACGCCCTATTATACATGTCAATTATTCATAACTATAGCCAATTCAAATTATGTCACTAGCGGACTAATTATACCAACTCAACAGATATAGCAAATAACAGATTTTTCAGATTAGGCGACTTAACGGATTTAGCAAATTAAGCAAACTAGCAGATTTAGCATTTTCAGCAGATGACAGATTTGGCAGAGGAATAGATCTAACAGACTAGGCAGTAGAGCAGAACTAGCAGATTAAGCAATATAACAGAACTAGCAGATTAGGCAATGTAACTAAACTAGCAAATTAGGCAAATATAACAGATTTAATCATTTCTTAAAGTTTCACAAACATATCTTGCCTAATTATAAATCTTGCCAAGTTCACATGCATAAATAATAGTCTTGATTCACAATATTATCATATACCCCATGTTTGCATTAAATTTACATAGCACAGATTATGGTCATAAATTTACCATATATCATATGTTTCAATTTTTATTAAACTTGCATAGTACAGAAGATCCCTATATAAATTTTACCAAATATAGCCATCGATTACTATGCATATCATATATCCCAAAGATCCCTTACTTAGGTGTTTATTTACATTAATAGATACCCTACTCTCATGTAAATCTTTATGCCTAAGCCATATTCTTTTTATCTCAAATCATATGTTCAATACAATATAACATGTCCAGTCATATGTCTCAGATTTTGTTCTAGCTACAGTCCATGTTCTTTCCTCAAATCAGTCACCTATTGGTCATGCCCAATTCATGCATCATTCATTTTATTGTCCCAAACATTTTAGCGTATGTTAATCTCTTATGAGATTGGCTCAGGCTCGTGGTAGCCTGGCTATAGAACAGAAAGAGGAAAGAGATACAAAATAAGATAGATCCAAACAGAACAGATATAACCTCAGATTCAGATTTATAATTCATGTCACAATCAGAATTAACGTTTATATCGGAAAATAACTGCACTTGCCTTGGTTGGATTCTAAAAGAAAAAGGTGTTGTAGCTGTTCTCTTTTAATCCTAATCAGAATTGGAGGAAGAAGAAGCACAAGTCCTAGCTTAGGTTTCAGCAGAGTAGAGACGCCATTGATTTATTTATTTTTAGAGAGGAAGAGAGCAATGGAGGCTAGAGAATTGTATATGAGATTTAGGTTTAGGTTAGGGATGTATATATAGGTGTAGAAAGTTATTTAGGACCATTAGATTAACCCTGAATCATGAGAACCATACAAATGCAAAATCTGCATTTGAGCGAATCGGCCCACGGGATGACAGCCAAACACCCTGGATTAACCCCTAGTCGACCCAGCGGGGCTCGGGTCGACCTCAAAAATGGGCCGGTTCGGTTATTCCCCCTCCCAATTCGTTGTTTTGCACCTTTTTTGCATGTTTATTTATTTAATTTTTATATATATCTATATATATTTCTCTCATATGCATACAAACTTCAAGGCTTAATAACTTCTTCATAATTAACCATTTTTTTTTATATTCTCAGAAAATACGGGGTGTTACACGCAGCCATTATGAATTCAAAAATGAAATAACGTTGGACAATTATGTGGTTTGCTTGAAAATTGGAGTAAACAGTGGGAAATATAAAACGAAAGCATCCGCTTCGGTCATTTGATGACAAAGGCTAACTTAGTCAAGGCAAGAAAATCCAGTATGAGAAAACTAGACTATGTTGCCTCCAACAACTAGAAGAAGCCAATGAAATTCAAAGGCACATGCCATAAATGTGGAAAGAAAGAAGATAGGGTAACTGAGTTTTGTCGACCTAAGAATATGATGAAGAAGAAAGATAAAGTAAATTTAGCTTAGTTTGATAAAATTTCAGATGATATTTCAAAATAAGTTCACCTGAGTGGTTCGTGGATACAAGAGCATTTCGACACATGTGTTAACAAATGGATGTTTTTCCAACCATTGACCAACAATTTTAAAACAGTTGTTCATGGGAAACTCCTTCACATCAAAGGACGAGGACAAAGGGAAAATCATTATGAAAATGACGATTGGAAAAGTATTTGTTTTAAATGACATTCTTCATGTTTCATCCATTCGTAAAAATTGATCATGGGATCCTAGCTTGGTAAAAATGGCTTCAAACTAGTCTCTATGTTAGATAACTTTGTATTACCAAAGAATGAGGTATATGTGGGAAAATGGTATGTGATTGATGGTTTTTTAAGGCAAACTTAGCAATCGTTATACCCAAAGTTTTTGATAATAAAGTTGATTCTTCTGTTTATTCTATTGTTGAGACTTTAATATTTGGCTTGCTGGATTAGGCTATGTACACTTTGATATATTACGTAGGCTAATAAAGTTAAAAGTCATATCGAAATTTAAAACTGAATCAAGTTACAAATGTGAAATGTTCGGTGAAGCAAAGTTAACAAAAACATCCTTTCATCAAGTTGATGTTGGAGATTGACCCTTCTGACAACGGGTGAAATTAGTAAACTTTAGAAAAAAGGTTGTCTACTTGGACCTTAATGGGCCTACAAAAGCTATTAACTAGGATTATATCCAATCTTTTGTATGTTGAAATAAAATCATATTTTATTTTTAAACATGCTATATGATATGATTAATCGTATTAATTAAGTTTATTTTATATTTGAAATATATCATATAAATATTCATAAAATAAACATGATAACATAAAAATACATGTAATGATCAAATTTTATTACAAGTGTGATGTGCGTACATATTAGGTAGGTGTTTTATGCGGTATAAGTTAACATATCGTTAATGTGATAAGCAAGTAATTAATTGAGAGTCCTGCATTTTTACTTTAGGTATGAGAAAAGTCATGTGGACATTTGTAAACTGTGATGGAATACGTGTATGATGTAATAACATAATAATACACAAGCATGTGTATAACGATATATGCATACAGGTATTGGAATTTATGCCTGTTGCGTACATATTTGTATGTACATATCACACTTGCATATATGTATAATAAATTCATATTCATACCATGAATATTGAATATAGATACCTATACATATACATATGTTCAGATATACTATAATTTATGTGTATGGTTCGTATATGCATGTTAATAATACTGTATATAGTTTAGATATGTGTATGCATACACACACATATACATATATATATAATATTAAAATTACCATTTTATTTATTATTCATTACTCCAGAATATCTTAAATCCCAATATTTAAAATAAATTCTAGAGTATAAATAAATAAAATATATGTACATAATTTAGCATATAAATGTGAAACTATTCTTGACCTATGATTTTAATAAATTATATTTGTAAATGTAACTGTATATTTTATTTTAAAATTAGTTTAACATTATATTTAAAATATAGAAAGTCTATTTAAACACAAAAAATAGACACAAATTGAGAGACATAAAATCTCAACCATCAGATTTTCCCTTGATTTCCACCTCCTGTGTAAAGACAAACTAATCCAATGACTCAGATTTTGTGTTTTCTATTTTGTATCCAGTTTTATGTCTAAGTAGACGCCTTCTTTAAAGTATGTAATGGCCAATTATACTACTAAATACACACATATACATATTTATTAAATAAATACTATTCATTCGTAAATTTATTTTATGGTTTTAAACAAACAAATTTAAATTTAAATCCTAATCATAGTAGTTAAGGCGCCGGCGCAAGGCTTGCGCCTTGCTGGTGGCTGAGGCGCCTCCGCTAATGTAGGCGCACGCAAGGCGCGCCTTTGGAGCTTTTTTGCGAGGCTTCGAGACTCAGAAAGGCGCGCCTCGAGATATCGCTATACTTTTTTTGCCCTAGGCTCAATAACTCTTGACCCGACCCAAAATCGAACAGATTTGTTCGATCGATTTAGGGTTTTCAACCCTTTTGAGTTCGAGTTCGACATCGAGGAAGAAAAAAACACGCAGCCTCTACCGTCGCCGAGGTCTGCCGACGAGATCTGCAGTTTCTTCTAGGAAGTACACTTCTTCACCAGGCATACTTTCTCCATCATTCTCCCACGTAAGTACAATGGATTTATTGCTCCAATCTTCGTCATTCCTTCCCCAATCCCAGTTCTCTTGTTCTTCAAAAACCACATTTCTACTTACCATGATTTTTTTTAGAAATGGGATTGTACATTCGATATGCCTTTGATTCTTCACTAACTCCAAGAAAGACGCACTTACAACTTTTATGATTAAGTTTTGTTTGCTTTGCCTCTGGTATGTGAATGTGTCCAATGCATAAGAAGACTTTGAAGTGTTTTAACACTAGGTTTGATACCACTCTAAGCTTATTCTGGCGTTTGATCTTGCAATGCGATTGTGGGACTACGGTTGATGACATAGGCTATCCACTTGACTGCTCTTTAGGCATTTTCATGGTTATTACGATGGTAAGTCGAGTCGACAGAGGTCCAACTAGTCGACTGGTGGACTAGTCGCAGACTAGTCGATATATATACACACATACACACACACACACACATACATACATATATATATAATTATAAATGTCTAACTAATACATATGCATAAACCCACATCCTTTTTATTTAAATCACATCCTTTTTATTTAAATCACATCCTTTTTGTTTAGATCAGGCCAAAATCCATATTTCCATCCAATATCTGTTGATTTAGCCTTTCGCTTTGGATCCTTGGAGGGATAATAAGATTCAATATTTGTTGTTGGTATTTCTACAGCCATCTGCATTGTAAAAAAAAAACAGCAACAACTAATTAAATTCGTGTACAGGTAGGATTAAAAAACAATTAACAGTAAATTAAAGTGTACAGGCTAGGGCATAAAACAACTAATAGTAAATTAAAAAAAAAGTAACGAAAATAAAAGGTACTTGGGTCGATTGCTGCGGCATTGGTGAGGAGGCGACTGCAATGGAAGAGTTGCGGCGACATGAGAAGCAAAGCGGTGGCACGAGAGGTGAAGAGGCGTCACGAGATGGAAGGCTAGGGTTTTTATTCGAACTTTCGGTTTTTGTTCTTTTTTGTTCGAATGCGTCTCCCTTCTGACTTGTTTTTTTTCCTTTGGGGCCAATCTAAAACCAATCTGTTAAGTCAAACCAACTAATCGCCTGACTAGTCGGTCTAAGTCGTTCCATGTCGCCCGAAATATTAACAAAATTCAAGTCGTGAGTCCAAGTCGCTAACTCAAGCTTGACTTGTCGACTAGTCGCTCGTCATGATAATAATGGGCATTTTCCTCTCTGACAATATGATATGGACCAGATTCATAATTATTTGATTTCTTCTTTTAGCCACTCCGTTTTGTTGAGGCGTGTAAGCCGCTGTCAATTGTCGTTTGATGCCATGAGACTTGCAAAAATCTTCAAATTCCTTTGAGCAGAACTCCCCTCTATGTTTTCTTAAACCACACACGGACAATCCCGATTCTTTCTCCACGCTGGCTTTGTAGTTTTTGAACATTAAAAATGCTTCTGATTTCTCTGCAATCAAATAGCTCCACATTTTTCTACTTTAATCATCAATGAAAGTGAGAAGATACCTCTTATGACCGATGGAAGCTGGGGTGATTGGACCGCATATGTCAGCATGTATCAATTGCAAAGTTAAGCTCTCCATGTGCTTTTCTTCGGGAAAGATTCTCTTTTCTGTTTTCCGACAAGGCAATTCTCAGACACCTTCTTGTATGAACCAATGAGAGGAAGCCCCTCCACCATTCCTTTGGAGCTTAAAGTCTTTAGGCTTTTGTAATTCAAATGGGCAAACCTGCAGTGCCAGAGATGTGTATCACTTGATGTTTCCATCCGGAAACAAGAGTCTGAGCCTATCATTTGTGCATGAATTACGAACTTCCGATTTGTACTCATCAAGGTTTCAATGATGAGCCCTCTAGACGATGGAAGATTTTACATTCGCCATCTTGTATTAGAATTGCAAGGTTCCTCTCTTGTAGTTGTCCCATGCTCATAAGATTGTTGCTCAGCCCAGGGACATAATACACGCCTTGAATAACTTGAACCAAGCCATTCACTTTAATTTTTATGCTTCCTTTTCCTTGTACAATCATCCTTGCATTGTTCCCGAGTTTCATCGAGTGTCGAAAGCTTTCATTGATCTTGAAGAACCACTTCTTCGTTCCAGTCATGTGGTTACTGCATCCACTGTCTAGAAACCACGATTCTTCCATTTTAGACCCCTTCAGCTCCACATGCGCCATTAGCAGAAGCTCCTCTTCATTGGATTCTATGTAATTTGCTTGCTTCTCTAAGGTAGGACATTCGAATTGAAAGTATCCTAGCATGTGACACTTATAACACTCTATCGGTGCTTTGTTGAATGATCCTCCTCTGCCACGTCCCATGAATGAGCTTCCTCTATCTCTTGCTCCACTCTCTTCAGACGTCACCTTCAACACTTGTTCATCATTTTTGGATCCTTTAGAGTGTCTTGTGATCTTCTGCTCATGACACAAGAGTGAACTTTGAAGAGTATCCACCGAAAGGTTGTTTATATCCTTGGATTCTTCAATTGAACATACTATGTATGTAAACTTCTCTGAGAGTGTCCGTAGGATCTTCTCAACAATCTTGGTGTCCTGCATATCTTCTCCAAGATTTATCATGTTCGTTGCGATGAGCAACACTCTCGAGAAGTAATCTGTGATGCTTTATGTTTCCTTCATCTCTAAGATATCAAAATCCCTTCTTAAGCGTTGAAGTTGTGCTCGCTTCACACGCTCGTTTCCTTGGTACTTTGTTTTCAGTGAATCCCAAAATTGTTTGGTTGTGTCTTTCTGAATTATGGTCTTCAAAATGGATTTGTCAATCGCTTGAAACATAGAGTTCTTCACCTTTAAATCTTTTAGCTTCTTGTCTGCTAACTCTTGTCTTTGTGCTCCATTGAGAATCTCTCCTCGAGCTGGCTCAACATAGCCTCTCTCAATCAAATCCCATCACTCTTTCGACCTCAGGAGATTTTCCATCAGCATGCTCCAGTGCTCGAAATCTCCATCGAACTTAGGTGTCGCCAACATGTTTTGCCCTTCTCCTGACATGTCTTACTCCTTTTAATTCTCACCACCCAGACCCAAAACGTGGCTCTGATACCAATATGTTGTAACAGAGAATAAGAAAGGCGAGTGATGAGAACAAAAAACTCTACACAGTTCTTATTAGGAGACCTTTTTATAGACTGAATCAAATAAAGAGTGAAACAAATAAAGAGCTATTACAAATACTCCTACGTTGCTGAATATTATTATGACTAATTCCAAAGACCAAGTCTAAAGAGACTAACAATGATATGATAATTTGGCTAAGTTCATAATTCATAGATCTTTTGGTAAAATATATTTTACATCACCTTAAGTGTGCAAATTATTTCCACATTGTTTCTTCATCTACAATGTATCAATTTAGGATATATATATTCTGGTATTGGTCAAAACTAACATATTATCCACATCCAACTTGATCAATCCATAAACGAAGTCATCTGTTCAATAATAAACTATTATACCTTGGTCAGAGCTTCTGACTTTGAGTTGAAAATCTTTAAGTTGACAAAAGTCAATTGTGATACTAGCCTCACAAAATCGAGGAAATGAATCTTAGATTAATCGGTGCTTCACTTTCAATGCTTCAACTCAAACCCAGTGATGTTCGCTCGATGTTTACCATGCAATGGTTTAACTATAACCTAAGTGGTATCCAGTTGGAAGTTCCAAAGTGTTCGCTAGTCAAGTGAATAGCGTAACATCATAACACCGAGGTTTCATATTAGACCTAGTTGTTATCTAATGATAAACTCTTGAACGAGTCATTCCATAATTATCCAATAACTATGTGTACATAACCCATTGTTTTCCACAAAAGCCATTGAATAGTACATTTTTCAACATTTAGGAAGTGTTACATTTGCTCGTCTTAATTGATTGATTGATATCTCTTTTGAAACATCCGGGCAATAATTATTTAAAATAGTTTATTTTACATTATGATTATATACTCATGATTGCAGCTATTTGTGACTATAACAGTCAAGAAACTGTGATTTTAGTAGAATTAGCTAGTTGTGTTTAAACGTTAAGTGCTTCTATTTTACTGATCTTAATATATGGTACCGTTTTGACTTTAGATATGTCTATTAATATTTCTGGACGAACTTTGTTTTCACTTTCCACCTACTATTCCATCTTATTTTCATACTCCACCACCAAAAGAAAATAAATCCTTCAGCGAAAATTAGCCGATTCTGATTCTTTTTTGCGAATCTCTTAAATATTTTTTTGTACAAAGATCGTCACCACCGAAAGAACAAAATTAAATTGTTATTTATCAAGACCATCGCGGATTGAACATCATCTATGTTGCGCTCTACCAGAATTGACGTGGAGGACTAATTGTCGGTGCTTCTTCGGGTCAGTGATACATAGTCTCGTCTTGGTACATAATTATTCATAGATCCGTAACTCTATTTGTCAACCTAAACTCGGTTTAGCTATCCAATTCTTTTCCTTCTCCTAAATTGAAATTGATTTTCAGGTGGTTGCATCTGGCAAGGAAATGCGTAGAGATAGTAGCAGGTAAAATCTAGGGTGATGAAGATAGTTTTGATGATGCAAAGGTCAATAAGGTTATTAGGGTTGTCTCACATATTGAAAAGAGGAACGATAATTTAGAATTGGAATGATTCTGCATCGCTAAATAACTTGGAGAAGTGATGTATAAATATTGGTTGGTAGGCATATAACATTAGAAATTTCTTTTGTTACAACAGATTGTGTACTAATTCGTATGCGTACGCCACGTGCTGGAGATGGGAAGCTTGGTGTGATCGCGTTATATAATAGTTGCTTCAGAGTCAAAGTTTGCGAACTAGGACAAAACATGACTCCTAAAAGTTACTCCAAGGTGATGTGAGTTACGAGGAAGATTTTCAGGAATCTCACTGGTGTAAAGAAGGAACAATGATTTGAAATTGAAATAGTCTTGCATTGCTAAATAACAAGAACAAGTGGTTTGTAGGCACACAATATTAGGAATTATTTTTGTTACAATGAAGTGTGTGTCAACTCATATGCATACATCATGTGGTGAAGATGAGAAGTTTGATTCGACCGTCGTCACTTAATGAAGGTTGTCATGATTTGAAAAAGGAAAATTAGAATTGAGATGTTTGATGAAATGACAGCTGTATACGTTTAGGACATTAAGTTAGAAGAGAAGTGAGTGTTACTCTACTTTTGGAGGAGTTGAATATTTGTTATGTTTTCCTTGTCATCCACATAGTGGTTTTACTGGTTTATGTATGACGCGGTGTAGTTTTGGATATTATTGAACTTGTTTATCTTTCTTGCACGTTCACTTGAATAAATTGACATGGACAATTAACAAGCAAAACTTCTAACGTTTAACTGTACTGTAAATAGGGCAACTAAGTTTTGTAAGTTACTTCTAATGTTACGCAATCTTCACATCAGTTCTCAGTTTTATTGGTTATCTGGTGCTGAATTTACCTGATAGACTGGGTAAACACTTAACTATAGATCTACCTTTTACAAAAGGATGATATATGCATTGTATAACTGTTTTTCCAAACTTTGCTATCAAGTATCTTTAGTACCAAACTTTGTACTGTTTGTTTCCTAGGAGTGATATATATCAAACATTTTACGAAGATGTTCACAACTTTTGATTATGTCTCATAACTAGCAATGCTATGGAGTTTAGTTCATATACTTTTCCATAAGATTATTAAGATATCTAGAGGTGTATGCAGAACCAATTTTTTAAGCGAGAACGACTAAAGTGAAAATAAAACCTGTGGTTTGGAAGTCTTCGCACATATTCTCAGCATATTGACTTGTACTTACCAACCCAATCATTAACTCCTACGGAATGCATATTTTCTTTGTGCTAACACTCACAGGAGCATTTTTCATGAGTTTAGGTCGTGATAATCTAATTTCTTATGAAGAGAGAAGCTAACCATACACAGACCCAATTTAAATGTGCAGGAAGGGGTAGTTGTGATTCAAGGAATAAAAAGGGTTAGGAATCAGAATTTCATACTATTTGCAAGACTTAACTCAGGAACTATATTAGGTTCAAGGAGAATGTTCTTTATTTGTAAACATTCTAAACAGAACCAATTGAAAATTGGCTATCAACAACTGCAATGGTGTACCATCTTATGTGAGTGAGACATAAAAGATTCAAAGAAGATATATGGAGTAAAGGAAATCATTTAAATGATGAGTACGCAGTGGTCAAGGAGGAAGAGCTTCCGTTTTGAAGATCGCATGGAAATCAGTGAGTAGAAGACTTGCTCAAGCATCATTTGGATGGTGCCAAATAATAAATTAACCGTCATGTCAAATTCAATACTTTCAAAATTCGGGTTGGTATATTATTTAATTATTTTAAAATTCAACCTATGTTTAGTCCTTACGATAAAAATTAACCAAGTTTAGGATGATGATGATAAATTGTATAAGTTTAAATTTTCATTGAGGTTTGGTATAATTAACTATATTTTGGTGTAAGTAATTAAGTTTATAATGTTATAAACTGCTAAAGTTTTATAAAAATTACTATGTATTTAAAAGAAGTCAAAACAGAGTTTTTTAAAAATTGTCACTTTATAAAACTGAAAATAATAGTAATTGTAATTGTAATAAACTACATTTGATAAAAATAATAATACTGAAATAATGATGGTGACGATGCTGATGATAATGATAATAATAATAACAAGTGGGAGGAAGAGGAAGAAGTTAACTAAGCTTTATACATAATGCAGTGATTGCTAAAATGGTGAGGGTTTTGGTTGCTGTACATGATGGTCCTGAAGATAGTTTAGTGGAGCGTGCGATGCAGGATCATGTCGAAGGAGAGGCAACATCAGATTTGGGTAGTAATGTTAGTTCTTAATGTTACATTCGTATTAAATTTAAGTTTTGAGTGTTGAAGAAGATGTTAATTTAGACAGGTTGGATGGTGGTTCTTGTAAGAATGATATGTCAGCGGTAAGCGATTTAAATATAGTTGTAAATGATTGATATGGTGGTCTGGGTGAAATATGTGTTTCTTCTTTGTTGAATGTGTTTAAATCAGACTATAAGAGCATTTCCAACAACGTTACAAATCGTAACATTATGATTCGTAACGTTCAGGGGAATATCTTTGATATTCCCCAGCAGCGGCGAGCCGATTTTATCGGCTCGCAAGCTCGTGAGCCGATAAAATCGGCTCGCGACCTCCCCTCGCCTATAAAGGAATGGCGCGGGAGGCAAACTCCCCATCCCCTTTCAATATCCTCTTAATTTTTTTTTAATTTGTTACGATGCCGGGATGCCGCGTAACGAAGATGGGGAGATGGACAGTTCCACGTATGTCAGACGACGCATCTGGTCCAGCTCACCTTCTCCACCAGTGGGGACGACGATTGAGGACTTACGGATCCTCCACGAGCTGCCACAGGGATTCACTCATCGATCTTTTACTGCACTGGCCACCGTTCCGGTATGTTTTTTTTAATATTTATAGTTATTGAACTGTTAAATAGTATGCCATTTGGTTTTACGTTATAGTTTAGTACATGTACGTTATACGTTTTAATAGTGGTTTTATAGTCATTTAACTGTTATAATTTTAATAGTCTGAGTACGTCTACCTTCGCGGGAGTTGGGCGAAGTTTATTTCACATGCCATTGACTTATTACCATTACATATTCGAGAAAGGATACTAGCTAGTCCGTTCGGACTCTCTTTACATATTATACCTCCCCAGTCCTTCGATCGACCTTTGGTAGATGCCTTATTAGAGAGATGGTAGCCTACGACACACACTTTTCACTTTTCGGATTTTGAGCTAGGTATCACCCTAGCTGATTTTTACATGCTTACGGGGATTGAGATTGGCCTTCCAGATAGAGTCACTTGTCCATTTGATTCCTCTTTTAAGTCACCCGATTCCTACCTGTAGTATTTGCCAGATTTGTTAGCTGCTCATATAGCTAATGGTGTCGTTTCCGTCATATATTTACTTGAGTATATTACAGCGCATCTCGATGTGGTAGATTTCCATGACATAGTATACAGGGCTACCATTTTATACCTTGGTTCGACATTCTTTTCGAACCAGCGGAGTACGATTAGACTGGGCTACCTAGCAGCACTAGTCGAGTTAGAGCAGCTGCATATGACTGATTGGGGCTCTGCCATATTGGGTTATCTATATGTCGCTCTTGACTCCTATGCTTTTGGAGAGGTTCGCCAGATGTTCGGTTTTTACATGTTGCCATGCTGGTACTACGAGTACATGGCCAACATGCATCCACGCATACAGCCCACTGCCAGTCATGGTGCCGAGACCTTTTTCCCACGCATGCGTAGATGGGAGAGTACTCATGGGGTTCGGTGTGCTCCTGCTGGTGTGAGACATGACTTGATGGAGGCTTGTACTCAGTTAGATATAAGGGGGAGGGGGAACATATTACGAGCACCTTGGATTTCTTATTGGATGTTACTTTCAGCGGATGGCCCACTACCTGATGCCCATCCATTAGCCATTGCATGTCACTTATCTCTTCGACGTGTCCTCTTGTTCCCACCGGCCCACCTTCCTATTTGATACTAGGGAGATCGATGTTATTACCAGGGTCCCGGTCAGTTGCGCGTACCTGGAGATCCACCTCTGCCACGTGATATGTTCGGGCCGCAACGTTCTATAGGGAGACAGTACGTGGATGGTCTAAGACAGGCAGGATGCGGTGATACGACCGCTTTTTACTTACCCGACGCAGAGTTTGGTCCTTATTGGGTCAGATAGCTCCTAGATGGTACTTGCCGCCAGATTATATGCGGGGTGTGAACTTCGATCACATTGGTCCCCGATTGGTTAGTGGTAGAGTTCATCCTCCACCGTTTACTTTTGACCCAACAGATCTCCGACCCACCTACGGATTTCGCTCTCGCTGATACATTTAAGACATTTGATCTTAGCGGTACACAGATATTCTTGCCTATTATTTAACCACCTGCTCACATAGTGCACGGTGCCCTACTGCTTGATTATATCCGCCACATGGGGTAAAATTGTACTTTTGAATTTACGTTGTATGTTATATGCTGTAGAAACTGATTTTATATGTTCTATATATGCAGTATGCACCCCGGTTAGACCATCATAGGATACATATTGCGGCTATTCAGGAGATGGCCCTGCTACATTCTCAGTCCTTGTATCAAGAGCACCAGGCGATAGTTCAGGGATTGCAGGAGCAGATCGCTGACTTACAGGCCAGATTAAGGGCAGCAGGGGGTGGTGATACAGCAGCATCAGATACCGCTGTAGGGTCATGTACTGGTGGAGGTTCAGGAGGCGGATTAGGTGGTGATGGCGGACTAGGAGCGGGTGACGGATTAGGTGGTGATGGTGGACTAGGAGGGGTGACAGATTAGGTGGTTATAGCGGACTAGGAGGGCGTGATGGATTAGATGGTGATGGCGGTTCGGGAGGTGGGGTTACAGGATTAGGTGGGGTGGAGGATTAGGTGGTGGTGGCGGATCGGGAGGTAGTAGTGATGAGGACGATATTCCGTACTATGACCCTACTGATAGCGGGGTTTGACATGGATTTGGATGGTCCTGATGATGATGCTGCAGATTTATCATGATGTATATATGTGTATGTCGCGATGTATATATATGTATGTCTCGATGTTTTGGACTTTATGTTATTTTTTAATGTGTTCTGTGTAATGTTTGCTCGTTTCATATGTTCTTTGTAATGTTTGCTCGTTTCATATGTTCTGTGTAATGTTATTTTTTCATATGTTCTGTGTAATGTTTGCTTGTTTCATATGTATAGCTCGATGTATTTTTTTAACTCTGTTTAAACGATGTTTGTGATATTTGATAATAAAACGAAGTTAGAAACAAGCCAGGTTTATAATTTAATTATAAAACGAACTGCGATGGCGCTGCAGTTCGTAAGATAATGTTCTGAACTTCAATTGGTTGTACTAGATCTAATTTAAGTCGGATTTTCTCACAACAAGACACGTTCGCATCTAATCGACAATATTTTTCTACTAGAAGAGAAAAAAAATGGGTTTTCATGGCGTAGATTTTGTTTTACGTCCAAATCAAAATTTCAAATAGTCATCGTGGAATTGGTTTATAAAATATATTGTTTACATATATAAGTTAAAGGATTTTTATAAAATATAGTGGGCGACGACCCGTCTTTTTAACTCCTTCGTGTACTGAAATATTTAAATTATACGGATAAGTGGACGACCCTAGTTTTTTAACTTTGTTTAAACGATGTTTGTAATATTTAATAATAAAATGAAGTTAGAAACACGCCGGGTTTATAATTTAATTATAAAACGAATTCCAGCGGCACTGCACTTCGTAAGATAACGGTTTGAACTTCAATTGGTTGTACGAGATCCAATCTAAGTCAGATTTCCTCACAATAAGACACGTTCGCATCTAATCGACAATATTTTTCTACTAGTAGAGAAAAACTGGGTTTTCATGTCGTAGATTTTGTTTTATGTCCAAGTCAAAATTTCAAAAAGTCGTCGTGGAATTGCTTTATAAAATATATTATACATATATAAGTTAAAGGATTTTTATAAAATATAGTGGGGACGGCCTTCCTTTTAACTCCTTCGTGTACTGAAATGTTTAAATTATACGGGTAAGTGGACGACCCCGAACCTACACTCTGGTTTTCCCTATATATAGCGGTATCTGTGAAACCCTTAATCGTAAATTATTTCACTCCAGCCGCCACCTCCTTTCGCTTTCCCCATTTCAGCCTACTACTTGATAAGAAAATAGTATAGTTGCATTTTTGGAGTATGTCGGAACAGGGAAAAGAAAGTGTAGCCTCCAACATGGACAAATGAAAAAATGACGATGAGGGGGTAGCAAATCAAAGACCTAGAAAAGAAATGGTTGTTGAAGGACGCATTCTCAAGCCACTACGTCTGGGTGGATCCAACCCTGTGTGTCGTTGTGGAGAAGAATCGGTCGTCGTTGTTTCGAAGACCCAAAAAAATGTTGGACGCCGATTTTTTGGTTGTGCAGCCTACCTGGACCACAACGTTTTTCCTGATGAAATTGATTGTTGTTACTTTAAGCAGTGGATTGACCCTCCGATGTGCGAACGTGGAGTTCAATATGCGTTGGAAGCGCAAGCCGAAATACGAAGTTTGAACAAGAATGTTGCAGAGGCAGCTAGAGATGGATTTTTCCCAAGTCCGTGGTAGGTGCGGATAGAAATTATCTTATTGTTTATTATTGTACTTTAAATTTGATATTTGTATGTTCAGTTGTTGTAGTTCCTTTAACTGTACTTTGGCATTTATTCATGTTGTAATTGTCATTGTTGCAAGCTTCTAAGTTATGTAATGCAAAATATTTATGTAATGCAAAGTCCAACGCTCAAAACATCTGTGATGGAGAAACTCCACTATGCCCTAGTCACTGTTCACTGGAGCCATGACAGAGAATCTACATTGTGCACTATTTACTGTCCAATTAAAGACCATCCGTACCAATAAAGGAGCGTTATGTCCAATAAAGGTGCACTCCGTCCAATAAAGGAACACTCTGTCCTATAAAGGAGCACTCTGTCCAATAAAGGAGCACTATATCCAATAAAGGAGCACTTTGTCCAATAAAGGAGCACTCTGTCCAATAAAGGAGCACTGTCCAATAAATGAGCACTCGTACCAATAAAGGAGCACCATGTCGATAAAGGAACACTCTGTCCAATAAAGGAGCACTTTATCCAATAAAGGAGCACACCCCACCCAATAAAGCTACCCACTAACCAATACCTCATACCTTAAATATAACAACAACATTGCAATTCATATCTCAAATCAAAACTTATTCACAAACAAAAATGGATTCCAGTTTTATGAAATGCATGCTGGCTTTTGATAGAGATTCGGAGGAAGATGAAATCCTTCAAGAGGAAGTGGAAGAAATACGGGGCCTATACTGTGAAGCGTATGGTTCATCGTCCACAACTAGAGGGGGGATCAGTTGCTGGAAGGAGGTTTATATACCGAAATCATGCTAAATACCATAAGTCTTTGATGCAAGATTACTTCGATGACGATTGCAATTACGGGCCAGATATGTTTCGTAGAAAGATACAGGATGCAGAGAAATCTATTTCTTCGGATATTGGCTGGTATTCAAGGTAACAATGCTTACTTTAAATACAAACAAGATGCATCGAAGACACATCGAGTTGTCCGGTGAACATAAAATGATGACCGCTATGAGAATGTTAGCTTATGCCACTCCAGCCGATGCATACCGCATAGCAGAGAGCATGACACTTGAAACGCTTGAAACTTTCTGTCAAGCAGTGGTGGACGTCTACGGAGAAGAATTGTAACACCCCGCGAATTCTATAACATTAAGCTTCACAAAGTAAAGTGTAATTAATTCTAAATGAAATAATTAAGGGAAATGGGTTACGCCATTGTGTTCGTCTCGGAATTCTACTTGAGATAGAGTCCGAGTTTGCGCGAATTGGACTCCGTATGAAGGAGTTATGACCTTCGGAAGTTTCAGAATAAAATTTAAAATTCAAACAGCTCAGTTTAAAATTCGAAATTTAGAAAAACAGGTTCAAACTGGGCTAGGCGGAAAAATTCCCGCCCAGAGACCAGGTCGACCATAGGGTCGACCATGGTGTCGACCTGGCCACCCCAGGTCGACCATAGTGTCGACCTACCAGTCAACCTACCTGGTCGACCTGGCTGGCTAGGTCTGGCTCTGGCTCGAATTTTTGTGGCTCGGTGTGTTAGTAGGGCTGACATGTCACCTCTTGAATGGCTCTTTGAACTTTGTATGGTCTAGATTCCTCCTGTCTTCATCTGACGGCTCAAAACAATTTAAAAATCTATAAATACACCCTAAGTCTCAACTGAAAATTTACACAAAAAAATAAGATGGGAGTCGTCATGCTGCCAGGGAGGAATTGAGCATAGCCGTCAAGAGAGAAAATCCTAGAGACGAATCAAATTAAGAAGAAGATTATAGCTTAATCAAATTAATCAACGCAACGTTAATCTACCCAAAGGAGCACATCTCAATTTCAGAATTCAGAATCCAGAATTCAAGATTCTGCATTCGTTATAAGTATAGTGACCTTTCAGAATATGAATAAAAACTGTGATGTGATTCGATGTAAATGAAAATAGAATTGTGTTATTGTATGAATATGATATAAATTCTGTGTATTGTAATGATTCTGTCATGACTTGTGTATTGATATTTGTGGCCTAAATTGATTGATGCAAGCCTATTGAACAATTGTATATGAAAACAATGACACTTGCAAGTTTGTGGCAAAAACTAGAATTTGATCCCTTTATGTTTATGCCTATGGCATGGACTATATACATTCACTAAGTCTAAATTAAGGGTTATGTAAACATGTTCTAGATTTGAGACCTTTTATGCCTACATGACCCAAAACTATGATATCATCCTTATGTTTATTTGCAAGTATAATTGGATCTATGTTAAGTATCGTTTGGGTTTCATAAACTATGCAAGTTCATGTTGAAATAGGCTATGTGATTAGATGTTAAAATTGGACATTTTGGTGAATATACAACATGCTAGTTTTGTGGTTGACATTATGCCAAGTTAAACATGTTTAAAACACAAGTTTGTATAAACTATGTCACCTACTTAGTTATACTTTGATTTGAATGCAAGTTCACATGACCCATAATTTATGTTGAATCGTTAAATTGCAAGTTCATGCGCCACACACCTTTATGTGAAATATTACATGTTCTTGGTTTCCCCTTTTTCTCACGTTTATAAAGTTGGGCTGAATTGTGTCAAGCCCAACACTTGTTATAATGTTGCGAACGTACGAACTGGGGCAATAACGTTGGGTGTAAAACATTGAAAATATATGTTGGCATGGTCGGTATATGCCAACGACAATGACATTTAAGCGGTATGAATTGATATACCCAAGAATAAAAGATATGACATTAACATATAATTGAGAAGTGATAAAATATGTAAATTTAGAAAACATGATATGCTTAACCCGAGGTTGGATTGAGTTGTGATGTAAACCTGCCCGGACCCGCCCGGCTGTCCAGTAGTCACAACAATACCTATCCAATGTGGGTGGTTAAGCATTGAGCCCAATAAGGACCCGAGGTTAGACTGAGCTACGGTGTAAACCTGCCCGGAACCGACCGGCACATCCAGTAACCGTAGCAATACCTGTCTAATGTGAGTGGTCAGGTGCTCTAAGAGGCTAAGGACAGATGGTGGGGTTAAGTCAACTATAACACTTAACCAAAATTCAACATGTTAACAAGAATTGATGGGTGGGGTTAGGTTAATACAGACACTTAACCACTTAACATGTTTGACTAGAAAAACCTAGTAATGAGGGACCCGTTTCAGCAGTAACACAAGTTAGGTATCATGGTACCCTGAAACTAGGCAGGGTGGGGCACGATTACTGGGCTGATTGTAAGCGGTCAAAGCGACGGCGGTGGGTGCAATAGTGTAGGTTCTAACGGGGTGCGGGCGTGCACACACTCTGGAGCAGACAAACAAGGCACTGGGGGCACCAGTAGTATAACCTACACCTTCTAGAATTTGTGTCAGGGCGCCACCATGGGTCTTGATACACCCCATGGTGGGACCAACATAGGTATCTACAATTCTTGGGGGCCGTATGACACATGTTAACGCGTTTAGGAGCCGATCTTTAGAAAATGGGGATCACTTCACTCTCTGCATGGGGCGTCGGTTAAAATAAGCTCAAGTAGGTGCAGAGATATAGTATGGGTGCGATCGTACATTCGATTCTAAATGACACTTCCTTAGCTGGGGACACTTTCCTGATTTCAGTTTATATCTATCATGCCCTTTTTTTTTATTCACATACTGAAGAGTTACTAGATTTACTCCGGCTTTATGTCTGACTCTATTTTCTTTTCGTCTTCTTTTCTTTCGTCCCCCCCAAGGTCCACAGGGAGGAAACAACTCAGCTCAGTCAGACTCTTTACAAGCTCCAAGACCGTAGATGTATGATTTGGATCTCTTTTGCTCGGATTATGGCTCTGGATATCACTATGTGGATTTTTGTCACTTTATTTATGTTTTATGCTTCTTTAATAATCAAGATAGTAATGAGGTTGTAATGTTGGAATTATTTTGAGACAATTATGGAAATATTTTGTTTGAACACGTATTGATGAAATAAAAGTCTGTTTGGTTTCCGCTGTTCAAAATATGTGTATTTATATCTGTCTTGAGTTTATCTGTGGCTTTTACTTATAAACCTCCACCAAAGTTAAGGCATTCCCTTTAAGAGTGACCTTAACAGAGGTGGGGTGTTTCACTTGGTATCAAAGCATAGGTTTACCAGATAAGATAAAAAAAATTGAAATTGTTTTCAAAAGAAATTTTAAAGAAGCATTTTTCAAGAAAAAGTGTTATATTTATAAAAAGAAAAAATCCCCCAAAGCCATGTGCCCTATCTATCTCTCTCTATCCTTCATTTTGAATCTTTCCTTTCTGTTTCAGCATGTCTGCGGACCTTACTCCCCAGCTACAGATGCTTTTACTCCTCCTCCTCCTCTACGTGAACCAACAACCGGAAGAATCGCCAAACAAGAAGACGGATAATAGTCAAGGAAGAAAGGACCACAACAATAATAACAAGACACATGAGAAAAGGAAATGCAATTTCTGTGGCATTGTTGGACATGTGATGAACGACTGTAGAAAGAAGAAGAGGAAGATGAGTGCTACCTGCTTCCATTGCGGTAAAGCTGGACACATGGCTAAGGACTACCCTAAGAAGCAAGGGCAAGGCCCGCAAGCAGGACCTTCTGGGGGTACCTCTTTAACTTCTTCTCCTAGATGCTTTGTTTTATCCTGCTTATCTTCTTAATCCTATCTTGAGAACTTTAGGTAGTAATATTTCTGTAGAAAGTGTAGTTTACCTTTATGATCATCCAGTTCGCACACTTTTTGACTCTGGCGCATCACATTCTTTTATTTCATCTGCCTTAGTAGAATCTCTGCATCTAGACACTAGTATGGTAGAGGATCCCTTAGTAGTTTCAAATCCAATTGGGGGCTCCGCTTACTTGTCAATGGTTTGTTTGGGTTTGAAAATCTCTATTCTCAGCATTGAGTTTAGTTGTAATGCCTTTGTTTTGGGCTTCTCGGGATATGGTTTGATCTTAGGCATGGACTGGTTATCCAGTAATAGTGCCATTCTTGATTGTGAGAAAAGAGTAGTTAGACTCTTGACTCGGCTTGGTAACACTCTAGAAATTTCTTGTAATCCCTTGAATGCTGTTCATCTTAGTTATCTAGAGTCGCTTGATGCTTCTGATGAGAATTTGCAATCAGTTAGAGTAGTTCGGGAATATCCAGATGTCTTTGAGGAGGTGAAAGGCTTACCTCCGAGGCTGGAAATAGACTTCCGCATATATCTTGTGGATAATGCAAAGCCTGTAGCTTTACCTGTCAGACACATGGCTCCAAAGGAGAGAAAGGAGCTCAATAAGCAGGTTAAAGAACTTCTCGAAAAAGGGTTCATTAGACGGAGCATTTCGGAATGGGGTGCTCCAGTGGTGTTCGCAACCAAAGCGGACGGTTCGCTTCGCCTTTGCGTCGACTATAAGAAGTTAAACAAATTGACCAAGAAAAATAGGCACCCTCTTCCCCGAATCGATGATTTGTTTGATCAGCTTGTAGGAGCATCGGTCTTCTCCCAACTTGATCTGGCAACTGGGTTCCATCAGCTGAGAGTAGCTGAAGACAGCATTGATAAGACAGCGTTCAGAACCCCAGACGGTTTCTTCGAGTGGCTTGTCATGCCTTTCGGCTTGACAAACGCACCCGCTTATTTCGTAGACCTAATGAGCAGGGTGTTCAGAGAATTCCTCATCAAATTTGTGGTTGTCTTCGTAGATGATATCTTAATCTTCTCAAAGAATGAGGAAGAGCATGCCCAGCATCTGAAAGAAATCATGGAAACTCTCCGTACACATCAGCTAAAAGCCAAATTCTCCAAATGCCACTTCCGGAGAAAGGAGGTAAGATTTCTGGGGCAAATAGTATCCAAAGAGGGGCTGGCTGTGGACCCCGCAAAAGTGATGGCAGTGCAAGATTGGAAAACACCTAGAAATGCAACCGAAGTTCTAAGCTTTCTTGGGCTAGCCGGTTTTTACCGAAAGTTTATTAGGGATTTCGCGAAAATCTCAGCCCCACTCACAAGGCTAACAAAGAAGAATCTGGCGTTCACTTGGGATTTGGACTGCAAGTTTGCTTTCCAACGATTAAAAAGGGCTCTTACAACAGCTCAGTTCTAACTCTGCCTGACGGAAGCAAAATGTTCACAGTATACACGGATGCATGTGGAACGGGACTAGGCGCTGTTCTAATGCAAGAAGGAAGGGTAGTAGCTTATGGCGGAAGACAATTGAAAGTTCATGAAAAGAACTACCCAACTCACGATCTTGAGTTAGCCGCCATCGTCTTTGCGCTTAAGTCTTGGCGCCATTATCTCCTAGGTGAGAAGTTTGAATTATACACTGACCATAAATCGTTGAAATATCTCTTCTCCCAGAAGGATCTTAACTTGAGGCAGCAAAGATGGATGGAGTTTCTTGCCTCGTATGACTTTGAAATTTCCTATACTCCCGGAAAAGGCAACGTAGTAGCAGACGCGTTGAGCCAAAAGAAACTGATCTTAAGCCCGCTCTTTGTGGAAAGGCAAAGCTTGGAGTATATAGCCAGTTTTAACTTTAGGCCCTCCTAGGATTCTGTACCGGGTTTGTTAGCATCTCTCGAAGTACGCCCTACTCTCTTAGACTCAATAGGGGCTGCACAACGTGAAGACCCTCAGCTTGTTGATGTGATTGATAAACTTATTAGGGGTGAGACTTCTAGTCACCTCAGTAGATACGCCATCGATGATAAGGGTTGGCTGAGGCGAGATGGAAGATTATGCGTCCCACAAGCAAGGGAGTTGACAAAGAAGGTTCTCGAGGAAGCGCATAATTCCAAGATGACTATACACCTTGGCAGTGATAAGATGTACAAGGATATAAAAAGGACTTTCTTTTGGAGCGGCATGAAGCAGGACGTGGCAGATTTCGTTTCTAAGTGCATGACCTGCCAACAGGTCAAGGCGGAACAGAAGAAGCCTGGAGGACTACTTCATCCTTTAGAGGTCCCACAGTGGAAGTGGGATAGCATTTCAATGGACTTCATTGATGGACTACCTAGGTCGAGAAGAGGCAATACTAGCATTTGGGTAATAGTGGATAGGCTTACTAAGAGCGCCCACTTCATACCTATCAAGAGTAGAAGGACTGCCTTATCTCTAGCATCTCTTTATCTCAAGGAAATAGTTCGACTATATGGGATACCCTCCAGCATTGTTAGTGACTGAGACCCTATCTTCACAAGTGAGTTTTGGCGGAGTCTGCAAGAAGCTGTAGGCACATAGTTATGTTTGAGCACGGCCTATCACCCCCAAACCGATGGCCAGATGGAAAGGGTGAATAGAGTTTTAGAGGATCTTTTGAGACTTTGCGTTCTTGACTTTGGAGGGACGTGAAAGGATCACCTTCCTTTAGTGGAATTTGCCTACAACAACAACTACCAAGCTACCATAGGCATGGCTCCCTTCGAAGCCTTGTATGCAAGACCGTGCAAATCACCAACTTGTTGGTGGGAGTCTACAGATAAGCTTGTACTTGGGCCAGACATGATTCGAGAGACTTCGTAGAAAGTGGACTTGATACGGAAAAGGATGAAGACAGCCCAAGACAGACAAAAATCCTACGCCGACAAAAGAAGGACCGACCTTGAGTTTGAGGTTGGGGACAGAGTTTTCCTTAAGGTATCACCTTTAAGGAACGTCGTTCGCTTTGGGTCCGCAGGAAAGCTAGCACCAAGATTTGTAGGACCGTTCCCTATCATCGAGAAGGTTGGGAAGATGGCCTATAGATTAGAGCTACCCGAGAGACTGGCCGGAGTTCACAACGTCTTTCATGTTTCTCACCTCCGGAAGTGTTTGCATGAGTCTGCGGAAGTGGTGGAACCTAGCATTCTAGAAGAAGCCGAAGTGGAACGTGAAGCAACTGTGAGGAGAGTTCCAACCCGCATCTTAGGAACTGAAGAGAAAAAGCTATGCAACCGCGAAGTCAAACTCGTTAAAGTTCGGTGGAGCGACGCCGAGGAAGACGCGACTTGGGAAACTGAGGACAGAATACGCGCTGCCTACCCTCTTCTTTTTGAGGGTACATCTTCGATCTCTCTTTTTCCTTAAGTTATGCTTTATCTATATTTTTAGGTATATCTCCTCGGTCCTTTTCCTAACTCCTTAAGTAGAAAACAAATGGATGAAAACATGTATTTGAAAACATGTTATGGATGATGGCTGCAAATGGTTGCTAGTGATTGCTAGTGGTTGCTCGTGGATGCATATACACACACACCCCCTAGGTTATACATCGGCTAAGTCACTTCATATTGCATATGCATATATATGTATTCTCATTTGTATATGGTTGAAACTTGATATGCTATCATATGGTCATCGCATTTGTATGAATAGTTGTGCACTCATGTAGAATTATGAGTAGGAAAAATTTGCATACATAATGGATTCATGATACTTACATGATTCGCATTAAGGAGGTCAACTGAATCAGTAGACCGCCTGATTTCTGCATTAGATAAGGACATGTACACACACTATGCATGTGATCACGAAGCATTAGAAGTCTTTTAAGGACAGTGGATGCCTATGTTTATTGGTTGAGTAGATGGACTGTTGGATGGTAGGATATACATTCTTCCTAACTTGAAGATTTTGGGGACGAAATCCTTTTAAGGGGGGGAGGGGGGGAGAATGTAACACCCCGCGAATTCTATAACATTAAGCTTCATAAAGTATACTGTAATTAATTCTAAATGAAAGAATTAAGATAAATTAGTTACGCCACTGCGTTCGTCTCGGAATTCTGCTTGAGATAGAGTCCGAGTTTGCGCGAATCGGACTCCGTATGAAGGAATTATGACCTTCAGAAGTTTCAGAATGAAATTTAAAATTCAAACAGCTCAGTTTAAAATTCGAAATTTCGAAAAACAGGTTCAAACTGGGCTGGGCGGGAAAATTCCCACCCAGAGACCAGGCGACCATAGGGTCGACCATGGTGTCGACCTGGCCACCCCAGGTCGACCATAGTGTCGACCTGGGTGTTGACCTGCCAGTCGACCTACCTGGTCGACCTGGCTGGCTAGGTCTAGCTCTGGCTCGAATTTCTGTGGCTCGGTGTGTCACTAGGGCTGACATGTCACCTCTTGATTGGCTCTTTGAACTTTGTATGGTCTAGATTCCTCCTGTCTTCATCTGACGGCTCAAAACAATTTAAAAATCTATAAATACACCCTAAGTCTCAACTGAAAATTCACACAAAAAAATAAGATGGGAGTCGTCATGCAGCCAGGGAGGAATTCAGCATATCCGTTAAGAGAGAAAAGCCTAGAGACGAATCAAATTAAGAAGAAGATTATAGCTTAATCAAATTAATCAACACAACGTTAATCTACCCAAAGAAGTGCATCTCAATTTCAGAATTCAGAATCCAGAATTCAAGATTCTGCATTCGTTGTAAGTATAGTGACCTTTCAGAATATGAATAAAAACTGTGATGTGATTCGATGTAAATGAAAATAGAATTGTGTTATTGTATGAATATGATATAAATTCTATGTATTGTGATGATTCTGTCATGACTTGTGTATTGATATTTGTGGACTAAATTGATTGATGCAAGCCTATTGAACAATTGTATATAAAAACAATGGCACTTGCAAGTTTGTGGCAAAAACTAGAATATGATCCCTTTATGTTTATGCCTATGGCATGGACTACATACATTCACTAAGTCTAAATTAAGGCTTATGTAAACATATTCTAGATTTGAGACCTTTTATGCCTACATGACCCAAAACCTATGATATCATTCTTATGTTTATTTGCAAGTATAATTGGATCTATGTTAAGTATCGTTTGGGTTTCATAAACTATGCAAGTTCATGTTGAAATAGGCTATGTGATTAGATGTTAAAATTGGACATTTTGGTGAATATACAACATGCTAGTTTTGTGGTTGACATTATGCCAAGTTAAACATGTTTAAAACACAAGTTTCTGTAAACTATGTCACCTACTTAGTTATACTTTGATTTTAATGCAAGTTCACATGACCCATAATTTATGTTTAATCGTTAAATTGCAAGTTCATGCGCCACACACCTTTATGTGAAATATTACATGTTCTTGGTTTCCCCTTTTTCTCACGTTTATAAAGTTAGGCTAAATTGTGTCAAGCCCAACACTTGTTATAATGTTGCGAACGTACAAACGGGGGAAATAACGTTGGGTGTAAAACATTGAAAGTATATGTTGGCATGGTCGGCACATGCCAACGACAACGATATTTAAGCGGTATGAATTAATATACCCAGGAATAAAAGATATAACATTTCATATAATTTAGAAGTGATAAAATATGTAAATTTAGAAAACATGATATGCTTAACTCGAGGTTGGATTGAGTTGTGATGTAAACCTGCCCGGACCCGCCCGGCTGTCCAGTAGTCACAACAATACCTATCCAATGTGGGTGGTTAAGCATTAAGCCCAATAAGGACCCGAGGTTAGACTGAGCTACGGTGTAAACCTGCCCAGAACTGACTGGCACATCCAGTAACCGTAGCAATACCTGTCTAATGTGAGTGGTCAGATGCTCTAAGAGGCTAAGCACAGATGGTAGGGTTAAGTCAATTATAACACTTAACCAAAATTCAACATGTTAACAAGAATTAATGGGTGGGGTTAGGTTAATACAGACACTTAACCACTTAACATGTTTGACTAGAAAAACATAGTAATGAGGGACCCGTTTCAGCCGTAACCCAAGTTAGGTATCATGGTACCCTGAAACTAGGCAGGGTGGGGCACGATTACTGGGCTGATTGTAAGCGGTCAAAGCGACGGCGGTGGTGCAACATTGTAGGTTCTAACGGGGTGCGGGCGTGCACACACTCCGGAGCAGACAAACAGGGCACTGGGGGCACCAGTAGTATAACCTACGCCTTCTAGAATTTGTGTCGGGGCCGCCACCATGGGTCTTGATACACCCCATGGTGGGACCGGCATAGGTATCTACAATTCTTGGGGGCATTATGACACATGTTAACGCGAGTAGGAGCCGATCTTTAGAAAATGGGGATCACTTCACCCTCTGCATGGGGTGCCGGTTAAAATAAGCTCAAGTAGGTGCAGAGATATAGTATGGGTGCGATCGTACATTCGATTCTAAATGACACTTCCTTAGCTGGGGACACTTTCATGTTTTCAGTTTATATCTATCATGCCTTTTTTATTCACATACTGAAGAGTTACTAGATTTACTCAGGCTTTATGTCTGACTCTATTTTCTTTTCGTCTTCTTTTCTTTCGTTTCCCCCCCCCCCCCTCCAGGTCCACAGGGAGGAAACAGCTCAGTCAGACTCTTTACAACCTCCAAGACCGTAGATGTATGATTTGGATCTCTTTTGCTCGGATTATGGCTTTGGATATCACTATGGGGATTTTTGTCGCTTTATTTATTTTTTATTCTTCTTTAATAATCAAGACAGTAATGAGGTTGTAATGTTGGAAGTATTTTGAGACAAATATGGAAATATTTTGTTTGAACATGTATTGATGAAATAAAAGTCTGTTTGGTTTCCGCTGTTCAAAATATGTGTATTTATATCTGTCTTGAGTTTATCTGTGGCTTTTGCTTATAAACCTCCACCAAAGTTAAGGCATTCCCTTTGAGAGTGACCTTAACAAAGGTGGGGTGTTTCAAGAATACTTACGGTCTCCGAACGAAGCAGATGTAGTGTGAATCAAAGAGATGCACGAAAGCAGGTTTTGGCCGGAAATGTTAGGAAGTCTGGACTGTATGCATTGGGAATGGAAGAACTGTCCTAACGGATTACAAGATGTGTACAACGACAAGGAAAGGTGACCAACCATCATTTTGGAAGCTATGGCATCGTACGATCTGTGGATATGGCAAGCTTTCTTCGGAATCCATGGTTCGAATAACGACTTAAATGTTATATAAAGATCTTATCTTTTTGATGATCCTGCTCAAGGCCAGGTACCTCCTTTAACATTTAACATTTACCCGAAATGGAGCATCATTGTTAAAACATGTCCAAATCCATTGACTCCTAAACAAGTCAAATTCGCGATGATGTAGGAGGCACAAAGGAAAGATGTAGAACGTGTTTTCGGTGTTTTACAATCTAGATTTGCAATGATAAGTAATCCATGTCGGTTGTGGTCTAGGAAAACGATGTCTACAATCATGTTTGCTTGCATCATTCTTCACAACATGATTATAGAAGATGAAAGAGATATGGTTGAAGAGAAACGTCACTGCGGTTACGAGGGTGCTTCGCAACCACCGCAAGTATTCCGACAAAACCGACCACTAACAGAGGAGGACTTCAAATTTCATTTGACCCGTCAGGTTATGTTTAGAGATACAGAACTTCATAACCGGCTGTAGAAGGATCTTGTGAATCATTTATGGAACCATTATGGTGATACCTAGTTATGAAACACCCTTATCCGAACTCGTGTATTACTTCATGCTTGTCCAAACTTATCGATCATGTATGCAGTAATGATGTTGTTCTTTTCTATTGTACCATCGCGTTCTCTTGTATTCGTAAGGGTTATTAATCATCTATTATTATGTTCCAAATTAGTTTATTCTAAAAAAATAATAACGATTTTATTTTGTCATATTAGAAAATAAGGTAGGATAGGGAAGAAAAAAAATTAAAATCTAAACTAGTCACATGCCGAATTTATCGGCTTGTGAAGTCGCGAGCCGATAAAGTCGGTGCGAGAGCCCAATTCAGAAATCTGAATTGAACCCGTAACATTTGCCTGAATGTTATACACCGTAACATCCGTTGGGGGACCATTTTTTCCCCAATTCATGATTTGTAACATGAATTCTCCCTTTGTTGGAGATGGTCTAAGCAGGAGTTGTTTCCATTTGATTCATATACATGCTACATAATCAGTTTTCCTTCTTGCAGACCTCTCTTTTTCAAATTTGTTAAGCGCAACGTTTTGGTTTTGCTTCCCATTCCTTGTAATATGTTAAAAAATATCATTCAATCATGGTTGTTACGGCGGTAAGTCGAGTCAAGTCGACAGAGGTCCAACTAGTCGACTAGTCGGATTAGTCATAGACTAATCGATAAATAAATATGTATGTATTAACACATGATAATTGCAATTCGTATTCCACTTCGGGTTACTTCTTCTTCAGGTCTTATTCCACTTCATGGTTTTCGGTCGATTTCAGGTTAATGAAGATGAGATCCTAAGTATAAATAGATCGACTTCAAGTTAATTCTTTTCTAGTTCGTATTCGACTTCGTGATTTCGGGTGAATTCTTCTCGATTTCGACTTTGACTTCGTGATTTAGGGTTCAAGTTCGTGATTAAGGTTCGACTTCGTGATTTAGGGTTCTAGTTCAAGTTCGTGATCGACTTCGTGATTTAGGGTTTTAGTTCGAGTTTGACTTCGTGATTTAGGGTTCGAGCTCGACTAATGGCAAGTCGACTCTTCTAGTCGATGCTCCGATGTCGACTAGTCGCGACTAATCGAGCGCCGTAATAACACTGCATTCAATAATGATCTAGTTTGTCTAGGAATATTATAGAAAACTGTTTTGCTATATAGATTCCAAAACAGTTGATGGGAACAAGTAATCTTTAGTATCAATTATGTTGCCTTATTTTACAAGTGATATTCATGTCAATATTTCAACCATGTGGGTTCTTTGATTAGCAACCGTTTTTTCAACCGAACGTTAGCAACAAACTAACAACTGAAATATGTTACTTTTAGGCTTCTATAATCATTGCGCACAGCATAGTTTAAAGCAACGTAATTGCAATATCACTTCTTTGTTCACTTTTCAAATGCAGTAATGGCAGCCATCCTTCCTTCTACAAGTCATAGTTGCTCTCCTCACTGGAAGGAGTTGCAAGATCCTAACTTCACCTGCTCTTAATATCCAACACTTTCATTCCTTTGCGTAACGGAAAACATTATTTATTATAAATGATGTTGATTTATTTGTTAATGCCTTTTGTTTTGGAATTTTATTCTATACACGATGTATTCATGGTATTACATGCATATAGTATTGTTTCTACAGCCCTACGCTAGAGTAGGTGATGTGAATCCACAAATCTTTTTGACAATACAAAGTCCCATTGGGTGATGACATATAGATGCTATTTGAACAAAGAATAATAGTAACAAATATTAGTTGTATGACCGCCAGAAATGACTACACGATAAACATTTTTTTCTCCTTTAATGTTTTATCTTTTTTTGTTTAAATAGAAGGTATATAACGGTACATTTGCAGGTTTTTATTAGAACACAAAAATATTCTTAAGTTACATTCACTCATCTGTGTTTAGGTAAAATTGTCATTTTATCTATTTATTAGTTTTAAGCAAAATTTATTTGTATATTCTATTTTTTTGATGGGATAATGAGTGAAAATAGATGCTCCATGAACGTGCACATGCACATATATTGGATGCCAAAGAAAAAAAAGGAAAGCTTTATAAAAGAGCTAATCTACCCAAAATAGATTACACTTAAAATAAAAGCACAAGTTGGTGGTGGATTAGTTAATTATTAATAATAACTTGGAGGTTATACACTATCAAAGACAATTTGGATGGCTTCGTTAGAAAAATTTAGGGTTTTAGAACACGCATAAATAACTCTTTTATATACATTTAGAAGATCAACTCTTCTATGCCAAGTTGTAAGTATAAAATGATAAATAAAAGTCTCTCTTTGATGGGTTCTTAGCCTCGACTCTCTTTTCCATTTATGTTCATTTATTTTCATGTTCTTTTCCTTTATGTTAGTATTCTTATGCTTTCTTTTCTTTTCATGCAAGTAGTTTAGCTTTATTTTGTGCAAGTTAGTTAGTCTTTTTTTTACTAGTTATGTAAGGATAAGCTCGGGTCGGTCAAAAGGTATGTGATGGTAGTGGAATCAGTGAACATAACAGCATTAGTGAGGTGACCACCTTTTATGAAACGACCCAAACTTGCCCTTTCGGGAAAGCCCGGATTGAGTTGAGAACACGACAAATCAGAACACAAACAAAAGAACATTTCATTGCTTATTACAACAATTTACATCGGAGTACAAGAATATACAGAGTATGAACAAATAATATACATTTGATAAATGTCAGAGATCTACAAATTATTATGCAGTGGAAAACAATACAAAACACAACAGAAAGAAATACACGGATACAGAGCGTTCCGAATGTAGCTCCAGCTGTAAACTAGGATCCTATGAATATAATATTTGCAAAACCAAAACTACTAGCTGCCCATGTGGAAAATAGGGGCACTCAAAGTTTAGGTTAAATCAATAAACTCCAGGTCAGTCATGTAACTGGTGTGAGAACTAAAACGGTTATTTAAAAATTTACTTTAAAATGGAGTAAATCAAGGGACCACGCCATATAACACGGAACAGGTTTCCTCCCAAGAATACCAGCGTATAGAATAAACAGAGCAATGCTTTCTGGAAAAACGAAGCTATTCTAAGACCCAGGTCCCATCACACAATGCAACGCAAGCCGGAGGATATGGTTTTACCTTATAATAGCCAAACATGCTTGGTACGTTTAAAACAAATCATTTGATATTATTATAAGTGCATAGTGTATAAAACAACTTCAAATATAAATTTATCAATCATAGGCGCCATGGGTACCATCTATCATGTCGCCATACTAGGCTCTACAATCAAAACGGAAATGTCACGTATTGGAAATTGGATTTCCGTCATAAGTCTAGGCAAGGGATGTACTCCTATCTGGCTTCGAGACACTCTAGCAAATGCCTCAGGATCTCCCGCAGAAGACCCTAGGATCCTCCAAGGCCAGTCCACACTTACGTTTGTGAATTAGTTATTCCTGAACACACGTTTCCCGGTCCTATAGGACCTATATCCCTCGGCTCCTTTGTAACTGATATATCTGAGGCACCTCGCAATCCAACAATCACATAGGTAAAAATAATAAATGTCCGGGCTCCATACCATGACACCACCCATAGCTAGAAAGAAATGTCATGTCCTCCTTGGGTCCCTTATCCTGTTTTTACACTCATACCGATGTGTTAGGCTCGTGAATTAACGTTATACACAAAGCTATGTTATATCAAAGCCGTGCTTTGATCATCAACCACAAGACTATGCTTTTCAACAGAAGCCTTGATCATTTGCATCTCAGCATGCCACACAGGAAATTCACGCCATGTGACTGATGTCTATCGATATATAACCTTTGAGCTCGTACATCACAGAGAAAGGCGTTAAGCAAGGGAATAAATTCTCCACCGCCAAACAAATATATATTTAATAGAAATCAATCAACACAGAATAAAATCCAATGTTATACACACATCCATTTACTAGTTAGTTATGGGTCTGAACGAAACCGGAGGCACCTTATTCCTCATCCCATATGTCCAATACAGGGGAGAGGTCCTCGCATATCCAGTTGATCTCTAAGTACGTCTGGACGATCACCACTTATTACCTTGTCTTGGGTTTACAGCCCAAACAAGACATCAGTAATCATCCAAATGATGTGAAGACCTCCGGTCTTCAACCACCGTCTTCATCGTCGACTTATCGTCGAATCGGTTATTCAGAATGGGTATAAACCCGGCCTTTCCGAATAACTCACGTATATTATAAACAAGTGCTATAAAAACACAACATACGCCTCATTCCATTTCTGAATATTCTTTTATTTAAATATTATTAGATTTACTCTTTAATCTTCCTTTGGATATTAATTCAAACCAAATTAAGGTTTTTTCAAACTAATCGGGATTAGCGCACCTTACCAAAGTAATCATTTGTTTAATTTCCCAAACCAACCTATTCATCCCATGGAAGAAAACTGGTAATAATCCATATCTAACACCACGGTTTTATTGGTAAATTTAATTACCATCTCATTTACAAATCTAATCAAAAATTTAACTAATGCTTAGAGAAAAACTGGTGATACTCCATTCTCGATCATTTCCCAAATTTGATAATTTAAATTATCACATTAAAATCTCAATCTAATTAAAGATTCATTAAAACTCTACCTAGTTTTAATCTTCCCAAAAATCAATATTAATGATTATTTTACTTTGGAAAATCAAAAATGCCACATTGACAATCTACACCGTACTATATATTGATTTTTGCTGATATATAACCTCTAAGCTCGTACGTCTTAGAGAAGGGTGTTAAGCGGGAGAATAAATTCTCCACCACTAAACAGATATATATTTAGCAGAGATCAACCATACGGTTCGAAATACAATGTTAGACATGTAATTTTGTCTTTAAATGGGTTAAAGAACTAATGTCATTTAAAACACAGTTCACGATAAACCCAAATCACATTCCATTAATTGTGGAATCTTCACAGAAAACAGATCAATATATAATCGATATCAGTTTCCGTATCCAACTAATAATATTAATGGAATAACGACAAAGCCTTTGAAATTCCATATATATTAACAGTCTTCCTCCATAGAAGTTCACTTCGATTATTATCAAATCGAATTCCATTCAATCTCAATTAAATATAATAAATGGGAAAACTTTACTTTGGAAAATTTCCTTTAAATCTTAATAAAAAGATTTATAAATTCTAAATCACATTTCACTGTAAATCGGATTAAAGAACGAATGTCGTTAAAAACACAGCTCACAATAAACCCAATTCATATCTCATTTTATTCCAATTAAATGTTAATTAACTGGAAATTCTAATAATCTTAATTAAAAGATTCATTCTTTTCACACGGGGTTTAAGAACAGAGTTATTTAAGACACCATTCACGACAAACCCAAAATCTACTTCTTTTATTCAATTCCAATTAAGTATCAATTAACTGGAAAAAAACTTCACTAAATATTATTTAAAGATTTATTCTTTTCTCAACTGGGTTTAAGAACAATGTTAACGAAGACACCATTCACGACAAACCCAAAATCCAATTCAATATTAAATACAAGAGTTTGAATAGAAATTATATCGGCTAACATTCAATATCAAATTCTGAAATCAACAAATATCGTATTGGGAATAATGATATATATATATATATATATCTTCCAAATCCCTCCACATTATCCGTATAATCACGGAATACAATATCGAAGTATTTCGAAGATAATTTCGATTCAAATCCATTCCAATTCATATATTGGAAATTCTGGTTATTTTTAAACCCATTTCAAATCCAATGTATTTATTTAAAAATATTGGATTATAATTCTAGTTCATAACTAGTTCATTTTAATAAAAATATATTTTTATCTTTATAAACATGTAATTTTTCATTCCAATTCTTTCCAAATCATTTATTATGATTTTACACAAATTACTAATATTTTTAATAATTTTATCAAGGCCCGTACGGTCGATTTCCATAAACGGCCATCGAACTGCACTTACAGCGACCTTTTCCAAATTTGATTTGGACATAATTCCAAATCCAATCGTTAGATTTCAAATATCTTATATTCATTGGAAAGCTCTTTTCGATACGAACCGAACGATTCCGGTTTTAGGAGAATCCGACAGTCGGATCTCCCGTAATATCAATTTGAAGTCAATGGCCGAAATTCGTGAACGGTCGCGACGCGACGTGTTCTATTCAGGCCATTACATATATATAATATATATACTATATATATTTTGTCGATTTTCATTTAAAATGTTTTTATAAATCAATTATAAATTTATTTTAAAACAATTCCAACTTCATGTTCAATTTTAAATCAAAATTGAATTCTTCTTATCATTATAATATATATATAATAATATTTTCAAAATAGTAGATTTTGAAATCAGTTCCTTTTCGATATTCATTATAAAAATGAATAAAATCGATATAAATATCGTTCACGTTAAAATGGCGTTAATCTAATCAACATGGCTTCATATATTTCAATATTTTCGTGTCCATCCCAAACCGAACGTCAAAATCATATTTTGATCCATTACTGAATATTATTTTAAAATATTAGTTATTTTAAAATATTATTTATTTTAAAATATTCGTTAATTTAAATTATTAGTTCTTTCTGAATTGGAATCAGACACAGTCAGTTGCCATATAATTTTATTTATATGGATTTCATACACATGTACACAACAATAATCAAACACAGTCAACAATCATCCAAAGTGCATTACACAACCGCATAGACGTTAAATATAAATAATTAACACTTACAACAATCTGCCAACTCGTCAGTCGACATAAAACTAAATATTGGGAATAGTGTATGTCCAATATCATCCCATATCCGTGTGGGGTTTTCAAACAACAAACACTGATTATTATTTGTGCAGTTGGGCGATTGTAAAATATATCATCCCAATCAATATCAGTCAAATGTGTGTACATAAACAAATCGTCCGATTTGTAAATGAATATTTATTTTATTTATATACACGTTAAAAATTAATATTTTTTAACTACAAAATATTTATTTCAACATATGAATATTTTATAATGTTCATTCATATAATAAAAATGATATTTTTATTGTTCTAACATTTTTAGAAAATTTCGGCAGCATAACGACGCGATACTAGAGCCAGAATAAGGTCTATCCTTACCTCTCTCCTAATACTGGCTCGCGCCATACACATACCAATTCCAATCAATTCATTTAACTTCCCAAACAAAATTCAAACAAATAAACAAATCAACCAAACATCTAAACAAACATGGTTTCAAACAAATGTGTCGGGTGCTACTAAGCACCGTCTGCATCCTAGTATATATATTTAACTAGAAAATAAATTAAAGTGAGAAGTTCTCACCTTTGGGATCCACTCCTCCGGTTTTATTTCTGAATTTCTAAACCATTTGGATTTTCCTGAAATTCCAACGCAATCTTTTTCATGTTGTTCATAGTAAAAATCACATTTTTAATATGATATTTATATATTTAAAAATCGCATTTTTATATCGCTATATATATATATATATAAGATAATGTTTTTATATCGTTATATATATAATAAAAATCATATTTTTAATTATCTACATATAAAGAAAAATCCAATTTTTAATTCGCTATTATATATAAAAAGTATATTTTTATATCGCTATTCAAATAATAAAAATCGAATTTTTATATCGCTATTCAAATACTAAAATCGATATTTTACATCGCTATTATAAATAATAAAAATCGAATTTTTATTTCGCAACAACATATATAAAAATCACATTTTTATATTGTTATTCATATAACAAAAACCATATTTTTATAATGCTTTGCTTATATAAAAATCATTTTTTTTTTCATACTTCTATATATATAAAAATCATAATTTTATATAATTAAAAATCATATCTTGGTATAATTGAAAATCAATCTTTTTAT